>VZDJ01000782.1:29680664-29699192 GCA_008694505.1 Cyanoderma ruficeps
TGTGTGTGTGTGTATAAATAAAGCTCTGAAATCATCACATACCTGACAGGACTGGACATACTTTTGAGATCTCACTCACCTGAAGTTTCTTAGCTGACTATCTAGATATCTAAGCAGTTTCTGGGATATTTCAGTATTGGCTGTTGCAGTATGACACGACACCTTTTAGTTATGCAGCTCTGAATACACATGACTTGAACAGAATGCAGCAGTACTGTGATTGCTGTCATTTATTTTGACTTTGAGATGCCTAATATCTTCCTGCCCCTTATGATGTACAGAAGAAATTTGCCTTTTTTTTTTTTTGTTTTCCTACAATGATTTAAAAATTCTATTTCTTAAATGAAGTTAAACATATCTTTATGATATGCTTTTTAAATGATTGGTAATAGTCCACCTGTAATGGCTGAGATTAACATGACAATTTGCCACATGACACCTGGTAATATTCCTCTGTCTGATTTTCTGTCAGGAAAATGTCCCCCCAATTTCCTTGACTATTTTTACTGCTCAGAATACTCACAGATTTTTCTGAATAACTGTCTGCCTAGCAGTTTGAAATATCATGCAGTCAAACACTGGTATAGGTTATAGCTTTTCAGGCTCTTGGGTTAACTTTCCTTATTGTCAACATCACTTGATTTCCAGAACATTTCAAGTACTGGATCCACCTTCTCTTCACTACCCCTAAGTGATGTAGGGCAGGTGTTGTTTCAGTCCCTGAATGAGGTTGCTCTGTTGAGTGCAATGAAGGATAGCCCTGGCTGGTGAGGGCTTATTCTAAGAGTCGGTGTTAAGAGTATATTTATAAGAAAAATAATCAGTGTGGGATGAATATTCCATATGCAAATGGTAATCTTTTGGTCCTGGCCTTAGAAGTGTTCCAAAGTATTACTGACTACAAGTCCCAAAGGAGGAACAACTTAGAACAACCTACCTGAGGAATGGCTCAAATAATGTTCTTGCAAACACTTTTCTGTGATGAGCTGGTCTTTCCCAAGGAAAATACTCAAAGAGCATTTTCATCAAGCAATTCCCAACTGGCCTAGTATTCAGAGCAATGCAACACTCAGATAGAATGAGCATTCAGGGAAGAGAGATGTTCTCATTAGATTTCACTAGCACTGTGTGATATCTACCAGATTTCCATATCTGAGCTGACAGAGATGATTTAGAGTGCAAATAAACTATTAACATAATTAGATTAGACATACTATGGTGCAATTAGAATTGTCTCTGTCAGACCATTCTTCATTAACTGAACTTATTCAGAACATGCTGTCTGCTTCCTGCTTCTCTGAGACTAATTAGTTATGTGTATGAATGCTTGGATTGCTTAATTATTTTCAGTGTTCACCATTAACATCTTGCTGAACTGGGACCTGGTGTCACTCAGAAAGAGGCTGTGGGATTGACTTGTGTCCAGCAGAGTTGGAGTCCAGACATCCACCAGGCTCAAATGAGGGTAAGGGTAGGGAAAACCTTAGAACACAGAATACGTTCATGGAAGGAGTTAATAGATTTACTGTGAAAGGAAGATTTCATCAAAAATGCTGCTTGGAGACAGATCTTGTTGCTTATGAGCAGAACTGAGTAAATGGATCCCAGATAAAGGAGGAAAATTTTGGGATTTGGGAGAAGGAAAAGATGAGAGACGGGAGGAGCCCTTTTATGTTTCTTTTTCTTTTAATAACAAAATGCTGTGCTCTTGTAGTTATCTTCTGATGTGATAATTAAAAGATCTCCACAGGCTTTGGCTTTCTAAGCCTTTAAATTAAACCTGATCATATAGTAGATTTCTTGCTTTGGTTGGAAAAAAAAAGTAGATTTGAAGTCTGTTTGGGGAAAGAACCTCAAACAACCACATCTTTGGAGATGTTGGTTGAAATGTTTGTTAACCTTCCCTTTAGAAGGAAATTTGGGAATGAAAAATACCATTTCAAAACAAAAATAAAAGTTGACATTAAATGAAATATCAAAACAGAGTGAGTCAACATTTCTAAAATATCTCCTTTTCTCAACAGTCTTCCACTGAAGCTATTTTCCAAATGTGGAATGAAGGCAATTTCCAGTTCCTTCCACCCGGACTGACATCATGCTACATTTATTTTATGATCCAGTATTTGCCAGTGCTTTTGGCCAGTACTAGTCTTGTTTTTCTGTGAGGGAGGCTTACAAAATCGCTTCTCCCAGTGCTTTGGTATAGCTCTACCTCCAGGAGAAGCTGCTTTCTCTAGCATGCTAAGACAACAGAAAATCAGCACAGGGTGAAGCACAGTGCCCTAAGTGGACAATGCAGCTGTCTAGTTCAGATGAGCACACTAGAAAGGGATTGTGTTGCAATATCACCAGAATGGACAATTTTCAGTCTTACAAAAACCCCCCAAAAAACCAAACAAAAAAAATCCCACAAACAAACAAAAAACCCAAAACAAAACCTCAAACAAACAAAAACCCCTCACCCCTCCAAAAATTAAACAAAAGCAAAAAAAACCCCAAACCCCACCAAAAACAAACAAAAAACCCCCCAAAAAACCCCAACCCCCCAAAAAACCCCCAAAACCCAAAAGTATGTATTTCTGTTTAGCTGTGGAGAAAATGCTGACATCACCTTTCACCTTAATGACTGAGTATTGAGGTATGCACTGTTATCCCTTCTAATTTCCCCTCTGGCTTTTGACCTTTCCAGTAAACAAACCAGTTGGCAGTTCCTTATTGAATCAGAAGGAAAAGAACAGTGTGGCAATGCACTTCTGGTCCCATCTGCAGGTTCTTGGATAAAAAACCAAACAAAAATATGACTAAGTAACCTTGCATCTTCCAATACATACCATTAAAGGCAGAAAAATGATTTCCTTCAGTTTGTTTTATCAGTTTAATTCAATTGTATCAGACTTTTTCTCATAAGTAAAACCTGAACTCTTGATAATCTGGTATGGCAAAAGTTTTTAACTTCTTGGTTAACTACCAGACAGACAAATCAGGACCTGTTCAGCTAATTTCAGACAGAATTTCAGGTTTAAGAATCTTTTCTTGGGCCTAATGTGTCATTTAGAGAAACTTGGTCCTCTCAATAATTCTGATTGATATAAAGGAAATGACAATGAATATCAGTGAATTTGAAGACTGAAGAAATTTTCCCATGGTATGCTCAGTAACAGGGAATATTCTGTTCTGTTGTATTCTACATTCAATATATCTCTCAATTCTATCTAATAAATGGATAAAATTTATGGGAGTTTTTGGTAATATTAAAGGATGGATTCACAGAAAACTTAAATGTGGTGCAAAGGGGCAGACTTAACATTTCATCAGGCAGTTTTATTCAATATATGATTGCTCAAGGTCTTTGGGCATGGATATATTCTTTTAACATACCATTGTAATTACACTTAGTACTAAATCAGAAATGGCAGTTTGAGATACTGTTCACATTGCTTTTCTGTTCTTCTGTCAGTTCACCAGCTCCAGGAGAAGGTGTTCTTACTTTTTAAACCTGACGTTTCAGCCCTAATTAGGAATGGTTGTGCTATTAGTTTGTTCACAGCCCTTCTACGGGCAGATGTTGTGAAGCTTGTGTAGTTTTTCCTTTAAATACTTTAGTGGGTTGGTGATTTTCTTGCAAGATTATGAGTGTAAACTCTGAGCTAAGGTGTTAAGCTAATTTGTAGAGATTTCCTGTGCATTTTTTCCACAAACTCTTAATTTCTAATCATTTAATGCCATGCTTTACTTGATGAAGTGGTGTCAGATCATAGGTTGGACTCAATGATCTCCAGGGTCTTTTCCAACCTAGTTAATTATATGATTCTGTGATTTCATTGGACTTGAATATTGTATGTTTCACACTTAAATATAATTTCATTAGAGCTGCACTATCCAGATGATAAGCTGATATTTTTAATGCAACTTTTAAAATGAGATCAGTAAATCAATTTCAAAGTCAGTTTTTTGAAGCTGAGGTTTGTTTGGAGTAGTCGCCTCAAACAATAAAATCTTTTATAATATATAGCATATTTATTATTTTGTATAATTTAGGGATATACCATTAGTTCATTAGAAGTCTGACTGGAAAGCAATGAGAGGCAGACTACACAGAAATCCTCCTTATTGAAATGTTTTCTTATCATATTCTTGGTTTTATCACCTGTTGTCTGAAATGCAGCCTAATTCATTTATTTATCTATTTTTATATGTGCATATCTTTAAAGAATAAATTATATAGATCTACTTTTCTAACTTTTTGATCTCACGGCTGGAATTATATTATCCCACAAGTTGTAGAGCAACATCATTATAATTTCTACATAAATAGAAATTTTGTGTGGTCCTCGAGCTGATTATGAGTAGCATATCCTTAAAAATAAAAATGACTTGTAAGGGTTTTGGGTAGTTCAGCATAAAATATGACCAATCCAATGTGCGATTGTAGTCTAAATGGAGACAGTGAAAGATTTTTGAATTGGGTTAAGATTTTACCTGAAAAATGTGTTTGTAACGTGCTACTTCTGCCCTAGCCCTGTAGTCAGTCAGAGTGATGAAAACCTGTGGAAGAATTTGTCTTCTTTGAGGAAGTTAATACTTGTATACTTTTCTGTATTTATAGTGCAGGTGTCTGAACTTTTCCTGAGAAAGATGTTATCTACTTTTAATTTTTGACAAATTCTTTCCAGAAGGAAATAATTTATCTGGAAAGTGTTTCGCAAGAAGTTACATTCTTTTTTTCCCCTGACAAATCTCTCTTTAAAGTACTTAATCTTGTTTGTCCATGGTTATTAAATTCCTCTGTTAAGAAACCAATTGCTCAAAAACACCTAAAGGAACCTTTGATTCCTCATTGTAAAATTTCAAAAGAAAACTTTTATCCAGAGAATAAGTGCTTTGTGTTTGCATCTTTGTGGTTTTGGTGTGGTTTTTTTTCTGTCACTATTAGTCTTGCTCAACTACAATTCTGTCATGAAAGTTAATTGCTCACTTGCTTTTCTGAAATCGAAATACAACAGATTTAGGCTTTACAAAGTCACCTTTAAAAGTTCATGGTTAGTAGCATGTAGTATTTCCAAATGCTCTGGTTAATTTTCAGTACTGGAAATAGAAACACATACGAATCATATTAAGAAGCCATTGTGGGACATGCAGGATGCACACACTTCCAGAAGCATTGCAGCCATTATTTTTCGGATGGGGACAACTATTTGTCTAGGGAAGTTATTGTCTCTTGCTGACTTCCAGCAGGGGGTCTCCATAGAGAACACATGCAGTGTGCAGCATTCTGCATTTGGAAATGGCACAAAACTGTCCCAAACCCTTTCATTCTTGCTCTGTTTCAGGACTAAGATTTTACATTAGAGGCTCTCTGCAATTCTTTTTCTTCCCATTGGAAATACCTGACACTTGTTATCTATTCAGTAACAAATTTTTTGCTGATTTCTACACCTCAGCCAGTTTCACTGAGTATAGATTTCAAATGTGGGAGGCAGAAACTCTTTTATTTCAAATCTTTTGAAATCTTGAGAACAGCACCGTAGCTACAAACCTCCGCTAGTTACAGTATCTTTTTTCTTACAGAAATAACCTTCATCAGCACAAACTAAAAAAAGGAAGTTAGGTTCATAGAGCAGTATGTGGGAACTGGCTCATACACTTTTTCCATGTTAAAGATCCTGAGGCTCACATTTGACATAGTGCTGCCTTTAAAATTGTTAACACTATGGGACTTCTCAGTGATAGGGAATTGTATCAGTCCAGCTTCAGGCAGCAAAGCTAGGGAAATCCAGAGTGACACTTCAGATATGCAGAAACAGTGGTAGAGGCACACTAACATCTGATGAATGTGCAACTTGTAAATGCTTACAACATTAGGCTGGAAAAAGTGTCAGAAAAAAATCTTTGCATCAGAACAATCATTTTGACCTTAAAAAACAATGAGACTGTATTAATATTGAAGAAGCAAAGACGAATATTGAGGAAATGAAAAATATTAATACCAAGGGAATCCTCTTTATTTTTGGAATGGAATTGTAGAATGGTAGATTAGTCTAGCATCAAATTGGGTAAGTGGAAAACACACTCATGAAGGACACAAAACGAGTCTCAGCTTAAAGTCAAGAATGCTATACCAGTTTGATTGTTTTCAAAGTCAAACCAATTCTTAGACCTGACACAAGTAAATCTTATCAATAATAGTTTTATATCTATGCCCTCTAAACAAGCCTCATTGAGAAAACAACCTTGTTTCTTTTCAGGCAAATTATCAACGTCTCTGCAGACTTCAGCAATACTTTACCAAATCATCTTTTGCATAAGTAAGCTTGTTTGTAAGGTGTAAAATTAACTTTCCACTGGAATGAGAGACAGAATTACAATGGAGGAAGAATAGAGATTTTGTTTTCAAAACCAGTGATAGTTATATCTCATGTCCCTAATTTCTTTGCTCTCTAGAGCCTTTTGCAACATCTCTGACAGGCATGCAGCACTGATAAACCATGCAGGTGTGGTTAAGCAATGGAGCTGAGAGCCATGGAGCTCAGAGCCATGGAAAGACACTTCTGACCAGCTTTGTCAGACTTAGCAGTGGTCCTTGCTTGTGTTACCTACGGTGCAACAAGAGATTGTTTCATTTTCAAACCACATATCTGAGTAGTACATCAACCATTAGTGTGTCAGGATGGACCCTGACTAGAACTTACAGTGTACAAGAGCAGAGTTGGTGATGCTCTCAAACTAATATAAAACAGTATTAAAAGCGGAGGCTCTGAGACAGCAATTTGCTAATTATTGGTATTTCTGGAGCTCTGTTTAATCGCTTCAGCATTCAGGGGAGTGAACTGTAGCAAGGTATAGTTCAGTGAGCACACTCATTACCATTGTGCTTTGACACACAGATCAAAAACTTCTTGCATCTAGAGATGCAAGCTGCCATTGAAGTCCAAACACCTGCTTGATCATGTGCAGCTGATTGCATTTTGTGTTTCATGCCTTTGAGGAGTGCACTTCAGGACCAAGTTCGCTCAGTGTTTGTTGGTATGATGATATGAATAATTGCTGTAGTACTGAAGTCAGCAACATTAGGACTTCATAGCAGCATCAAAGAAAAAGCTATATTATAAAAACAGAGAACATCTATAGTTTTGCACTTTACCCATCCACACAACAAAATCAAACCTATGTAGTAATATCACATACATCATTCCCTTTAAAAAATTGAGTAGTTTCTTCTATGTATTTACTATATATTTATCCTGTTTGTGTGCAAAGATGACCTAGCCATTTTGAAACGTAAGAAAACTTAATAAGCATTAAATGAGTCAAAAGTTTGTACAGCAGTGTGTTACAGCTTCAGCAGCAGTAACTAGGCTAAGTTCAATGAGGAAATAGGTCCTTGAGGAAATAAAGATGGTATTTTATTAGAGATGTAAGCTAGTGTCTTACTCAGGACCATGTCTTAGGAAAGAAACAGAATTAAGTAATCTACTTACTTCCTAGGATTTCTTCATTACCATAGACACTATGAAAGCCCTCTGGAATATTAAACAGAGAATTTTTTTAACAGTTAAACAAACTGATCAAAAATGATGTTCAGGAAAGTATTCTTTGCTGTCAATTATTTAAATGTTCTGTCCTAGAGTCTGCATATGTGCCTAAGAGAATGAAGTCACAACTCTTTCTGAATTCCTGAATTAATCCTGGTTGCCAAAGGACCAGTCAGGTAAAGGTTTATGTCAAGGCCAATGGTTAAATCAACTTCTATCCTCTTTTTCCTGATCCATACCTCTCCTTCTTCAGCATCTCAAGACTGAGTTTACTCCCATGTAGCCTCCTCTTATTCTCAGGCTATGCCCAGACCACATTTTGTGCCAGAAACCACTGCCATCTTGCCCAGAAGGTTCCATTTCATGGGTTGTGAAGCTCTGCCAGAAAGTTCTCTCATCTATGGTTCATATAGCACACATTTAAGTTTTCTGTCTTATATATTTTGCTAAATCTGCTTAACTGTTGAAATTCTCAAAGAAATTGGGATGGACATGGATGATTATCATCTTTCTTGCCTTTGGAGAAAGCTCCTGTTTCTGTGATTTTATCTGAAGGAAGGGTTCACCTTGCAAGCCTACAAACTCCTTGCTCTTTTTGGAGGACTGCTTGCCTAAATGCCACTCCTGACCTCTGCCTTTCAGCAGCTGTAGGGCTAAGCCCCTCAGCCCCTCAGGCCTGAGCTCCTTGTTCAGCCTGAGGGAGTTTCTTTCCATGCTGCATTCACCCCTTTCACTGGGTTTTACCTTTTTCAGTCACAAACTCAGCTCAGTATTTCCTGCCTGGCAACAAAGGAGGCAGCCCCAGAGTTAGTTGTGGTTCATTCAGTGATGCTCTTGACAAGAAACAGGCTGCTCAGGGCCAAGCATTTTGGTTCAGGCCCAGTGTGCAGGTAGCATCCATAGGGATTGCAAACAGGGACGGGCAGTGTCTGGCACTCCAGGGTGGCACATATAGGTCAGTCTATGACTGAGCTCTGTAAATTTCAGAGTCATTCCTAAGGCAATTCTGCAATTTCCATAGATGATGCCTTCTGGAATGAAATGCTTTCCTCCTATGGAAGTAACAGAGAGCTCCTTTTTCTTTGTCTCTTTTTTTCCATGGCTCTGGGACTATCATGTGTGAATACTTACACAAGGAGCAAAACATGGATACCCTTTGTCCTGGCTCAGGGCAGCACCTTTAGGCAGCTTAATAATGTGAAGTTGCCAGCATGTAGTTTGCATCACCTGTGAAAATCCTGTTACAGAACTGATTTAAGAAGAGGCTGGTAAATGACTTTGAGGTGTTCAGTGGATTGTAACATATGCTTACTCAGTGACAGCAGAAATAGAAAGCTGATGAGCTGTGCTTAGGCTGAATCTGCTGAGCTCACACAGTAACAAAAAGAAATCCCAACCCAGTCAGGAAAGGATTATGTCAAGGAGCTAAGGCTCCCATTTTATGTTTTATTTTTGCATATAATCCTGTGAAAACCTCCTACCCTAGCAACAAATGTCACTTATTAGAATCAGGTATGCCTATATTTCCACCTATGAACAGCATAAGAATGCCACAATGACACAGTGAGCTCTACCATCTGCTGCAAGAAAGCAGAGTGGTGTGAGTGGTGTGTACCTCTGAAGTCACAAATACCAATAATGTATCTGTTGATCCTTGCTCCTCACTGTGAATCCATCAGCATCTGAAAGCTGCCTAGAGGTGATCTCTTAAAGCATGTCTAATTCTCATTAGGATATCCCAATTTTGGCTCTCGAAGAGGAAGAGCATGGCTTAGGCTCCATGTAGGGCACGGTGCTGAGCTTTGCCATAGGTCAGCTCAGCAGAGAGGGGCTGTTCTGTCACGCCCCTGTAACTGGGTTGCAGATGCAGGATTGCACACGGAAGAGCTCCTTACCTCCATGTCCCAGAAATCTGCTCTTTCTGGTGGGTAAGTGTGACCAATCTGTGCTCTCAGTGTAAGTGGAGAGAAGAGTTTAGGGGAAGACATCTGTGTGTAAAAGGGGAGGAGAGCAACTGGGGAATGTTTTTGGTGATCACAGTCTCTGCCTAAATCTGGCGTAGTACAATCAGGCCAGGTTAGGTGCATTTTCTGTAGTATTGAAAATTTTCAGTTAAAGTATTTTCCTAGTACTTGAAGACAGAACGGGTAAAATGCCCAGATGAAGGTGGTACAAACCCGGACAAGGTATTTTTCTTCCTTTTTTGCCTTTGGCCTGACAATCTCCTTCTGTCCTCCTCCATTATCATCTCTTCCCCTAATGCTCTCACAGTTGCTGTGTAACATCAGCTTTCTCACCCTTCCTTCTGCATGCTGTCAAGTGCTTTCAAAGATTTTTTAACCCTTTTCCCTCCCTCCCTTTCCCTTATTCTGTGGGAAAGCAGGCTAGTGACAGATAATCAGACAGTGCTGCTTCAAATTAAAAGGATTTCCCTTTCTCCCTAATAAATATTCAGTGACAAACCCAAGATTAAGGAAGCTGATACAAAAAGATGGAGCTAAGCGGAAGTGTTGGATAAAAATAATTTTACCATTAGAAGGGAAAAGTACTGAATTTATAATTTTTAGTTTCAGAAGGGATTCTGAAGGGATTGCATGATTTCATGTCAGGATTGAGGCATCTGGAGAATAATTAAATTTCACTCACAGAGAGCAGTTTTCTATTTAGCATATTTTCTCCACCTGTATTATGGCCATTTTACCCCCAGTAATTATGATTTCCAGTATTTATAAAACAGATTAATATGCCAAGAGACATATTCATGTCAGTCATGCATTTCTTAAAGCAGCATAAAATGGATTATTTACTAAGAGTGCGTGCATTTATGCAATTAATTTCCTGTGAATATTCTGTATAAATAACTTGTAGAATGGCTGTTCATTGACCTTTAAAAAACTGAATTTAGTCTCAGACCAACATCCCTGAAGACTGAACTAATTGATATAGAACTAAACCTGAATAAACATTAGAATAAGTAGACATTGAGATGATTTACTGATATGGTCAAAACTAGATGAAAATTTTAGTGTGTGGAAAAGAGTTAAGATAAAATAGTTTCAAGTTGAAGTTTGAAATGATTGGAGTAAATTAAAACAAAGTAGGCTAGGCTTAGGTACTAGTTTAAGTTCAGCTAGGTTCAATTGTGATAGAAAATTATGGTTAAATAAGCAATCCTAAATGATTCAGTAATTTATTTCCATTCCTAGTGAACATTTATCTGTTGAGTGACACTTTCACTAACTATTTTAGATACGATCAAGGCTTGAGTGAACTCTAGAGACTGAACTATATCATTATCAGTGATTCCTTCAGTCAAAATTAAGATAAATTTCAGGCTTAGAAGTGAGATAAATTTAAGTTTTCCCATTTAAAAATGAGAATAATTTTTTTCTGAATCAGAGTGACTGATCTGGCACTAGCAATGCCCAGGATATCTGACAAAGCCAGCTTTCAGCAGAAAGCATTAGTGTCAATGGCCTAAAATACTTCTTTTGAGGCATCATGGATTCTGTGAGCCCTCAACAAATCCAGGACAAGGTCTGGGGGTCCAGCTTTCTATGACTGTCTTGTAAATTAAGCAGGAGCTTTTTATGGCATTAAGGTATACTCAGATTATTTATTACCTCATCCTGAAGAGAGTGTAATTGTTCCCTTAACTGAACTTTTCAGGAACTGTTGCATATTGGCTGTTGCATTTTCCTGAGGAAAATGTTTGGGGAGGTGCCAGTTAGGGTTAAAAGCATGCCATGAATGTCTCCAACAGTTTCTCAGTACCAACATCTGTGTTCCTGCAGCACTGGCTGGCACTGTTTTGTTTACTGTTATGGACACAATCTGTGCCTACAAGAGGCACCATGGCGCTGCTTCAGCACACAGGTGGATTTTTGAGCAAAGCAGCTTCAAGTTAGGCTCCTGTGGTGGGTTCAGAACGCCAGAGGCTCGAGGTGTGCTGCCATGCAGCCCAGATCTGTCCAGCTCACCAGCTGACCACGTGTGCAGAGTAGATGCTTGTTTCTGACTCACTTGGACTCCCTTTACAGACAGCTGAGGTCTTAGAGCATGAGTCGCCCAAACTACCTGGGCCTTACAGGACTTCTCCACACTGCCTACAGAGAGAGAGGGGGTGGCCTACCAGCACTTGAAGTCGGATGCTATGATTGCCGCTCCAGGGTCTGTGATTTTTGAGTGTGACTCGGTAGCTGAGATCCAGGAGGTCTTTCAGTTCACAGGAAGGTTAGGAAGATTTCTATTTCTTGTGGATATCAGAATTAAACTGGCTTTTGAGAAAAGTGAAGTTTTATGTTGGGAGGAAAAGGTTGAAAGCTGAATAGTGAAGAGGGTGGCAGAATTGCTCAAGTGACCTTGCAGCTGGGAATACCAAGGCTTGGAGAATATCAGTGATGGAAACCTACTTGGAAGGGGAAATGCCTATAGGTATTTTTCCTTTGTCTATTTTGAGAAGTAGAACCTCTGTGTGGAGATAATGTAGGTGTTTACAGAGACTTGAAGGCCCTCTCTTGGACATGCTCGAGCTCCCCGTCTTGGGAAAGAGCCTAAAGCTCAGAGGTGCAAAACACAGAGCCTAAAGCTCCAAGGCACAGAGGGGGTTGCAGCATGCTGGCAGACTCCACGTGCATGGTTCCAAAGAGCAGCCCGGCCTGCCAGGACTGGCCTGAGCCTGACAGTGCTGGCATTCCCACTGGAGCATCTCTGCTGCCTTAGTGCTGCTTTGGGACCCCCCAGTTACTGAGGTAATAAAAGAAATTTACTCTCTTCCTTTCAGCCCTGGTTTTGGGGATGTTCTGGCCACCTGCCTGTGTCAATTCACACATATGTGAACTAGAACTCCAGCTTTTTGGACAAAACTATGTCACATCTTTGTAGAGATAATGAGTAATCATAGCATGAGACTGGAGGGTAACTCTTGTTTGTTTTTCATCAACCAGTCCTTGAAACAGCTATTACTTCAGAAATAAAAATAGTACAATTATTTTAATGAGGCTCTGCTCCTTGATCTTTGTATCTCTTGCCCTACCATTCTAATATTTTCATTTCAGTGAGGTTTCATACCCAATCCTAACCTTCTATAAAGGATTTTGGACTGTTTTTTTGAAATAGCATCAAATAAAACTGATTTAGGAGTGATTATTATTATAGGTGAATTTAGAAATTTAGCAGCAGTTTATTCAAAGAACCCAAGGAGCTCCACCAGGTGTCCAGAAACCAAGAATGCCACTATATTCCTTTTTTTAAAATCATATCTTCAGAGTTCAGAAGCCAATCTGAGCATCCTACAGGACAGTCTTATTGAAAAGAAATCAAAAATGAAATGTTCTCAATGACATTAGATGTTTACTATTAGTAAGAGTACTATTTACAGTTATACGAAACAAACTGTAAACCTGTTTAAATGTCATGCCTGACAGCTAAACTTTGTCAGGAATAGATGGTAACAGGTGAAGGACAGGTTATTTCACATTTGTGTCTCAGGGAAATAATGCATATTCAGTTCAAACTTCTAGTACATTTGGAGATAGGACACCAAAGGTGACTTTTGCCCTGTACACATTCACATTTCCCTTCATTCTGGATATCATGTGCACTCTAATCCCCCATCTCAGAAAGGATGTGTTAGAGCTGGTGCAGGCTCAGAGAAGGGTGACAAGCACAATGAAATATTTGCTCTCTCATATAAGGAATAATTAAGCTGGCTTTTCAATGTGGGAGAGATGACTTAGGATGCAAAAGACAACTGGGGACAATAGTCTTGGACTCATTGCATGAAATAAGGCAACATTGGCTTCAAAATACAGAGTGTGTATTGATTAAAAGAAGCATAAGTCAAATAAAACTGAATTTTTTGCTTTGGAAAATATCAGGTCTTACATCTGTGGATGACAAACACTGTTCAAAAAATGGAACATGCAGAAAAAAAAAAGAGAGAGAGAGAGAAAGGGGAAGTTTTTTACTGGTGCAGATGATTCCGTTCCAAATGTCTTTAGATAATAAACTTACCAAACATTTTTAAACATGCCAGTGTATATCTGAATCCTTAGGAATTATCTGAGTAGACAGCTTAAGTGTCACTAATGCCATTAGGGTTTTAACAATTCTTAATTCAACCATTTTAACTTCCCAGAAGCGAGATGCAGCTTTACTTATCAATTTTATTCTTAAAATGTTTCAAGAGGTTGCTGGTGCTAGCATATTTGAGTTTTACATGTGCCTCAGCATTTCTGCAGGTTAATAATGTCCTGAAGGCTACAGGATTTCCTTTTGGTTTCCAAAATTACATATGCATTATTGCAAATGAGTTCTGCCACAAAGGAATTCATAATGAAAACATCAGAGGGAATTAAAGTGCTTCTTATAATACTTGAGCTTGCTCCATTAATCGGAGGGCAAAATGAATTGAGTCATTATGTTGCCAGACAGTACTAGGGACCAAATGGGAAGCCCTCTTCCAGTTTGATTTTTTTTTTTTTCACAGTAAGTATTTTTTTGTTGGGGGAGTGGGTCAAGTCCAGGGGCAGCAAATCCATAGTGGGTAATTCAAGTCCCTGAGTAATGTTTTAATTCAAGTTTTAATCTTTATGCACAGAAACAGCAGGTCACTGTTAACTAGCAAGAGAGGCAGAAAGATTAAGAATGTACACAGTGCACACCTTGAGAGGAGAGGGAAGAAGTGTAAGTGTCTTTTACTGTGGAATTATTTGTCTTTCGAGAGCTGTCTTCTCACACCTATACGCATGACTTGATTGGAAATCTGTTGATATCTGAAAGTTGTCCGGAAACCAACAGGCAGCACGACCTTCATAATAACAGTAATTGTGATTGTCAAGCAAATGAACAAAGCAATACCTTTAATTAAGCCAGCTGATCCACCTGGGACAAAACAGGCGATTTCAAATCTGACGTAGGATCAACAAACTTGGAGCTGGTATTTATTCAAGCAGTTAAAATGTGCAGTTCTGCCACTGCACTATATACATTTCATAGGGAGATTTGAATGTATTTTTATTAATTTGAAATGAAAAAACAGCTAGATGCCCTGCATGTATCTTTATGCAAAAGTAAGTTTTTTATTAGCCCCTTCAAATAACATATTTGATTTTAAGCAGACCGCTCTCATGCTTAAAACACCTCTTACATATTTATGGTGTCTGTGGTGTATTTACAGTAGATATTGTAAGAGGACACCATTCTGCTCTTGCTGTACTCCTGGCGGATTCACTTCAGTGAAGTCACTTTATCTTTGCCACAAGATGGAAAAATGTGTAACTATTTTAGATGACAGTGAATATGTACATATACATCACATTGGAAAGCTGGCCATTTTTGTCTATGGTGTTGCTATACAGTGCTATCTATGACTGGTTTGGAGCTTCATGAGCTTGTATGTGACCACAAGATACCATAAATGTATCCAAATGATTTCCTTGCATGTGACAAATGACAGTTCTGTGGAATTGGGCTAGTGGAAGTCTATGTGCATTGCATGAAAAAGCTGATTTTGTGCTTGTGTTCAACAACAGGCTCTGCCCATGCCACTGATCTATGATTTGGAAGGTCTTTCAGCAAGGGAACAAGTAGAGGATGGGTGAGATTGTAGCTTCTTTTCCTGACCTCAAGCTTCTAGCTTACTCCCATAGGAAACTCTTACCTCAAAAATAGCACAGACAGACCAACAGTTAAAGCTGTCAGCCATATCTTTCATATAAAAGCACTTGTTTTCACTGGGAACATCCCACTTTTTAGTCAGCATGTTCCTTGGAAATGGCTTGGTTTTCAAAGACTTCCCTAGAAACAAGGACAGAAACCTTTGTAGTCTGTAATTTCTGAGGCCAGGGAATCCACAGCCACAGAGCAACATGCCAGCTGTCTCATCAGGCATGACAGAGTTTGGCTGTCCCATAGCAGGGATGTTCAGTTCCAGCAGACATCCATGTTTTAGGAGTCTTTTTTCTCTCCTTGTTTCTGCATGGGCATCCAACAGATCTGAGGAAATTCCATTTTGAATTGAAGGAATGGATGTTCTCCATGAAAAAAAAATTATACATTTTCTTATCTGCAGTATTTTTAAAATAAAATGTTATTGAAATTAAATTTTATTTTGAATTGATCATTATATAACATTTTTACGCATTATGATTTCCTGAAACCTTAAAATTGCTATATCAGATGTGTTTATCATCTAGTTGCTGATGAAGTGAATACAAAATCTTAAAAAAAAAGGCAAACCAACTCTTCAGTCACAGCAATCAATTAAAAAATTGGAATTTAAGGAAAGAAATAAGTTATTCTTTCAAATAATATTCAGGTTGAAAGACTTTCAATTTTTAATGTAAGCATGAGATTAAGCAATTTACCATTTCATTCTGACTTAATGCTAAGATTCTCTTCAAATCAGACATTCCAGCTAAAGGGTTAGGTTAACAGAAAAAAAAAATTATAAACAATGACAGGAAAAACAATAAACAGTTGGTTTTAAAACCCATTCATTCTTCTGGATGCAATAATTTTTAAAGTGTATGTATTTAAAAGAAAGAGCTTTGGGAAAGTGGAAGCTAACTTTCAGAGAAGTTTTTTAATTTTAAATATGTAAAGGGAAAAAAGACACTTCCAAAATTTCCTTCAAAATGAAATACCAGGAACTCAGGTTTAGGCCACTTTTTTCTGAATACCTTCTGTAGATTTTTTCTTTTTTTTTTTTTTTTTTTTTTTTTNGAAAAAGCTCAAGTGTAAAATGTGAAGCATATACCCTCTCTCAGTGGACTTTTAAATTTCTTTTTTTATCATAAAAGCTGGCATGTAGTACCAGATCTTACCAGTGATCTTTCTGCTGCAATATTTTGACATAAAAATAATTCCAGGAAAGAAAAAGTGGTTTTAACTCCTACTGAAAGAAGACAACCTTTTTCTTTTAGCCAGATGAAAATTTTAGGTACAAGAATGCTTTGGTGGAAAATTTGTTTTCTCCCTGTAAAAAGATTAGGATGTGTTGGGTTGTAGGGCAAGATTTTGGTAGTGGGGGTACTACAGGAACACCTACAGTGAGAAGCTGCCAGATGTGGGAAATGGATTCATAGAGAATTTTCAAAGCCTGACAGAAGGCTCACATGATGTGCATTTGTATGCAAACTTGAGATAAGAAATGCTGACTTAGAAATGCCATGGAATAGGACGGACATTGTTGAGAGAGAAAGGGAAGTAGAAGCAAGTTTGAAAGGATGGCCTTGCAAATAAAACTAGATATTTTTGAGAAATAGAACTATGAATGGTGCATTGTATTAGGACCCAGGAAGGGTAATTTTAGATGATTAGCTTTAAGGCATAAGCAGCATTGTGTGGCAAAAGCTGACAGGCCAAAAAATGCTTATAATGTATTGTAATTAGGAAATAGTTTGGCTTCTGATCGTGATGGCATGAATTGTAACATCGGTACTGTCTCACCCTTCTCATGAGACTGAAAATGGAATAAAAGTTTTTAAAACTTCTCTCAGTTGCCCCATCTCTGGGTCAGAAAAAAAAAATAAATCCAGCAGCCAGAAGCTTCCCCTGTGTCTGACAGAGCCAAATGCCAGCGGGCACCAAGACAGACTCATTGTGAGAGTGATAAGGTGCAGGAACAGTTTGCCCAGGGAAATTGTGGATGCTCCATGCCTGGAAATGTTCAAGGCCAGCTTGGATGGGCTGTGAGCAGCCTGGTCCAGTGAAAAGTGTCCCTGCCCATGGCAGGGGTGTTGGAACGGGATGACCCTTAAAGTCCCTTCCAACCCAAACCATTCTGTGATTCCATAATAAGATGCTGGGCAGTGAGACAGCTGGAAAACTGTGGCCGAATCTCCCCAGCCTGCATAACCCATGAGGTTTGGGCCAAACTGCATCCCCAAAGAGTGGCATGCAGCAGGGTGTGAACCCTGCCAACCCTGCTAATCTGAAGATGGACTTTGCTACTCCTCTGAGATGCAACTGCTCAGGAGTACTTTTGTGGATGAAGTGGGAGTTGTTGCCCTAAGCTTTATGTCTTTTTGTCTTAGTGAAAAACTTTATCACGCAGCTTCATCTAAACAATGTCTATTTTCAGAATGTTGCATGCTTCTCCTCTGAGAGAAGAAATGATTGATGGTGATGCCCACCATCCAGGTTGAGAGGTGGCGACCTCTGTAGCTAATCTCTTGACCTCTGTACAAATGTATAAAGGAGTCAAATTTATAAATAAAGAGGAGTTTTTTCCTCACTGCCGTGGTGTGAACTTAATTTCAGTGTTCCTGAAATTGGGACACGCCCAGGCTTAACAAACATTAGGGAGTAAGGCAGGTGAGCTCCTGCAATACACAGCTCCTTCTAGAGAAAGGAACTCATTGAACATCCTGACAGTCTTGTGTGGTGATGATTCAGGAAACTAAGAATATTTTATTTGGGATAATAAATTTTTGACTGTCTAGTTAAAGCTAAGGAATAACTCAGAGCAGATGTAATCAAGACAACATTGAGAGTAATGCAAGAAAAACTTAGTCTTCCCCTTTCAGATCTCTTTATACCTTATACATATTACTTTCAGTATTAGCACAATTTACTTCTGAGTGATACAGAATGCTGATGAAAATTATGTGTTATCTGTGACTTTATTGGCATATTTATGTAATAAATGAAAACAAAAAAGTGAAATCTTTTTGGTTTTTTGTTTGAAAATAAAATACTGATATCTCAGACTAGTTATAAATGGGGTTTATTTTAGATCAGAGACCAGAATCAGAGTGGTCCAGTAGACCAAATCACTCTAATGGATTTCTGGTTTAGGAATTATCAAGGGGAAGTAGGACAGGTAATTACCATCACTATAAATCCCCATGTTGGTTATAGCATCTCCCTTGTTACTTTTATCCAGATTTTATCCTCTTTTCTTTCACAATATCCTTTGCCTTCTATTTTCTTCTAGCTTTCTTCTCATGCTGGTTTTATTTCCATCTGTGCCTTCCTTCCTTCCTTCCTT
>VZDJ01000782.1:29699405-29772797 GCA_008694505.1 Cyanoderma ruficeps
TCCCTTCCTTCCCTTCCTTCCCTTCCTTCCTTCCCTCCCTAAAATCCTCAAATCAACCTCTGCTGTTACTTGGAGGCTCTTCCTTGCAGCCAGCAGCACTAATTCTGTGTTTCACCTCCACAGTCAAGGCAGAAATTCAGGCTTTGCCGTAGCAGCAAGCAGTGTGACCCCAGGGGCTGCGTTCTGATTGTTTACTATGAAATCAGCACTTGAGAGTGATACCAGCAATTCATGCCTTGTACTGCCCAGACCTTGGTTTCCTCCCTAGAGAAAAGGATGGGCTCAGACCTGCAATATCCTTTCAGCCTAAACATCATGTTATTGTCATTACTGACTGTGTAGGGAGACACAGATTGTGATTGTATCAGCTGAAGCCTTAGCTGATTCTAGATGTCAGATGTGGTACCTAGGCCCACCTCAGACACCAGAAGGGATGGAGTGAATGCAGCCCTGGGACTGGGGGGAGCACTAGCACTGCTTCTGACTTTCTCCAGGACTTTCTTAAAAAGCTGGGACATTCCTAAATGCTTCATTGAGGATGTATGGGAGGCAATCAAGGAAAGTAGCCTTCTAGTAATTAACTGTGATTCTTTTTTTCATCTGTTGTTAAAACCAGTGAAAAAAAGTGCTCATTCCAGGATTTCAGGATTCCAAGGGAATCCTTTTGTTTCTCCCCAGAGAGGGAAGATATTTAATTGCCTTGTGAAATACTGAGAAGGTTTTCTGGAGGTCTGATGTCATGGTTGCCAAAGCACTTTCATCTGTCTTTGAACTGTGTCAGAGGTGAACTTTACAGGTTGGATGAGAGTGTGCACTTTCACAGTTTGCTTTCAGTTGCTGATGACTCTTGTTCCTTCCCCTTCCCCATTCCTATGCCTCTAGCAAGTCTGTGCCATTTCCTTTGCCCTTTTTAACTGAAAATTCGTAATTAAACATGTTTCTATTTTTCATATGCTTTTCAGTCATACACGAAACCTTCAGACTGGGACTCTTGATTTTCACCTGTTATTTCTTTATGTCAGCTGTGCCAACTTTGAAGATGTGGATACAAATCTGTGACCAAGCACCTGGAGAGCTGTCAAGAACAGAATAGGTCATGCCTGCCAACTTGGGCATTGCCAGCTGCTCTGCTGAACATCCACAAAACCCTGCATGAGCCAAATAAGGCAAACATCCTCCAGGCATTCACTTCCTCTTTGGAGCCCTCCAGTCCTTGAATGAGAAAGAAACCAAGACTTCTGCTTGAGTACTCAGAGTAAAAAATAAAAGTATTCAAGGCCACACTTAAGAGAAGACAGTTACTCCACAAAATAGTTGTCGAACTCCTGGAAAGTCTGAAAGTGTTGCTGAGATCTGGAAGTGGAGCTGGCAGAGGCAATAAGTTACCCAGCTGTATTAAATCAGGACTGGAGTCTTACAGTGATTCTGTGGTAATGAGGAGAAAACTCTAGGAGGTTTTAGAAGTATTTCCCCCCCAGAATTCAAAATAACATTCATCCTGAAAAAAACCCCTGAAAAAATAAAATGAATCTTGGTTATTTTCCCTTCAGGCTAGTGCCATTTTTGCTAAGCTATCCAATGGTGCCAGAGTATGTAACATCTTAGTCATCAGCAATCTGGCAGGTATTTTGTCCCTTATATTGATCCAACAGCTATGTGCCAGGCTGTTTGCACCATCTGTCACACCAGAGTCAGCAGGGGGGACAAAAGGTGGACAGCTGGTACTATCAGCCTGGAATACCATTTTAAGGGAGGAATACCAGAACCTGTGTCAAAAGGCATAGAAAACAGAGAGCTTAATGGGGAAGACACTAAAGCAAATGCATTTCAAATGGAGCAGCTCATCTTCTCAACCACGCTTGCTATGGTTATTAGAAACACACTTCTGAGAATGTAAAAGGTCATATGATGCCTAAACTGAACATAACTTTGTTATGTATGCCTTTGACTTTCCAAGGAAAGCAAAGTTGCCTAAAATGACCGGTTATAAAAAGCCAATCTGTAATGAATCTCTCAGCTGCAGAATACAGGAATGAAACTGCAGCAGAGAAAATTTTTGGATTGATTTTTGCCATGGAATCGTAGTTACCAGGGAAGCATTCATCAGATGCTGGCCAGAATCTGACCTCCATTACTCTGCTCCTCCTTGCAGGTTTGTCTTTGGTAAAAAGCTAATTCACAGTCTTTTGAATAAGTTGGCAAGGGAGTAAGGCATAACCCAAAGCAGGATGCTTGGAGAGATTTTTCATATGTCCAAAGGCAAGTCAACCCAATACTTAGCTCCACTGTGCGTCAGCCAGGCCATCAGGCAGTGTTTCAAGTCAAATCTGCAAATCAGCCAAGGAGACATTAGGAAATGCATAGAACTATAAGTTAAAGGTTTTGGTGAAGAGCATACTGCAGCAAATGTGATTCAGGACATACTGCACCACTTTGAAATTTACAGCCAGTCTATACCTTCTGGATTGAAACTGGTGCCAACATGACATATGCAGTTGAGGATTGTGCTTATATTCCTGTACTTGTTTTGCAAAGTGTTGCAATTTGGTTTTGACAGACTTGAATGATAACTGCAGCACTGAAAATAGAATCATGGCTCATCAGAAGATAGTCACTTTGCATATTTCACTGAGGCCAGTGTAATGCAGAATGAAGACCAGAAAGAAAATCACTTGTTAAAGATCAGCTGAAGCAAAACAGTCTGCTTCTGGAGTTTAAAGATGAAGACTTTGCTATTATACATAAGAATACTGAAAACCAGAGATTTCTGCTCTGTGAAAAATGCTGAAATTTACAGTTTTGTTCCATGCTATAAGAAAAGACAAATGGATCGAAATATAGTTTTAAATAGTCTTTTGACTAAAATCTGATTTTGCAGATTTTTTCCCCCAATCAAATGGCTTTATGTATAACTACATAATCCATCAACACTGGAAGAATGGTACGACTAGAATATGAAATACTTTTAATGACAGTCTGTAAAAATAGCATTAAGGAATACTATTAAAAATATTGCTTTCTTCCTAGAAAAGACAATACATTCTTGCTACGCTGGACTTCAGGAGGGCAGACTGGTCTCTTCATGTATTTCCCTGATAGAGTACCATGGGGTAGAGACCTGAAGGTGAGAGGGGCTCAAGAAAGCTGGATAATACTCATAGTTCACTTCCTCCAAGCTCAAGATCGGTGCATTCCTACGAGTAAAAACCCAAGAAAGAGGCAGGAGACCTGCATGGGGGTAAAAAGAGCTTCTGGCAGAAGAACGGCATGTACAGAATGTGGAAGAAGGGACAGGCTGCTTGGGAAGAATACAGGATTATCAGAGTATGTAAGGATGCAAAGAGGAAAACTAAGGTCTACTTGAACTAAATCTGGCAAGGGATGTCAAGGACACCAAGAAGGACTTCCTCAAATCCAGCATTAGCAAAAGGAAGTCTAGGGAAAATGTGGGTGAATGGGGTGGCTGACCTGGTGGTGGAGGATCCAGAGAAGGTGGAGCTGCTGAACACCCTCTTTGCTTCAGTCCTGATGGCTAAGGCCAGGCCTCAGGAGCCCCAGAGCCTGGAGCCAAGAGAGAAAGTTTGAAGAAAGGAATATTTTTCCTTGGTTGAGGAGAATCAGGTTAGAGATAGTTTAGACAAATTTGACACCCGCAAATTCATGGGCCCTGATGAGATGTAGGCACTAGAGCTCAGAGAGCTGGCACATCTTTTCTGCCTATCTTTCTACTCACCAGAGATTAGTGACCTCTATTTGTGCTTTAAGGGGTAAGAATCTACCTCTTACATGATTCTGGGTTGGAAAGGAACAAGATTCTTGTGCAGCAAAGTACATTTCACGTTGAAACAGCTTTCTTCTGGGAAGAGTCTCTGGACCGTAACCCTTCCATTTCTGCTTTTCCTTTTTGCCTTTGGGCATAGTTGTTTAAGACTGACATATCAGAAATGTGGATGCTGTGAAAAAGAAGATACAAATTTTATCTCGAAATTTGTGCATTATATTACAATCAAAATACTATTATGAAGTATTACATTCCTGAGTATACTTCACCTTATTCCATATTGTATCAACAGTCAGATGAAATCGGCATCTGAAGGAATACCTGCTTTCTTCAGTTTGAATCTCAGAATAGATTAACATTTTTTATTATTGTCAATAAGAAAATTACTTATGTCACCCTTGATATTGAAATGAAGCTCAATTATGTTGACCTTGATATCTAAATGAACTGTTTAATATGAAGTTCACATATATTGCAGTCTTTTAAAATTACCAGAAGTGATCTACTATTTTATATGATAGATGACTTATTAAAAGAATTCAGGAGAAGAATTGAGAAAACTTTTTGTTAAATTAAGTAGAGGCATTCATTAAATTTTTATTTGCTATAGGAAGAAAATCATAACTAATAATGCTCAGGAAATGGAGATGACTTAGGTCAAACTCTTCAAAAATAGCCATTCTTTCCCAGCAGAAATAAATTTGAAACTAAGTTCATAGACTGTTGTTCAGGGGAGAGTTCGCATGAGAAAGCTAAAAGTATAAATTGCTACAGCCCAGAAAGCTCAATATATAAAATTAAAAAGAATTTGAAGTACTACTGAGTATCCTAGGCAATTTCAATATCCTAGAGAGTGCTGCTCGCTGGAACATTTGATGAGTGTCAAAGTAACGTAGGGTTTGCAGGATCAGGTTCTGCTCCGAGATGTTGCCAGTCATGAAGGTGCCACAGAGCAGGCAGCTATCAAGCCCCTTGCAGGGGGGCTTGCACAAGACTCCAGGGTAGGAATGAGTGTCTATTTCTTCAAGTTTGCACAAGCAGCTTCATGCAAAAATCCATGTTCAGCATGATCACCAGTGATTTTCTTTGCTTGAGGAAAAATGCTACTAAACACAAAAGGCCTGGAGTTTTCACAGCAGAGATCAGCTGTTGGTTAGAAGAGATCTAGAATATCTTTCAGAAATTGCTTGGGGAGAGGCATGTGTCAGGATTTTTCTTTCTGTGTTAATTTGGTTTTTTTTTTTTTTAGAACATAGAAATGTTATTTATTTTGTCAAAACAAAGAAAATGTCAAAGCTTTGAGCTCTTGGCCTTTCAGCAGGTGAGCTCACCAGTGTATAGACAAGGTCAGTGAGCTGAACTTTGGCAGGGATATTATACTTTTTATAATGCTCTGAATCAGCATAATTTAACTCATCAGTTAAGTCATGCCACAGTCCTGTGACTTTTAAGTCCTGAAATATCACCAGCAGTTACAAGCACTGCTCTCATTGACAGAAGGAAGGCTCTTAAGGCAATTTCAACTCAAAGCAAGCTCTGATCCCTGGCTGCTGTAAAATGAAAAGAGAATTCATTTTTAATCCATTTTTGCTGAACTAAGAAGGAATGCAAGTAAATAAATAGGACATGATATTTATAAAAATTGCCAGAATTTAAATATATCTCTGAACTAAGGAGGAAAATTTAGTAGAGCTATGCTCTTGATATGGAGACTTTCTATAGGGGGTTCCCAGACTACAGCAAGTGTTCTCAGGCTCTCTTATGGCAGAAAACACAAACTGCCAGTAAAACATTTATCAGCAGGACAGGACTCCAGAAGAAGTTAGTTAGTTTCTCTCACAAAATTGAAATTCTAATGATTCCATTTGTAACATCAGAAGAAGGTATCACTTGCCGGTGACTAGTTACTATACTTCAAAATACTTTTAATGTGTTTCAAGACTAAATGAGAAGCACAACAACCAAAGCTCTTGGAGATAGTCTAACTTAATTTCAGCCATGTACTATCAGTCCTACTCACTTGTGGTTACTGGTATTTCTTATTGTGCTTCCCAGTCTCATTTCCCACTTGTTCCTCATTTACTGTCCCTTGAAGAGTGTTCATGGACAACCCATTTTGAGAGGTATGGGGGCAACATCCACTTCATTTTTTGAGTTTTCACACATCTGGCTGTGGTGGCAGCCAGGGAAGTCCAGCCTTCTATCTTCCCATGGCATTCCACAGTAACCCCAGATGGCTCTGGGATGGGTTCCAGGGTGGGATGTCATGCCTCCTTTCCCAAGACATTATAATTCCCTTCTGTCTTTCTAAATAAGGGAAATGCTGATGGATGTGCTTGCCCCAAAGCAGGAACAGGAGTTATCTCTAGAAGCTCATGCGAACAGTCATATCTGCCGAGGCACCTCAGTTCAGACCTGCTTTAATCCTGCTGTCTCAGTTTCTCTTCAGTGTACCCACTCAAAGTTTGGTGATAATTTGGGCATGTAGAGAAGCAGATCACTTATATTTTACCCTGTGCCTTATGCCATGATCTGAGCATGTGTTTTCAGCAGTGATATGATAGTACACACTGAGCACCTAGCCTCATTTGCTGTATCAGTCTATAAATCTCTAGTTTTTCCTTCAAGATTTCCTATTTTACAGTCATAAATGTGCCTGCACACTGTAGGCACCTGTTGGCATACTGTCAGTTATGGTAGCAGTAGAAAAATATTGAGGGTGTAAGAACAGGCTGCTCAGACTTTTTCAGTACTAAATCCACAGGCATTGACTCACCTCTTCTATTTAGAAATCATAAATTCTGTTACATGAAAGTTCATATTCATGGGCCATTAGCTTTGTTTATCACTTAGAGTAATTAGTATAAATTCATAGAATCATTTAGGTTGAAAAAGACCTGTAAGATCATCATCCAACCATAAACCTAACACTGCCAATTCCACCACTAATGCATATCCCTAATTATAGAATCACTTATGTTGGAAAAGACCTATAAAATCATTAAGTTCAACTGTAAACCTAACACATTCTGCCTTCTTCAAATGTCCTGGACAAATAGAGTTTTTTAATTTCTCACTCTATTGTATAAAAGCATTTGGAAGTGCTCCACTTTCTTTTCTACAGTAACAGAATAATTTGAATATTAATGTAAATACTCAGATTTCATATACACTTTTTCAGGTACATGCTGTCAGAATTTCACAATACACAGACTGCAAATCATGGAAGATGAAGATTCAATAATTCATCTTCCATTTAAAGGGCTGTCCCAGTGTTTTTCCTGATGTTTTGGGGCACAACATTTGTCCTGTTTACATTGATATAAAAATGAAGATCTGTTGAGTTAGCTTTTTTGCTTTTAAGTGCAAGGATTATGACTGAATTTATAGTTATGTCCCTTTCTTTGTTGGACTGGAAAGGGGCAAGGAAGCTTTTTTACACACTGTTCTGTTTTTTCTGCCCACAGAATATCCCAGTAATTAAGTGGGAAAGCTGGAATAGGAGTCCATGGTGTCAAGAAAGCAGGAGTTAACATCAAAACTTAAATTAATGCAGCTTGTTTCAGGCAAACTCAGTAAACACATATTTTGTCAGTTTTGCAGTCGGAAATCATCTTTAAATTCTGACAATGATAAATTAAACAGTTTTCCATTACAGCCTAGAAAATAAAAGTGTAATTGCCACTTGAATCTGGTAAAATGGATTTTGCGTTGCGATATTTAACACACAGTGAATGAGAAAGCTAAAATCAATAAAAAAGTAGACTGAAACTTTGTGCTTTCCCTCACTTTTCTTATGGTTACCTAGGAGCACTAGGCAATTGATGCAAGTATTTATTGAGGAGGTTTGGGTACCCACTCTCTTTGAATAATATTTCTCTGTAAAATATTCGTATTCCAGCTGGAGCTCATAATATATGTATTGAAAGAAGTGCAACAGATTTGCTATAGGTAGTGAGTAAGAGGGACTGGACTTTTTCAGAAGTAGAAGTTGCCACTTTTAGGATGTCCACAGGCCAATATGAAAATATAATTTTTGAATATTGAGGACTGCAGCAATCTCTCCTCAGGGGGCCACGTTGCTGTCTTGTGGGCTCAGACAGCAAAGGTTCCGGGCAGCTGTTGGGTAATTTGACACGTGCATTGTTGGTAAAGGGGTTACCCTTCCCCTGAGGTCCCAGACTTGTGGGTGATAGAAATAGTCTCCATGGGGTAGCTCTAACCTTGGCTGAACACCTCTGTGTAAGCTGGTCCCTGTGGTCAGTGTACAGGGAGGGCGCCCTTTGAAAATGCATCATCACCAGTTTTGTTTTTAAGAACTGCTGAAAAGATGTGGTAAAAAGAAGACAAAGTAAAATCCCTATAAATACTTCCTTGCAAAATTAAAATTTGGGTCAGTTTTAATACACTGATGTAATTGATACCACAGAGTTTCTCTTTGCTCAGATGTGGCATAGCCGTGGTGACATTGTGTATATATATTAAAGCTGCAAGAATAATTTGAAGAGAATAATTTATTTGATATATTGAACTGCCCTCTCACCTTTTTTATCTGCCTTGTCCATTTAGACAGAAAAGTCTTTGGTCATATCCTGACCCCAGGAGAGTCGATAGTGAGATGCTGATAGACTTCACCAGAGCCTGGATCTTCCCCTGGGGGTTTTAACTCAGCAGCTCTATGGAGCCTTGATATTTACAAAGCAAAATGGACCAATTATTTAAACAAGGTTACAAGGGATGAACAAATAGTTTTGTGAGCACTAAAGAAGAGATGCTTGCTCTGGGCTCTGGGTCAATTCTCCAGTGTCTAATAAGATGTGAGTGCATACCTCAGGCTTTGCCTCGAGCTTCCTTTTGATAGACTGCTTTCATGAGGCTATTGGAAAGAAAATACTTCAGAGACCTTTGCCCCTTTGTCAAATCTAGTTTTAGTTAAGCAATAGGCAGGAAAATTACTGAATGGGAGGGAAGAGAGGAAATACAGACAGAGAGAATGATTTCATATGCCACATTAAACATTTTAAAATTAATAATTTCAAAAGAATTTTAATTGGTTCCTAATTATTTCTGTTTTACTTTAGAGCTTTTTAGCATTACTCTCAAAAGGAAATTTTAATAGAGCCTTCCTTTTTGCTAGATGTAATTCTCTAAAGTGTGCCACAATGAAATCTAATAAGCATGTGTGTCTCTTCAATCTTAGGGCTCCTTTAAAATTAATTAGTGTGGAGGTATGACTACCTAGACTATCAGAAACCAAAGAGAAGGAGAGAGGGAGAAAAGCAGCTCTTTCCAATTTCTGTTGCTTGATCTCTACATGCACCAAATGATAAAACAGAGAGATCACACCTGTGTTTTGCACAGATACCCATACAGCTAAGCTTGGATCAAAGGCACTTTCTAATTTTGCAGAAAGATATGACCTTTTTAGATTTAAAGAAAAAATACTTTGGAGAACTACAACTCATGTAGATGAAGCATATACTCAATGCATTTCCAGAGAATCTTAAAGCATGAAAAAGAAGTAACAAATTAAAGGTCATTTGGAAAAGAATAGCCATAACACAAATGGATAATGAATTACATGAAGATATCAGCCTCAAAGACCTGTAGAAACAGAGAGAGCAGCTAGCAGCAGAAAACCTATTTCTATTACCCAAATTGCATGCATTTTGTCCAAGAATGACTCAACCTATCTTCTTGGAAGTCTGTAATCCTTTTATGAAAATCCCACAAGATTTCAAAATTTGAGCACTGTTTACTTGTGTAGGTTTTAAGCACCCTCAGTTTGTGATAATGTCAGTAAGTACATTTAGCAGTTCAAGGTACTGGGAAATCAGAAAAAGCTGCTGTGCACCTTGGAATGTCCAGGAATTTTATGTATTGGAGATATTAATAATTTTCTGAAAGCATTATGTTTCCTGGATATGAGTTTGTATTTTACATTTTGACAGCCCAAACGTGGATATAATTTCAAACTCTTATATACAGTGACAGGGCATTGGAGAGCTCTGAACTATCGATCAAAACATGGAGGAGAATAAATCACAGACTCAGAAATGGATTTAAGTGAAGGACTTCAGTTTTATGATTTTACAAAGCAGCTGGGCAACAAATGTCTAAATCACATGTACAATGGTGGCAGTTAGACATCAGTGTATGGTTACAAGTGTCCAGCCATGAATCAGGAATTGTGACAGAACTCCCTCTTCAGCCTCTACAAGGACATAGCCTTTAGAGCTGGGATAGAGGTTATCAAGAGAAGATTCTCCTTAAATCTCACATTTCTCTGCTGCTAGGTGGTCTGGATTCAACCAGCATAACTGTAGTAGTCTCACTGAGTTTCTTAAGTTGCTGGAAAATGTAAGAAATCAAAGTTGAAGTATAAACACCCTCAAAGATGTTCCTGTTCTCAACTGTCTATATAGGTGTTTGGAGCAACCATCAACCTCTGCTAGGCATTTCAATTAACTATCTGAAATTAGACAATGAATCTAGCTGTGGTCCATCGGCCAGGTCTATCTGATTTACCCTTGAGAAAAGATAGAGTGATTCTAGACAAATTGGTCTTGCCTTTGTGAATATGGAAACTTCTTATCTCTCTGTGCTTGTATCATAGGGAATGGAAAAGAGATGAAAAATATAAGCTGACAGAAATAACTTTTAGATCCCCAAATAATGTGAAAGTGCATTCTACTGCTGAGGTTTAAAAGAAAGTCTGAGAGTGAAGGCTAGAAATTAGTGTGTTCAAGACTTAATCTTCTCCAGACTTTGAGTCAATGTGGGTTTTGATGATGAACTGAAACAGAAGTGTCTAGTTCATATCAGATTCTGTGGTAAAGTCATTCCCACTGGTGAGAATAGGAGCACTAAGGATAGAAAGCAAGTGAATAGAGAGAGGTGTACCATAATTGCAAGCAAGTGAAAAAGTGTGTTTATACCTTTTGACAATCTTTTGCCATATATCATAAAAATTTATTCTGCACAGCCTCGTAAATTCATTCCACTACGCATCATTGTGCAACTCTCCCCATGTTTTTAAATCCAAAGGACAATTACTTACAGCAGGCCATTCCTTGGTGGTTTCAGAAGCAGTTAATCCGTGGTGTGGTCTCTACTGAATCACAGCTGGATTTCTTGAGTCTTCCACTTCAGTGTAATTCATCTGGGCCAGCTGCAGAATTGGAATACCTGCATATTCAGAAATGAACTTTACTTCTTGTATTTGCAGCAATGCCAATGGATCTGCTTGGCAAGTTTATATCCGAGTGGAATCTGGCTCCCAGCACTGAAGAATTCAAACTCAAACCTTCTACGGTCCAGACATCTCAGGTGCTCTGAAACAGTCCTAAAGGAATCCATAGCAAAATACAGGTAGCCCACATGGCTAATGTGATAATGCCCTTGTCAAACTGATTCCAAGCTTATGTTTGATCCTGGCATTGAAGATTGCTTACCTAAAAAAGGCCCTATCACCTTATCACCTTTCAGAGGACACATGTTTGTGTCTATATTCACTTAGTGTCACCCTGACCCTCTTTCTCTACTGGTTGTTTTGTAAGCACATTAATTTTAGTGACAACACTAACACATAAATTGTCCATTCAGTCATTCCAACACATATGTGGAGCTGGTCCTCTGCAGCCTGAAGAATGAGATTGCTAATCCTGAAAGCCAGAAAAAAGGCTTCAGCAAAGGCTGATTTAATCAGTTGACTCCCGTTATTATGAAGGTGATTTCCGAGGGCATATACTATAACCTGAAAGCAATATGGGTTTGGAATACACCTCACCTTTCTTGTCTTGATATCACCACCAGCTTTAGTAAGAATAACTCATTTTTATTTAATTGCAATGTTGCCCTAAGTTTTCTTGCCTTGTGAGTGAGCGCAATTTTGTAGTGGAGATTCTCACGCAGCTTGATGTAAACTATGTATACATTTAGAATAATTTACTTTGTTTACATATTTCTCCTCTGGGATGAGAAATATGATTGATAGTGATGTTTACCTACGAGGTCAGAGAGGTGGCAACCTGTGTAGCCAATCTTTTTGCCTTCTGTAAAAAGTGTATATAAAGTGGAGTCAGAAAATTAAAATAAAACTTTCCTGCCTGACCTTCTGCTGCCTGCCTCGTCCTTTATGTGTCTGATACAGCAACATTGCATCCCTGTGACAATGAGATCTTCCTGATCTCATCACAGTTCAAGACCACATATGAAGTGGATTCAGTGAGACGTTCTTTTTGCTCTTGCCTCAAGCCTTAGATGATAAAAAATGCTGGAATAAGACTTGCATTTTGACAAGTCCCACCAAATATTTTTAGAAACCTTATCCTAACCTAGTTATCCAGGGATTTCTGCCCAAAGTCCTAAAGTCTGGGACTGGCACTGCGACTGGCAAAGCTCAAATACTGGATGAATGTGACAGGGCTCCCCAAATTTGCATTTCCTACAAAATACGACTGTGCTCCTGTGGATGTAGAGAGTGACAGACTGTGGAAATACACTCATTTTGGTGGCTGCCACTTCTGCAGGCACTCACTGACAACAACTACTGTCACCTAAAGCTCTAAGGTAGGCTCCTGTCCAGTATGGTAGTTTTGAGTTTTCTTTGGACCTCAGCTTCCACTAGCAACATTTTCAGACTTGCACTGAATAGTTTTGGATGGGGTACTGACTGCTGGTCATAACTAACATAACTTGAAGTCTGTTGAAAACATAATTCTACATTTATGTTAAAAATGCCTCTCTCAGTGGCAATAATGCTTTGAATTAGTTGTTTTTCTATGCCATCATTGAAAGAAAATAGAACTCACTTGTCTTTGGGGTCTCAGAGCGCTATCTTTTTCTTCCCCGTAGATTTGTTTCATTCATTTTCAGTTTGTTCCTGTAATTTATGGGTATCAAAATGAGGGTAAAAACATGAAACTTCAGAAAATTATTAGGCAGATATATTCCCAGGACAGCCTGACACACAAAATAATAAATCGTTCAAAATCAAAGAAGGTCCCAATGCTAAGTATAAATTCAGATATCCTTCCTAAGGCTAATCATCTAGGGCAGTTTTGTGTACACCACAATTCCAGCTCCACTCTTGTTTCATTGCCTGAGATGTAGCCTAAATTATTAGGAAAATTTTGATGTGAAGGTATGAACAGTATAATCATATAGACTTTAAAAGCTTATTTTGACTGAAACTTTAAGCTTTTAAGCATTTTTCTATGGTAGGCCTAAATCTTGTGGTCAATAACTGTGTAACATACTGGATGCCAGTGTTGTCAAATATTTCACGCCTTGTTCTGGTGGCACCAAGTTTTGATGTACCTTTGTAATTTAGGCACAAAAGTTGGGAAATGACTAAAATAAAAGCACAAATTTATTTGGCTAATGAAATAACTGAAACGATGTTTTGCATGAGTAAAGAAAAAATTATAAAATGTCCTCATGCAATTAAATGTAAACCAGTAATTTTTGCTACAGGAATTACAGAAGAACAATTCAGAGAGCAGATACTCACCCCACAGTATCTTACCTCCTTATATGATCAGTGGACAAATCCTGTGGGTGTTCTTTATCAGCATTCAAACCAAAGGAAGTATGAATATAAAGTAGTTGCTGAAATTTTGCTTTTCTGTTCACAAAAATTTTTGAACAGTAAGTAAGAAAACTATTCAAAACCACTTAGAATTATTGAGGAAATAGAAATATGCTTCATGATTGCATCAATTAAAATTGTATGGTCCTTCCTGGCAGGGGGTTATGTGCTGTATTTCAGTTCTCATCAGACAGGCTGTAGTATATATAGTGATAGGATGGATTTATATATGTATCTATGTAAATTCAGACCTGGGATTATGAACCCTTTCTTTCCCTCAGAACAGTCTCAATGAGCTTTACTATGAGGATTAGTGTCAAAAAACTTAGGTGACCAGAATTCATGGCAAAGCAGCTGATGGGAATGGCACACCCCCCCTGCACGCTCCTTGACTTCCAAACCCAAAAGATGCTGTGTTCTCAATGTGCTTAGGAAAGTTAATGAAAATATAGTTTTATATTTGTGAGATGAGTTGAAAGAGAAGTCTCAAAAAAACTCCACAATATTTTAAAAGGCAATTTTAGTCCTAACAGAGCCAGACGATAGATGTACCAGTTTCACTAGATTTGCTTCAATTCCCATTTGAGTCAATGGAGAGAATTCCATCGGCTTTAAGTAGAAATTAGATTAGCAGGATTTATGAAGCAATTGTGTTTTATCTGTGTTAGGAATAGGAAATTCTTGAAATTATCCCATTTTTGAGGAAATCAAATCTCTGTACCTGGACTTCAGATTGCAGACTGAGAAAGAGGCAGGAAAAGCCAAAGTTCCACTTAACTCGAATAGTCTGTTTGTAGTGCATTGTGCAGAGACACAGAAAATGCCTTCCATATCAGGAGGGTGATAAAATCAATAGTCCCATCCTTAACAATAGAAAGTAGTAAGTTTGGGGAGCAAAAATAAGCATACAGAGTGCTCCCAAATTATGGACATTTTAGCCATTTTTTATTATAATCTTTATTCTTATTTATATTAGGCCTGTGATCCTCAGATGAGTAGCTCTGATTTAAAATAAAAGGTGAAACAAAAATGCGTATACAGACAAGCTTTGCAAGTTGTATCTTTCCATGGTAAAGCATCACATCCTGTAGTAACTGGAAAAATAATGTCACCTTTTCTTCCACAAAGCCTGTGTATGAGCTTCTTTTCTCCTTTGCCTTTAACACAGCCTCCTAATTTAGTCAACATTTCATTTATGAATGGGTTCTGAGCAAAAACTTCATCCTATTTTCAAGCTTCTTGAGGGTTCAGAGGCAATCAAATCCATCTTTAAATGAAAATGATGAATGTAAGTCAAATAAGTCCTATATAATTTTTTTTAATGACATCAAATTCTCTTTTGCCTGCCTTACCTAGAAGCCTGCATGGTCCTTGTCTGTGAAAGACTCATACTTCACTCAGCAATCTCAGAGAGTTTGATTTAGGATAAGGATTTTACTGCTGCCTATTTTTATAGCCGAGGTTTATATATATGTGTTCTACAGTTCAGTGAGGTTAGAGGTGTGTCATGCTGTAGAAGCATCAGTGCTTTCTGTTCTCCCCAGTTTCACTGGAAAGGTGTTACTTCTATGTATTGAATTTCTCCCATTATTCAAAGAACATTTGATGATTTAACCAATAGATCTGAATTTTGCAAACACCTCAGTATTGACCTGTCATTACACAGGTATAATACTACATGGAGAGAACATAGGAGGCTGTAGTTCCTTCCTCCAAATTACCCTGGGAGCTAGAGAGCAGCTACAGTCTCGTTGCTTATCTTTTACATCTCAGCCACAGCCATCTTTGTTACCAGGACTTCTATTGAGATGTCACAAGTCCTGCAGATAAAATAGGGGCTGATTCCTTTTATAGTGAGACTTCAAAAAGTCTTTAGTGTTATACTCAGTTGTACACAAATGAGCTCTCATGGAGATTATAGTGCCAGCTCAGAGAGATAATGTGGACAGCATTATAGGTCTTTGTGGGGTTTGAAAACTGTGACTTGACTTTAATATTAGGTAGTCTTTAAAAAGCATTAAAATGAATAGTCTAAAGGCAGTCAGATACATACTCGGCCAGATTGGTGTCTTCAAAATAATAGTGTTAGGCATGTTTATTCAAATCAGTGATCAAAAGGGATAACTCGATGAGAATTCCTTAAGTGTTTTATAATGGCTGTGGATTACAGAGTAAATCTTACACATTTCACAAGTAAATAGGGTTTATGTACCTACAGAAACTACTGCTGCTCTAGTTTGGCAGGAGGTGTGTCCCCCACTACCTTTCTTAAATCCAGACATCAATAAAAACTTATAAAATACAGAAATGTCCCAATGAAATTCTGAGTGTTTTGAAGTTTCTGCATTTGATAACCAATTTAAATATTGTAATCCTTAATTGTCTTATTTGTATCATATTTTTTTTACAAGTACATAAAGGAGTAGTTAAGTCTGATAGTGATGCAGCTGGAAAATTGTGAAGATTAGAACCTTGACCTTGCAGTTTTCCTGTTGATATGCAGCAGGATATAGTGTTGTGATGCTCAGTTGGGTGCTGTCATTTTGGAACATGTAGCTGCAAATGAGCTACCTCTGCTGCCTGCAAGGCATTGGGAGAAGTGTGATAGTCCCAGAATTGCAATATAAAACAGAGGCTGTAACTGAGTACCTAGAGGAGTAGGTCTGAAATTGTCTTGGGGCACTCAATCCCATGAGTATGGAGTGGTTGTGTGGGGTTAAATGAAGATTCATGCCTGGAACTATTATATTAACCTTCCCTTCAAAAAGGAGAAGAAGATGCCTTGCTTTTGTTTGGAAAATTGGCATCTGTAGAAGCTTTGTTTTTGAGGTAAAGCCTTTATTTCTAGACTCCAGTGCCAGGACTGCTTATCCATTCCTTATGATTGTTTAGGCACAATGCATAGGGAAGGCTAAGAACAGAAATCAAAACACGATACCTCTTTCTTAATCTCTTTCTGATAAACCAGGAGTCCAGTCACTGATGCTCAGTGATTTCCTGCACTTCCTTTCTTTCATGCAATGACTCTTGTCTTTCTTTCCACAGCATGGCTCCATGCTGCAGGGAAGGGCAGGAACTGCATTTCTGCTGCCTTACTGATTCTGCTATCTTTAAATAGGAGGTATGAACCTTTAGCTGAAGGAAGATTAAATCTGTCATGTTCTAAGGAGGTCCCATAAAGCTTGGGGAAGTCCCATAACTGCTTGGTAAAGCTGAGCCAATGTCCTTCCCTGCATTTCCTATGCAGATCTCTTTTGTGTACAGCATTAAGTGTCACCAGCAGCTTTAAGTCTGCTTAGGTATAAACCTACTGAATAACATTTAGAAATCTACCTTATAGAGGCAGTAATTTTGAGGATCCTTCTTTGGATCTGATAACACAGAACCCCAAAATGTTTGAGGTTGGAAGGGACCTTTTGTCTAACCCTCCTGCTCAAGCAAGGTCACCAAGAGCAGGCTTCTCAGACACTGCCTGTGACACAGACAGAGCTTTATTAAGGTGATGATGGTTCTGTCTTCATGTAGAAACAGAACCTTTTAAATTTCACCACAAAAAGATGTCAGTTGTATGAGGAGCCATTCAGCGTTTTTGAGGATTAAAGTTTTAGCCTTAGATCTGTACTCAGGGGCTGTCTGAGCATATCCTTACTTTTGGTGGATTGCTTTTGTGTATGTGATTTTTCAGATTAGATATATTAGATATCCAGCAGGTTAATGTCTGTGAACCCCAGGGGGTATTCTCTAGGCTGAAAACAGTTCAGTTTAATAGGGAGGGGACCATTCTGGTATAAGTTCATCAGATGCCACGAGCATTGCAGTCTGTAGGGCAAGATTTAGTCCCTTCCATCAGGTATACAGATATTTTGCTATAAAGACTACACTTGTACAGGCTGAAACACCTAATGAAGATGCACTTTTGGAATATTCTTATATTAAATGACTGTCCAGGGAGAGGGGAGATGGGACTTGTTGTGGATATTACCCTGAAGTACAGTGGAGGATTTAATGAATGCTTTTCTTTCACCGGGAAAGGTCTAACTCTGCTCATATATTTTTTCCTGCTGTACAGATTCCTATAATCTTAGTTCTTTGGATGCTAGCCCATTCAGCACTTCTCTTGCTTTAAAGATGGCCTATCTAGAGTTTATTTTGCCTTTCGACAGCACAAGTTTAAAATTTAGATAAGATTGGGTAGCAGGAGTAGCAAATACAGCGATTACATAAAGTGCAAAAGCTCAAGTTGCCTGTACCATGTAATTTAGCCATTTTCAAGGTAGTTAGATAAGAATCCCTGTGAAGCATGTCTGGACTTTGAGAACAATATTATTTTTTGTTAGCTGTGGTTTCAACTTACGGCTCTTGTGGCAATCATTTTAGCACACTCATTTCTGAACAGGTATCCCCTGTAGTGCAGTCAATAGGAGAAGCAGGTAGTGAAACAGCTGTTAATTTTCCATCACAAATGAATACTCCATCCTGCTTGGTAGATGTTTTCCCCTTGCAAGTTCAATAAATATTTATGTCAGCCCTGCTGTCAAGTAGTAGTCTCAGTAACAGACAGTTGCTAAATTAAGATACCTTCCTTGGCAGCAATGGAAAGCTAATAATACAATTTCCTTATGCAAGTGTTGGAGAAGATTTGCCTTTATAATTATCATAAGAGGTTGAACTGCAACTCCAAGAATAATAAAACAGAGGGGCAGGCTGTGTTACTACTAGGTGAATAGAGGTGAGAGAACATAAAGAAATCAAATTCCCTTCCTTGGTAGGGCTGTTTCCCAGGGGCAGCTGCAAGCAAGCTCCAAGGAAAGAAGGCAGAGGAGTTGGGTGATGGTACTGCAGACTATGACTTGCTCACAGAGGTGTTCCTCCATCAGTGTGTTCTGGAAGCTGTAGGCATAGGTCCCAGTACAGACAGATGCATGATAGTAGGCAAGAAGTGCAAGAAAACTTCTACACATTCAACCAGACCTACTTTTTCCTTCCATTCACCCTTTGTCTTCTCTGTCTTTACTGTCGTATCCCCAGTAGAATGGGCAGATGGAGAATTACAGCTGCTTTTTGCAGCTACAGTTCAGGAAAGAGACCTTGGAATCATCATTGACAGATCTCTGAAATCATTGTCTCAATTTGCAGCAGCAGCTAAAAAAGCCAACAACTTATTGGACATCAGCAGAAATGGTATTGAGAACAAGACAAACATCAGCATTTTGCCATGATATAAAACCTTAGTGCACTCCCATCTTCAGTACTATGTGTAACTCTAGTCTCTGCGTCTCAAGGAGGACATGGTAGAGTTAGAGAAACTACAGAGAAGGGCAAATAAAATTAAGATGGTGTGACAATGGTTTATGGTGAAACTGAAAAAAACCTAGGAGTTTTCATGATGGGAATGAATATAGGGAATACAGAACCATTTTTCATCAAATTTCACGACCATATTTTTGTTGCTGGACTCAACAAAACCTTTAGATCAGTAAAGAAAGAAATAAAGAAAACTCTTGTCCAAACACTTGGTTTGCAGACTTCACAGAATAGTATCTCACCAAATTGCTGAGGTTGGAAGGGACCTCTAGAGACCATCTAGCCCAACCTCACAGCTCAGAGCAGGGTCAGCTAGAGCCAGATGCTCAGGGCTGTGTCCATATGGGTTGATTATCTCCATGGAGTCTACAAATTCTTTGGGCAACATATGCCAGGGGTTGATCACCCTCATACTAAAATCCTTTCTTATGCCTAAATGTTTCAGTTTCAGTTTGTGCCCATTGCCACTTGCTCTGTCACTGGGAACCAGTGAGAAGAGTCTGCTTCCATCTTTGCTTAGCATTGTCAGGTATTTATTCAGATGGTGAAGATCCTCCCCAAAAGTCATCTCTTCAATAGGCTGAATAGGCCATCAACCTCTCCTTGTAGGAGAGATACTCCAGTCTCAGTCATCTGCATGACCCTTGGCTGCACTTGTCCCAGTGTGTCCATGTCCCTCTTGTGCAGGTAGTCCAAAACTGGAAACAACACTCCAGGTGTATCTCACCAGCGGTGAGCAGAGGAGAAGGACAACCACTTTTAACCTGCTGGCAATGCTGTTCTTAGTGCAGCCCAGGAAGCTGTTGCTGCAAGGGCACAGTTCTTTCTGGCTCCTGTTCGGCTTAGTGTTACCAGCATCCCCAGGTCTTTTTCTGACAAGATGTTTTTCAGCTGAGTGGCCCCCAACATATACTGGTGCACTTTTCTCCAGGCACAGGAGTTTGCATTTTCTGCCTGTCAAGGTGCCTCTAAATGGCAGCACAGCCATCTGGTGCATTGATCACTCCTCCCAGCTTTATCATCTGCAAAACTGCTCAGAATGCACTATCGAGATCAGTAATAAATATATTAAACAATATTGATTGTTTAATAGCATTGATCCCTGGTGTACAGAGCTGGTATCTGGCCTCCAACTAGACACTGTGCTCTTTGCAGGAGGCTGTGGAGGTAGGCAAGTATCAGCAGATCCCTAAGGTTCCTGCAAAAAAAGCATTAGAGAAATTCATGGACAACAGGTCCTTAAGCAGTTACTAAAAGTACACATTAGTGATGTGCTCTCTAACATCCCTAGACAGTAATTATGTATACCTCCTCTGGGGGGGCAGTTTTACACTGGTTGGGGCAACACTGGATCATGTGCAGTTCTTTGGTGGAATGCCCCAGAAATCAGTCTGGGGGCACTTTGGGGGCTGTTGGCAGTCACAGATGTGACTGAAGATTACTCGGGGTGGTCTTTGTTTGACCAGTGATATGTGTTTGGGCAGTTGCTGCCTTTCACACAGTTTATCATGGTGGGAATTTTTGTTTGGGTGTGTTAACAAGGATGTGCTAAGCAGAGCTTGCCTCTGCCAGGCCTGGAATCAGTGCCCTCCTGTTGAAAATTTTTCTCTTCTCTGCTTATCTCAGGTTCCTGCTGTGGTGACTTATCCTGTGGCAAGTTCCTTCTGTGGCCTTGACAGTGCTTGAGACAGGCAAATGGGCTCTTTAATTTTGTTCTTTACCTCCTTACACCTATTCTGTGAAAATTTTTAATAGGAAGGCTGTGCCTGAGGACATTGGAGCATGAGAGTGTTGTAAGGGTCACACCATGTCATGGTGGGGATAGTACATTGCCAGATGTAGAGAATGGGAGATGGAAGAACAGCCACCCCTCTATGGGGGCATTCTAGAGGGTCCCAGAAAAGCCACTTTAATGTTTAATAACCAGGGTACTCATCACGCTGCATGCCCTAGGTAGAGCAATTTGACATTGAAAGCTTAGAAATAAATGCATACATTTTACCAATAAGAACTTCTTTTGCCTTAATTGGGCTAGGATTAGTCATCTGGAGAAAGGCAAAGTTACAGAGTAAAAAAGTTAGTGATGTATAAATACACACATGCATATACACACACATCTGCACCTACTCTCTGTCACACAGACACACATACATATGTGCATACACATCAGCACTTCCCAAGAAGTAACATATGGTTTGCTGTACTTCTAAGGTTGGAGGAGTGAAGCTCAGATCATGCTAGAGGTAGTTCCATTGGTTGACACTAAAAAGTCAGCATTTAGCAGTTAAATGTGGCAGATGAAAGACCACTTCCCCTTACTCCCACACACATGCTTGAAACAGGAGTAATTTATAATATACTGCAAAATGCTGATTTTTAAATGTTACAGACTGTGGCTAAAAATAAGGGATTATTTATTACTTCTGTATTACTGTGAGTGCTTAGCACTTGATTCTTTTAAGCTCCTTCTCCCCAAAGTAAAAAAGAAATCCTGTCTAGTTATTTATGGTGCCAGGATAACTCCCAGAATCATTATATTTTTGAAATGGTGTTTGCTGCCCCTTGAAGGAGCAAAATCCTATCTTAAAAGTATGATTTTTATAGATATATTATTTCATTTTGAAAAAACTGGGCACTTGAACCCTATTAATATATTTTATATGAATGAAAGGTCCCTGGACTTAGCAGGAAAGCTGAGTCCTGTTAGTCTTCTGACCACTGGAGATATAATGTTTTTTAAAGTGAAAAGAATTGAATAACTTGTGCATTAGCCCTATATTTGCAAGCTGCTGTGAGCACTGTACCGTGCTCAACAGAGTAGATTGAATCCTGCTGAAAAGTATGTGTTCAAAGTCATGTTTTGTTGTGGTGTTACAGAAACCACAGAGATACAAGGGCGTCAGGAGCCAAAATCCAGTGGGCTTTTGAAAAGGTTATCCACTATATGATACTTTCACAGCAGCCTGTGCTGGGTTACTGTACAAGGCATAACATACTCAGCAGGGCTGTGAAAGGAACACTCACCATCTGGCACAACTCCCTTTTGGATGGACAGGATGTAGCAGAACATCTGGCAAGATTCACAGGCCACGTTGATGCCTTTCATTCCTTGAGATCCTCCCTTCTGATGGCAGGCAGAGCCTACAGGGTTGAGGGCACTGGAAATGAGGCCCCAGCAAAACCTGCCCCAGTTCTCATGACCCCCTGGCTATGCTGTACCTTGTTGCGGTGCATTCTGGGTTTTGCCAAGTTCTGCATGCTTTAGTTCCTTGTTTGATAATGGTTTGTCCCTGTACCCCCATGTTCAAACCCCTTTGGTTTTTCCTTAGTTATGGGTCCTGTCCATCACTTTGCAGCCCTACCCAGAAGCCTGGAAAATTCTGGTGGGGCTGTGGGGTGATTTGGCAAGTTCTTCGTTCCCCTCCTTCTTTTGTGTATAGAATTGTATTGCTAATTGTCCTTTGTCCTGGGTCACTTCCCCCCCTCACTGGGATTGGTTCTAGATTGTCCCCGACAGCCCCTGTACTTAAACTGAAACCCAGAGGAAAAAATCTCACTTCTATGTGGGCCCTCTGGGTGAAATAAAATGCCAGTTGAAACCCATGTGGGAGTCCTCCTTTCTTATTCTACGCCATTGCCAGGTTTCTGCCTGAGGCCAGGACCCACAAAATCGGAAAGGTACCGAGCTGTACCCTAGAATGCGGATTTGGTACACAAGCTAGCCGGCAGCAGCTCTGAAGCCCCGCAGTACCTCTGCTGTTGTCTCCTTTCCTTGTCCTCAAGTCTGCAGCTTCTTTCTACAGCCTTTTAGTGTCATTCTACTCACAGAGAAACCAGGACCCCAATACCTCCAGGTGCTCAGTGCTGTTTTGCCTTCCTGATGAGTTCTGTGGGAGCAAAAACTCTTGGGATTGTATAGGTGGTAAAGGTCCAATTTATCCTTATCTAAGATAGTTGTTCCACAGCCAGGCTGGTTGTGATATTCACAGGGGTTCAGCCAACCCAAATGGTGTCTTTCCCCAAAATAGAAAAAAAATATGTGGTAGTGGGGAATAGTCCAAGCTCTGCTTTTCTTTGTCTGATTCTTTGAAAAGGAGAAAACAGCTTCTTTATCTACACCAGTCTTTTTGCTAAAACACAATGCTGAGGAAACTTGAAGGGCTATATTCTAGAAATTCTCTTTGAGTTCACAGCCTCAAAGGTTGTATTTGAAATTCTTTGTGCTGTATTGAAATAGATAAAACAATTGTTCCCTCCTCTGAATGTATTATGGATCCACTATTTATTTAAAAATATGTTGAGGGAGTCTTCCTGTATAACCAGTTGTTAGATTGGGTATGCAGCAGAATGTGACTCCCCATTCACAAAGAGAGTTTTCTGCTCTCCCAGCTATTTTTATTTCATTTCTAATCTGTGCTAAGGCATCTGTGAATATGACACCTCAGCCCAGACAGAAGAATTCTTATTCTGAAGAGAATGGATATTACTGAACATCTCAGTTTAGCATCCATTTACTAAACTAAATAACTTCTTTGAGAAGGAGAGGAAGAGAGGAGGCAGGAGATAGGATGCATTTTGTAGCTCTGAATTTCTATTTCAAGTGAAAGGAAAACATTTAACCAAATGTCTCATTAAGGAGAGCCTAAAGAACAGACTGAACTTCTAAACATTTCTTACTTGCAGCATTAAGAGTCCAAAGACTTCGATTAAGCTTTTCATATCTAGAACGACATTCCTCCCACATGCCCTCCTACCAGCACCCTAAATTTGCAAGCAACTTCAAATACCTTTAAATATGAATGTTGAAGGACCTTTTTTCAGACTACATCCTCTTTGCAAGTTGCAGACAAATCTGTCAGAATTTTGTCTTTTGCCAACAATGTGGATAATATATATATATATCTCAATCACTCAAAAGTTAAAAAGCCGCATCTCTCAGGCTTTCATTCACAATATACACATTCAAGAAAAACAAGCTGTATGTATACGTCTAGTGAATACCCCATAGAACTACTAGGCAGAGACCAAAACAGAATTGATCTAGCTATTATCAGACTTTCAAAATTTGATCCATCACACACATTCCAGCTAAGATTAAAAGGAAAACAAATAAGGTCTTCCAGAACTTTATGTTCTTTTAGACCCAAACCAGCCTTCCCCCTGCATTTTTATATTTTAATCATCTTCATGCAGTATGTTCAATCCTCCATGAAGGCAATTCAATTCCCAGAACCAACAGCTTTGTCACTTTTTTTTGCTGACTTAAAAAAGAAATCACTTCCAAGTGGTAGCAGAAAGCTACTTATTTACTTAATGTGTCTCGGTACACATAAGACCTTTAAATTGTTTTGCAATTGGCATAGGGAGTTACAATTGGGACAATCTCTTGAGGTGATTTCTCAATACAGAGGATAAGTCATTTGTGAGACTCCTTGTTTCTGCTAACTAATGGCCATACAATACAGCAGTATAAATCAATTACTTGGGTTTCCAAAACACAGACTTAAATGTCTCTCAGTTATAAAGGTGGGAATCCTTCATTTTAGAAGATTCTTCCAAACACATGATAATGTAATAAGCTTAGACATTGAGCATGTATATCCTCCATGTTATTGTGTCAAAGTCGGTAAAAATTAAAATCCATATACATACTACCTGACTCACAGATGGGTTCTGAGTAGCAGATGAACCCTTTCCTATTGGAGAAACACCTAAATCTTCTGGCTCCATATTTCCTCCAGTGTCTCATCTCCTGACTCAGCAGAACTCTGCTTTTATGTTTGTGGGAAGAAGTGTCCTGGCATGATGGCCATGCACCAGCTGACAAAGTGGCAGTTTATCCAAGAAGGAATAATTAACTCCCTAATTTATTCTGCCATCAAAGCTTTGTGATGTGCAGAATCATAGAATAGCTCAAGTTGGAAGGGACCCATAGGGATCACCTAGCCCAATTCCTGCTCCTTATAAGGCTGACTAAACCGAAGAGTGTCATCCAGATGTCTCTGGTCCTTTTGTAGTAGAATGTTGCTGGAACCTCTTGTTGAGATGCTTTCTTTCATACATTCTCACTTCAGGCAGGTCTGTGCTCCTTGAGGTTACAGCTGTTTTCAGCTATGTATTTACTATTCCAATGCAATGACTCATTTTATTCCCTATGGTTTTTCAAAATCCTAGCAAATACCAGCCTGAAAACAGCTCACGTCTGCCCGTCTGTTGAGGGCAAGAGACCAACTTTTAGTTTTCCCTTATAAATTGCACAATTCTACTATAATGTCTCCAGGCCCTATATTAACATGTCTGCCTCAGGAAAGACACATGCTTAAGACACAACTAGGACCTAAATCACCAACCAAGTTTAATTGGATTAAGCTGCAATAGATATTATCCAGTAGAATAAATTTTTCTTCATGTAACAGACTGGGCATTTCTTAATGGTAGTGGCAAGTGTGTAGAGACAGATAGATCTATAGCCTTAGAGAACTCATACATTTAAAACTGGATTTCTAGACCTACTTTTTACAGAGAAAACCTATTAAAACATTTCTATGTAATCTGATTAATTGAAATGTCTCTTTTAAATATTTTATTCCTTTAGTAATATCCATCTGTACAAGACCATGAGTGTCTTTCTCAGACTGCTGTTTTAATCAGTGAATGAAAAGGGAAATACTGTGTCATTAAATGCAGTAGTTTTTGGCATGTGCAATAACACAGAATAATTATTTTTAAGTATTACAATAGTAGTTGTGCTTATCACTACCATTCTATAAGGAGCAAAAAAAAAAATGTCTAGTTCAGTTCACAGACATTGAAGATAAACCCCCAACTAAAAAAAAAAATAATCAAAATTAATGTTCTGCAAAAGCATCTCAAAGTGAAGTCTGTGGAATAGACAACCTGATTACAGTTCTCAAGTAAATGGAGAGTTTGTCTAGAGAAACTGAGCATTGTAGTTTTAGTTAATATATGCCTTAGAAGCATTTCATGAGGCCAAGTGTACTTTGCCTAGTATTTTGTAATGGTAGTAATATTGCCTGTCCATATAGATATGTTTTAAAAGAGTTCCCTCAGGAGTCAACCACAATTTAGTCCCATTGACTGCATAGGGATTGTGGGGATAAACCCTAGCACTTGCTTTGGCCAAGGTAAATGATCAAGGCTTGTGACCATATAGATATCAAAACTTAAGTAGTAGATTGGGTAGTTGTTACAAAAGCCTTTAAAAATACCCCTTTGAGAATTATGGGTGCTACAATGTGGCACTTACTATAGATACACCTGAAATAGCTTGTAGTTTTGAGGTATAATAGGAGCTATTCCAACAGTTATATATTGTTTTGAGAAAAAAACCCCTTTAAGTACAACTTTGAAGTACTTTAATGCATATTTATTTGTGTCATTTCTTAAATAAATTTTCAAAGCTTTCTAAAGGAATTTTTAAAATCTTAATTGGTGTGAAATATTCTTAGTGAAAAATATTCTTCCTTACTGTATATCTGAAACTTTGCTTTTGCCAAAACAGGCTTTTTATTGTATATCAAATTCCCTAAATACTTATTGTTGCAACAAAGTGGCAAGGAGTGATATGTTTAGTGCTGGGAAGCTGTCAGGAGAAGAATAATGGAATGACTGAAAAAGGATGAGCTGGCCTAACAGCTGTTTGCAACAGAGAGTTGTGATCCTGCTCTTCCTCACCTTGTCACTTCCTCCCTTCAGTCCCATCCCTGCTTAGGAGGTATTCCTCTATTCCTCTTCCTTGTGCTGCTGCAGGCATGCACCTGGCCTTTGAGGAGCTAATTCAGTCTGTTAGGCTGGTCCTGGTTTTGCTGAGATGGTGAGTTGAAACCCACTCCCAAGGGAGACAAATTAAGGCCAGGGCTGACACAGGCTGGGGGACCAAAGTTGCTGTATCTGAGTTCAGCCTGGCTCATTGCTGAGGTGTCAGGCACTTTTCTATGTGAGAAAGCTGGAGCAGAAAAGACAGACAGGCACATGTTTTTCTTTAGAATTCCATTCGATCCAGCTGTATAGGGAAAGAAAGCACTCCACATTCATTGCTGCAACAGAAAAAGATCATGGGGGCTAGAATATGAGGAAGGAGGATTGTTGTGGGGGGGTAGAGGTGCAGATCAGGCTTTGCATCCAAAATGGGGAAACCCAGAATGGGAGTGATCCTTCTTTTTTTTTCCTCCGTCATTCCTGGGCTTGTCAGAGCTATGATGGCACCATCCTGTTCTGCCTTCTCTGTTCCACCATGTATTGGACGTTTCACATGTGTTGGATATGGTTGCACACCACAGCTGGTTCTGCCTCACTTCCAAGGTGGCATTCCCATACTGACCATCAAACAACAATTGTACTTTGTGTTTACTGCTCCAGGTCATCCAGAATTGTACTGTGCCTGTATCACCAAGGCTCCTTTTATTGTCTGAGGCTTGTGCTCTCATGGGCCCTGGCTAAAAATTACAGGACAATCCCTTCTGGCAAGAGTGAGCTAGCTGTTGCATCTTGCCTGTGTTGTACTCCCCACCAATGTTTTTGCTGTTGTAAATGAATGTGATGGTGGTGTGAAACCTGACAAGGTAGATCTGTATCTAATCCAACACAGAACTGAAAGAAGAAGGAATATTTCCTTTGAATTTGGTTGCTTTTAAATGAAGTCCTTATCGACATTTAAAAATAAATAATATGCTGGCTTATATTTGTAAGTAAACATATGACAAGTTGCTGGACAATCCAAAGTTGCAAGTAAATAAATAAATGTTAACATTCAGAGATCTAAAATTAGTTTTGGTAGGAGACTACTATAGTCTGAAAGAATATTTAGGCATCTAATTCCCTTAACATATTCTTTAACCACCAAGACACAAGCCATGAACTTTGGAAAATTCTTGGACAATGCTTCTTTACATGAAGATGGTAAAAGGCATGAAAATGGCTGAGGCCAGCACAGTTGTGGAACAAGATGTTATTAACTGTAGAACTGCAAGTTTGGCTTCAATGCTTATGAATTTGGGGAGCAGGTTCAGAGATGCTGAAGACAAGCTACAGCAAAGAACCCCAGAATTTGAAGTCAACTCTATGTATGTAGGGAGTGTATGAAAAAAGAACAGTTGTGAATCTTAAGATATTCACCTCTGGGGCATGGTCTTCATGCACTTAACCATCTCTTCTTTTCACTGTAGAGAAAGCCTGAACATCTGCTTTGTCTGACAAAGTGCACCTCACAATCAAATTATGCTTTATTTGCTTTAGATCCAACTTTTCTGAAGTCTGTTATTAGTGATACATGAATGTTCAACTCCCTTCACTTCTCTACTCATTCTCTACAAATTTAAAATAAAAATTAATGAAAAATTAATTGGATTATTTACCAGGTTTTTACCTCAAGGCTTTCACTGGGGTGAGACTATATTTATGTATTGTTTCTTTTTTTGTGCGTGTGGTTTTTATATCTGCTAGAGAACTTGGAAAGACAAGTTTTTAGTGAAAGTATATGTTGTTTCATTTTGTCACTTTGTCATTTTTCCATTGTAATTTTCTTTTATGAAGAAAACAATCAAGACCTGTTATAATTGCTTAATTAAGCAACTTTATATCTATGACTTTTGAAGTAACAATATAAACCACTATAGATGCAAAGGTAAAATAGAAATTAAAAGTCTTATATGGCAAATTTTACCTCTTTTGTTTGTCATTTCTTCTCAATAGTGGTCCCAAGAGTGCAGCAACTTGAGAAGGTAGATATTAATTTTTCTTCCTCAGCATCTCAATTTGAAGCTGAGGAGTGGAAGCAGGCAAGAAAGTAACTTGGGGATTTTTTTTTTAAATGTTGCTAACCACAATTCTCTTAGCCTTGGACTTCTAGCTTGATTGATCACTCTCTCCAAAACCCATTTTGGGGAGTGTTTATGCTCAGAAAGTTTCCCAGAAGCTCCAGTGTGTAGTACAATTGTGGTTTGTTGACTTCAGCAAGTTTTCTGCGTAACTATCACGTCCTGAAGAGGATAACTTTAGGCTGTCAGTGTAAGGGAACGTGTCACTGCCTTTTAAGAGCTGAACAGGCTGTGGTGGCGTGTGTCAGGGTCGCTCAAGCAGTCTGCTGAAAACAGTGGCATGTGGCAGAGAGTTGTATATAGCTTTTTACGCTGTGTGTTAAGCTAAAGGTTCCTTAAAAATTGTAAATACTGCACAGTACCAGAGGTGATACTTGGAAAAGAGTAAATATCCAAAGCAAAGCCCAGAAATGAGAGAAAGCAAACTAAAAGAGATGTTGAACCCTTAAAATACCCCAAATAAAATCACCTTTGGCTGAAATGCTGTAGCAGAGTCCTGGAAAATAGTTAAGTAAGGATGTGCGACCTAGTTGTAGGCAGATTTACTCTTTGAAAAAGAAGATTTAGAAAAGTTAGCATTTCCCTGCTATTTCTGGACATGGGGCTACAGATCTTAAACTTTCTGCATGTAAGCCAAGACGAATCAGAGTGAAGAATACTGTCTTCTCAAGAAAAGCAAAGTAATTGAAACATAGGTTCCAAATAAAATGGCAAATAGAATGAAAGTTCTTTTGAAGGTTATTGTATGACATTAACATAGAAAATCATGCTACTTTGACAGATTTCATTATTGAGATTTGATTTTGATTGAAATCAAAGGTCTAAATCCATACATCTAACCTGGACTAATGGAAATACTAAAAACACTTTGAAAGGCTAGAAAGTAAAAAGTAAATACAGTAGACATTGGCTAAGAAAACATGAGTTAGGGTTAAAGTTATTATCAGCTAAATAAATCAGAGAAACACTAATGAGCAAGTGTCTATGAAGTTGTAAAGTTATAACAAGAGCACAAAACAGGAAAGTTACATGGAAGCAAACATATGTCTGTCGCCCTAAGTTTTCTTGATTTTGAGTGTTTGAAATCTTGCAGTGCAGATTCTCACACAGCTTCAAGAAAACAATGTATATTTTTAGAATTTATCTATTGTTTACATATTTGTCCTCGGGGAGGAGAAATATGATTGATGGTGATGGTCACCATCCAAGTCAAAGAGGTGGCAACCTGTGCAGCCGATCTCTTGCCTTCTGTACAAGTGTATATAAGATGGAGTCAGAAAAATTAAAAACTAGACTTTCCTGCCTGATCTTCTGCTGCCTGTCTCATTCTTTGTGTGTCGTGAACAACGACATAGGTCCACAACTGGAAAATATGAAACCAACTACAAGACAGATTACTGTTTAGCAGCACTATGCAATCAGAACCAGCAAGCACATTGGCAGTTTCTGGTGCATGTTACCAGAAAGGAAATACAAAAAAGAGTGAAGAACAATTCTATATAGAGGCAAAATATAGAAATTGATAGAGGAAAATGTACTACTTCAGTGGAGACTGCTGTGAAATATTAATGGGGAGCTAATGCTTGGGTAAATGTTATATCTGAAAATATTTTAGATTATTGGGATAAGAAAGATAAGTACATAAAACAAGAACCACTACAACTAAGGGCTCACAGAGAAGACCTAACTGCTGCTCAAGCATTACATGAACTTCTATGGAAACCTGTGAGAAGAAGTGGGTCTTTTTATTTAATGTGAACAATGAGACAATAACGAGTCTAACAAATGGAAAATCCTTGGTTTGCTTAATAAAGTACCTAAAGGTCAGCTGGGCATATGCAAATGTAAAGGAAATGTTGAATAAATCAGAACATCAGAGGAGGTAGGGAGATAAATATACATCTTTGCAGGGAGTACATTTAACTCTTGACTTAGTTTTCTCAGATTGCACATTCTATTAAAAAAAGAGAATGATCCATATTAAATTTGTATTTGCTGAACCTAGAAACCCACAGATCTTATTTGATGTTGCTCAAAATGTTTGTATTAGATGCTAGATTTCAACATGTATCAACTTCCAACTCTACTCAGCAGAATGTCAGGTAGAGAATGCTGATATCATTGCAGTGACTGCTAAATGCAGGTTAAAGGCTGTGAAACAAATCTAACAGCACTGGACTTCACAGATTATTTTAAGAAGTGAACTGGTACTGATTGAACACTAACTGAGCAGAAAGATGTCCTTTCATTCCCCCCCAAAGAGTAGCAGAAAATACTTAGCCTAGAAAGATAAAATAAAAGAGAGTAGGATATCTCACATATAGAAGATACAGCTCAGCCATGCTGTGGCTGCAGGGGTCTGCAGATGCAGTTTGTACACACAAGAGCATTGCTTGGGTGTACAAGGCTGCAGTCGGCAGGAGGATTGCTCCTTCTTCTTACAGGAGCTCCCATCTCTTGTGCAATTGGCTTTAGGACAAGAGGGAATGTCTGCAATTTATTCCTGTGAAAAGAGGAACATGAAGGAGCAAGAGAGAGTCAAAGCATCTGAAAGTAAACTGGAAATAAAGGATTTTGCTCAGCCACTAATGGACAGGATTGAAACTGCAAGTAGATAGACATTGGGATATTTCTCTGCATGGCAATCCAAACACCTAAAGCTGCTGAAAGCCCCTCTTCATACATGTAAGGTAGGCACAGTTGTTATTTCTAAAGATTAAGCAGGAATGCAAACTCCCTCACTATACAATCTCCTGTGCCAGGGAAAGGGAAGGCTGAGGTGTCACACTGGGATCTAAGCAGCCAGATGTGGTCTGAGCACCTCAGCCCAAGGGACAGGGGTTACCACAGAGCCTGGACAGTTACTTGTGCCTGAAAACCTCATTCCAGCTCGCAGCTGAATATGATCACTCTTCTGAGAAATGCAAGACACGGAAACTTCAAAATACTTCTTCTTCAATAAGGCACAACTTTTGCTAGCTTGAAAGGAAGATTCTACTGATAATAAAGCAACATTGGAAATTGTACAAACTGCAGTAAAGCTTCACTATAAATCCTTTGTAATTTTTATTGCTGCTATTACTATTAGTGCCACACTACAAATGAACAAGATGTGCTTGTGTCTGTGTCTGTTTGCATATATATGTTTATTTATATTAATGCGTCTTACTTTTTTTTTATCCCCTCAAAAGTGTGCTAATAAAAGGGTAAATACACTCTGAGATCCATTTTGCTCTGTTACATAACTTCAACAGGTATTTTCCAGAACTCTGAGTACCCTTACAAAATCTCCATGGAAGTACTGCTTGCAGATGATACTGAGGAATTGTTAACTAGGACGTGGATAAGAACTGAGCTGATAACTTGGGGGCTTTACAACTTTCCTTGGCTGTGCAACAAAAGGCATGTTTCAGCAATTTTTCTTGCCCAGTCTGTCCCACTAGGAAATTTTGTGTGGTATTATACGCACAGGTTTGTGTGGGCACGCCTTTTTTGTGTGCCTCTGTGGAACAATGGTAGTTCATGGCCAAAGCTGAGAGGAACAGTCTCAGATGGAAGACTGCGGGATCTGTAACTGAGGATTTAAATTAAATAGGAGGAAATATTTTTGGTGTACATGATTTACAGCCACAAATGTTATTAAGTACTCTAAAAATGCTCTGCCAAGCAGTCTGATTATTAAGTGTAGGTACTTGAGAATGGATATTTAGTAGTATTTGAGATTATGGATCTGACTACTCTGAAAGTGTTCTGCCTCAAGTATTGGATTTATTCAGTTTTAATGATTACTTTTTGGTTTATCGCCCCCCAACAATTCCCCTGACACACTTACTTAATATGATTTTAAGACATACAGCACAGATCAAATATTAAGGCCTTGAATTATTTCTAAATAGCATCCAGTATTGAAGTCCTATACCTTCAAATCCAGAAATAAGATGCAATCCACAATAAACAGTTCTTACGATTGAATGCTTGAGACTGATGTATGTACTTAAAACAGCCTATTCAGCATAAATATTATTTCTTTAAATGTCACCAGTTCAAGCCATATTTTCATCTTTAAGCACAGACAATAGCTCTGAAAACTTTATCATCTCTAAAATTGGATTTTTTTTTGAAGTAGGTGCACATGAAATTGCAAGACACCAATATTAGAAGCTGAGATGATGGCCAGGGAAACTCTATAGTACCGACGTTTGAATTGTCTGTAGACAGAAAAGTCTACAGAGCTGAAGAGCAAGCATCTGCAAGGTTTTGCAAAACCCTACCACGTGGCTGAATTTCATGTGCCTAAATACTACTGGGAAGAGTTTGAGTGTGTGTTTTACCTATGAAACACTCCAAACTTCCTTTGTTTCCACAGCAGCCCAGAGAATTCTCAGGTCATCTTTTACTCTCTTTTTATGCATTTCCTCTCTTGTGGTATTGTTAGGAGATATCTGCCAAAGAACTTCTTCATGAAACATATCTATCCAAGAACAAGGTGTTCTGCTAGGATTACTCGCTCTGAACCTGCTTTCTGTGAGGCCAGGTGAACATCAGTGCTAGTGCAATAGACAGGGAGAAGGAAGTGTGGTGAACTTGGTCCACACCTCAGGTGAGCTCAAACAGCTAAGGCATTGTGGCCTCAGAAGTAGATTTTCTGCCTGCTTAATGCTGTAGCTATGAGCATTGGAGGAGCTCCTCCAATGTAAGAGAAAGACAAAGAACAACCATCCCTTAAGAAGGTCTCTCAACTTTAAAATGCTTCACTTCCTTCTCCTTTCTGTTTTAGCCATTTGTTGTGAGCCCAAACCCACTAAATTTGTTGACTTGACTCTAATTTGCTTTGAAATTCTTCCTTTTAAGTGCCTACTTCAGAAGGGTTGGATTGATTGGGGAAAACAAACCAATGTCTATCTGTTAGGTGTTTTGTTGGTTGGTTGGTTGGTTGGTTTGGGGCTTCTTTTTTTGTTGTTGTTTTGTTTGTTTCTTTTTTTTGGGGGGGGAGGTTTATTATTTTCCACAGGTAAATATGTACTGGGGAAACTGACTGGGAGGATTATTTAGATCAATCTACCCGCTCAAGAAAATATTTAATTTATCTCTGTTGTAGAATTTGACCCTGAATCCTTATATGAAATTGCATCCTTAGGTATAGAACAAAAAAGTACTTAGATATTATCCTAAATACAGATTTATTTCCTAATTTGGAATCAACAATTTGCTTTTCAGTTGACAAAGAATTTAGAGAGATGCTTTTTACAATATTTGAAAGATAGTCAATATATTTTAATTCCCCCAGAAGACTAGAAATGTCAACAACATGGAAAATAAAATTCCAGACACAAATAGTAAGAAATGTTATAATTATATGAAAGTTACATATGGGTTGAGAGCCTTTCCATGTTGCATTTTATCCAATGCAAATTAAAATGAATAAGAAATGTAGTGCCTCCAGAGCATAGTCTTTTGAAGTAAATGCCAACAGCTTCTTGAAGTGGCACAGCCTTAAGGTGACTGTGGTGTTACTGAATATGCCACAAATGTGGCAGAGGTTTGGTACATCTTTAAACGAGTCAGGAAAAAGAAAGCCTCTCATTTTTCTCTGTTCTAATTATCTTTGTTCCAGTGGATTAGAAAATGGAAAATGTAGAAGTCAAGCTGAAGATGGTGCAGAGCTCAATCGCCTGCCAAGTTAAGTCTGACAAATGGCAAGAGTGTGTAATTAATAGTGTCATCTTCCTCCAGACCAAAGGATGACTGTGGTAACTATAGATTATAATTGTCATCGTTGTCACATAAAATGTGCTATTATTAAGTTCAGGCTGAATTTTATTGCTGAGAATGCTCATAAATTGAACGGTCAGTCATTTAAATTGCCAAGTACAGAGCTCTGTGGTTTGCTCTAAAGCTACTTTTTAAGTCAATGTATTTGACTTTAGACCTCTGAAAACTAGCTACATTCCTTAAAGAGATGTTAGACAGGTTGTTACCTGTAAGAGAGCATGCTCTGACAGATGCACTGCATTTCACTCATGTTTTAATTATCCCTATACCCTAATTTGTAATTTGTTTTTGAAAGGCAAGTACTGCATATGCCATGTTGGCAACTTAAAAATTAGGACTTATTATCTTGTTAGTGCAGCAGAGAGAATGAGTGATGATAGGCTTGAAATATGGATGAATAAAATGTAGTTGTTTAAGATGGAAAGATGAAAGGAGATGAAAAGAAAGTTATACATTCAAGGAGAGAATCTTGAGATCAAGGAGTTTCCCAGCAGGAACTGAAGTTCTTTCCTTCTAGGGATAAACTGCGGGTCAGCAGTCATTTCCAGTCTTTCTGTCCTGATGACTGGATAAATCAAAATTTTCAGGAAGGCTGACTCAGAACCATTGTGAAAATAACACCCAACTAAAACACGAAGGCTTGATGAAGTGAACAGGACCCAGGATAGGAAAGGAACTTCATCATCCATCAAGCCGTTTCTTGCTATTAGAGACAAGTAGTTCATTTAATATCTTTTGTAAAGTGATTGGCTTTGTCTTAAAGTTAGTTCAGATATTTGACCACACTGTATAGCTATTGCTTCAAAAGACAACTGCTCTAATGATGAGAAAACAACACCTCTTAAAGTGGTCATTTTTTTCTTGTTCTATTCTTGTCCTTTTTCTTTTTTTTTTCTTTCTCCTATTTTCTCAACACGTACATTTATAAGGCATGATTATTTTTTCACCCAGCTAAAAAAGACAAATTTTGTTTTAGTGTGAACATTTGATCTTCTTGGGTTTTTTCATGCTGTAAATTATGCTGTCAGGCGGCTAGCATAAGCCAGCTCTGAACTGGGAGCCATATAACCCCTTTATAGCAATACTGTGTTCAGACTGCTAAGTTCTGCAACATTTTCTTTCAAGCAGGTTTTCTTTCAGATTTTTCTGGAGTTTTCTAATCTGAATTTTTTTGGTGTTTGTTTTTGTTTGTTTGTTTTGTTGGTTTTTTTCTTTGCATTAAAAATATTTTTTAGATTGTATACTCTTATACTAAGCCTTTCGTTTTTACATCATAGGTGCATAATGCTGGGAAAGGGAAAGATCATTTGGCCACGTGGGCTATTAAGCCAATTTCCTTGTTACTACAGGCAATATATACTAGAAACTGCATTTGAGGTATGCAGAACATACCCTCCGATCTCCATGATTCATATAACCACATATACTCAGTAATTTTTCATATGATAATGGAAGACCAAAAGCTAAAACCATAATAAGCACCTGGAAGAAAGATGAATAAAATGTGTCACTTTTATAGTGTATCCTTGCAGTGGTAAGAATTTAGGTAGAGTTTTTTACCCAGATGATCACAAAAAGTGAAACAAGAACTATATTGCAGAAAAAATACCAAGTAAGCACTCAAGGAGCAAGAGGATAATTTCTTAATTAATGACAGAAGAAATGTTTCTTAAGTCAATGTATTTTACACAGAGTGCTTGTAGCATCCTCTTACTGCTGAAAAACTGTTAATATCTTTGGTTTGTGTGTTAGTAGAAGTATTTTCTCAGTGTAGCAATAGTTATTTGCTCAGTAAAGCCTGAGAGTAGCAAGGTAATATTTTGATCAGGTATCAAATGAACATTACAATCAAAGTGCCTGGGTAATACCGAAAACGTTATTCTATAGCTTTGCTGATGTTTTGTCTGCTTTCAGTCAGAAACAGGCTTTCAAATCAAATGGTAACAGCACAATGGTAATTTAACAAGGCTGCTGACTGTGATTAGCTTATGGCTGACTGTGTCAGCCATATCTGTGCAAGAGGATTATTCCACTGGCCAGTGTATGCTCTTGTGCACTCTGCTTAGTCAGTGTAGTGACAGTATAATGCTTTCCAGGACATATCAGGATGAGAAGATAAAGTAAAAGTATTAAATTAGTTCCCTAGGGCTTCCTTCTCTTTCAGATAAACCCTTCAGTGTGTTAGTGGTGGGCTTTTGTTTTAGGGTTTTTTTCCCCCTAAGCACATTCCTTGACTGGTACAAAGATAAGGAAAGCAGTGAAAATCAGCTTCTTCATCACATTAATTGTAGTTGTTAAACAAAAGGTTGTTGTAATAAGACCTGTTTAATAGGATTGAATGGGGTCCAACACAAGCACACAACTAAGAACCACTTGATGGAGTAAGGTCATAGGAATATTCCCTACTGCACTATTTAAAGGGCTGTTTCAACATAAACTGATATGGATCATAAAAATTCTTGTGGTTCTAACCAAATCCAGTGTTCTAAAGTTATGTAAATAACCCAAACTCCGAAACCTCTTTAATGCCTCCACCAGCGTGACAAGAGCTATTCTCAGACTTCCATAAAAAGTATTATTTGAGTAAAACAATATTTTGCAGTCAGCTCCCACAGCTCCATTGTGGCAAGCATAGCTGTAGGGGAAATGATTAAAAGTTCACTGGCACAAATGGAGTTACATCTGCTGGCATTAGGGTTCAATTTGTCACTCTTGTTTTCAATCTCGGGAGGCATGCAAGAACTAAATGGTGCTAATCTTTCATATGACATGAAGAGGAGGATCAGAATATATTCAGACCCATGGCCAAGTTAGAGCTCAGCCCTGGCTTCTGAAATAATCTTGAACAAGGTGTTGAATATGAGCCTGTCATTTCATGTTTTCCTATGCATTCTTACCCTAGACTTCATTTTCTAGGCCACATCTTGGCATGACACCTACCCAGTTTGTGGTGAAAAAATGAACTGATTGTCAGAAGGGGAAAATAACTGTATAATTTCAGCCTATCTTCAAGGAAATCTGTGTAGTTCCACGTAGGCCTGTGGTATAAGAGTACCAACAGAAAAAGGACCAGCAAAGTCCAGCCATCAACATCGAAAAATTGTCGTTATCTTGCTGCTTCCATTCCTATGTCAGTATGAGGCTGCTGGAACATCCTATGAGGTCGTCACAGTTGTGTTGCTGCAGTGCTGTGAGAAGGCTGCTACTGTGCCAGGTCACAAGGGAATGCAGAGGAGCTAGAGATGCTTTAGGATTTCCACTTTTTGTAAAGCTTCTCAGTGGAGCGGCAGTGTCCCTAGAGCATGGGTTTGATCTTGGGAGAGCTGTGCCACAGGGTTGTCTGGCAGTGACTGTGCAGTCAGCACACAAATGCAAAATAGCGCTACAGCTACCATGGACACTGGAACAGGCTCTTCATGTGGCCTCTGAGCACAGTGCTCACTGTCAGACCAGGCTGACATTGACTCAGACTGCTTAATCCTACTTAATCCTTGTTAATATTTCTAGCTTCATCTCCTAAACTGAAGAAAAATACTATAAATTTAACATATATTATTAAATATACTATTAAATATAATAAATATGTGTAACTATACATACATCTCTCTCTCTCTGGCTATATATCTCAACCCACATACATGCATACAGATATATATATACTCTCACACTATATTTGGACCCTATTCTACTGATAGAATTCTGTGATACTGTTTCTTATTAACAGAATAGGTGGTGTCACTGTGGCTGTCCTGTCTCTAAACAGTTTGCTCCTATCTGGCCCAAACACCATGACCAATCCCAGATCATTGCTGTACACTGTCTGTGCACTGCTGGACACTGTTTTACCTACCTGCCCAAATATTGAGGGCCCTAATGCCATTTTTCAAGAGCCATCCATTACAGGCACTACTAATAATGTACTGTGGATAGTAACACCAGTTTGACTTTGTGCTGTAGTTACTTTCCACTTCTGCTGTTACCATCACTAATTCTTGGCTGTTAACAATGTTAATTGAGCTGACTTCATTTGCTATTTTGGTAGGCTAATTCTGTTTTCCTGGCTTTTGAGGATTGCTCTTGGATTTTTGGAGAGAAACAGATCTATTTAGGAGTTGGAGACAGCTCAATGACTGCATGTCTAAAGGCCTAAAGTGTAGGGGCTGATATGTTTTGAAAAGCCTGGGTGTTTCTGTCATTATCTCTACATGTATGAAATGGCACAACAGTTGTTAGTGTAGAGAGAGATTCTGGATGGGGGGAATTAAGATATGGAGAGAAACAGGATCACTGAATCCATCTTTTGAAGTGGGAAGGTTGGAGGTGTAAGGCTGTTACCTGTGGATAATGAATAGACTATATCCAGATAAATGTATTCTGGTTTATTTTGCAGAAAATAGCAGAAGGATGTTGTGTATCTATTTAAGGGTTGAATGGTATTTATTGAGCACATTCATCTAAGCTGTATAAAAATGTTTCGGAAATCATAATATATTGCTCCCTGAATTAAATAAAAGTTAAATGAGTATGTGGCATGAGTTTTACTGTGCTGTGAAACTAAGGTATAGCTAAATAAAAAAGAGCTGAGAAATATCTTTAGAGGATCCTTTTGAAAAGTAATCTTTCTTCATCACTCGATGGTTGAATATCATGGAGAATCCTGTATCTAGATAAATGGAAATAGCAAACCCAGCAATGATTTGCTCTCCCTAAAAAAAAAAAAAATAAAATTAGGTACACTATATTTTGAGAATATTAAATACAACCTATCTTCTCCTTCTTGCTTATGAAAACCATGGTAATTATTCTGTGTCAAATGAAGCACCATCCAGAGGAAGGAGAATGAAAACACATATCTGGGTGATAAGGGTTTTTTTTTCCCCTTGGCTAAAGGAGATATTTAAACCCAGATCATCCCCAGTTAGGGAAATAACCAGTAATAAAATATCTTGGTCAGGAACAGCAGATTCAAATCAGTCTTCATTTCAAATGGAAAAAATTGCTTCAGGTTATCTTTTAAATTTTTTTTCCAAATATGAGGGAAGACAGAAAACGATAGCAGGAGATTATTTCAATTCGTCCTTCTCTTTAGCAGTACCCCAGCTTTGTCTTATGTGCCTTTACTGGCATACCATTCCAGTACTTATCTGCTTTCCCTAGGACATCTTGCACAGAAATGTAAACCATTTCAATCTTCTGGCAAGCCCTGACACGAGCTTCCCATGAAGAAACTGCTGTGCCCCAGAGGAGACAGAGAGGACAGGAACACTTTCTGGAAGCCAGTAAAAAGGGGAAGCAGGAGGCAGTGGGCTGGAGGGCCCAAAACCATGCAGCTGGGCCAGCAACACCACTGCAGCTCTGCTCATTGCAGAGAGAGATCTCAACAGTAGAGCTTAATTGTTTTGTTTTCCTGGGGTTGTCATGCCAGTTGTCAGAATAATTTCTTTGTGCATGGCTGAATTGGACATATGTACACAGTGCCAGCTTAGTCTTCTGATATCCTGAGGGGGCCTTTCCTACTGGAAATTATTTTCCATTGAACAGAGGGTGGCTGGAAGATTGGTCCTTATTTGTCCATATGGTTGCTGTTGTTCTCTTCTAGTGCAAAGTCTGATGAGGATATTAGACACAGTTGCTCTATACATGCCTAAAAGCATTTCATTCCCTGTGGTTTTCCTATCACTGACTGTTGGAGTGTTATATTCATTGAGAATAATGAACTCTGGTAGAAGAAAATACTTTAAATACATAAAGCGGATTGTATGCTGCTCACACGTGTCAAGGTCTGGGTGGAATTTCAGACCCTTGATTGGTATGCTGTTCTTTTATTTAAATAAGAGTGGAATATTGGGGTCCTGAATCACCAGTCATGAGATACAAGAATGTCCTTATATATGTTCGTGAAAAACTGGGCATCAGGATACAAATTTTTTTTTGGATAATTATTTTCTTGTTTTGTTTTGTTTTTCCTTCTGTTTGGAATCCTTATGGAATATTATTTTTGTGGAGGATTAAATTTTTTTTTTTTACTGCAAGAGCTTGTCTTACATGAACTGGCAAGAGATTTACATTTCTCTGCATGACTGTAGGATACTGGAGTTTAAACAACGAATGAAAAATTGTCACAGATTTATTTAGGAGCAGTGAAGTGTTTTTGCCTTTATATAGCCTGTCAGCAGATTTTAAAAGGAGAAAGATAGGGAGCTTTGTGATCATTGGATTGTTTGTGTAAACTGGAGACTTTGTGTGAGGGGAATGGTTTAGGGTTTTATACTGGGTAGACAACTGATGCTGCCTCAACGAAAAAGGGCAAAGGAAAATTGCAGGTGTGGAAACACAACTTTTGGAGATTGTGGTTTTTTGCTAAATCCAGATTTCTTTTCAATCCTTAAACAGTTGACTATTTTTTGAGCCTTCTGAATCCCATTCAATTCCCATGAGTCAATAAATTGTTTTCTCTGTAGCACATCCTACCACAGGCTTTGTTTCTTCTTTCTGTGCTTTGTCTCTATTTTTTCATGGCTTCATTTCTTTGCTGCATTCTCTGTGTGATTATTCTTTTTGCCTTTTTTGCATCAAGTTTGTTTTTAAATCAGTTTGTTTGATTCCACAGTGGGCCAGACACTAGATGCCTTTTCAAAGTAATTTCTGTTCTGTATTAATTTAGCCAGATGCTAAACACCACATTGGTGGAAAACATTTTGTTCACTGTATGAGACAAAGAAACTATAGGGTTTTGGGTATGTGCAAGTATGTAATTTAAAGCCATTTCCTATGTTTTATTTGGGGAGGTTCAATTAAAAAAGCACAAACAATCAGAATTTTGACATCTCATATTTTTGCTTTATTTTACAGTCTTTGCAACCTTAATGTTTCCTTAAATTGAAGTTTGTTTTTTTGGGAGGATGTTATAATCTTACACAAAATGCATATAGGCAGAAAATAGGCAGTGTATAATTGTCAGCAAAGAAACTCAAGTGTCAAATCTTCAGGTTCTTTAAGAGAAAAAAGGTTTGCAAAGAAAAACAAGATCATGTAAAGATTTAATACATCCCAAAGCTAACACAATTTGGTTTGATACATGACCCTTTTATTTTGCTGCCTTAAAATGTCTCCCTCCTGCCAAAACTATTTGTTACCTTTTTCCTTGGGGAAATATGCAAAGACATGCAGTTATGCTCAGGCCCCTGCACTGAAAGGTTTTTATTTCAATCCTATCAGCCTCTATTCTCACCAATCATTTTTCTTTTGTTCTCAGTATCCATTCTTTCCAGTAATTCACTTGAGCTACAATATCTGAGAAAGACTGAGCACCACTGTAATTTAAAGGAAAAGATCTTTTCAGGCTGATTTGGTTTCAAGCAGCTTTTTGTGAGAGAGATTGGTTTGCAGCCTCCAGGCAATTAAATACTCTGACTGAAGATTTTTTATCACCAATTATTCCATACAGAAACTACTTTTATTTTTCGGAAGAAGACATCAAAACCTAACAATGAACATTGAATATAGCTTCTCAGTGAATGACAATATAAAGCCCAGCTATGTGAGCACACAGCATTTGCTTGCAGCAGCTGTGATGGGAAGGTGCCGGCTTGTAACAGGAATGACAGAAATCCAGGGTGAAACACTCTCTGTACTGAAATCCTCAAAGTCAGTGCCCTTAGCTTTAGCAGGGCCAAGATTTCTCCCCACACAAAGACTCACCTAACTGTGTGGAAGTAGCACACTCTTTATGATGGCTATAGAGTGGAGGAACCACCATGTCTACAGAAGGCTTGAAAAAATCTTGGCAGTTGGGACAGACAAGGGTTTTTTTTGCTAGATAAGCAGCATCAAATTCAGTAGGTCCAAGCACCTTCAATTGCAATGAATTTTCTATCAGCCTTTTAAATTTTTTGCATTTTGGAAAATCACATGAATGTCTCAATGGAAGAGGATTAGAAAAGAGGAAATTGATGGGTTTTGCTTTCATGATTAAGTTTCAACTAGTCTTGATGAATTTTTTTAGTGCAAAAGCCATCTGCATTTTTCCTATGGCTGCTCTGCTCTACCTAAAGAGGGAATACTAATTTCCAACAAGGAAATTCTCTTCTCTACGTTGCTAATATCATCCCATTATACCATGAAATCAAGAGTGATATCAATTTAGTAGATTAGGATTTGGTAGATCTGGATGAAATCTAATGACCTTGTAAGTGGATACTGCATAAGATCTTATGCTACAGATATCAGAGGGCAAAGACTGGGAATTTTTTGGCCAATGGATTATGGGCAGAGTCAGCATCATGTTTGTTGGGAGAGATATTAAACTATAATTAACATATTTTATGGAATTTATAAGATCTCTTCCCACACTGGGATGAGAATGACTTCCAGTTGTCACCACAATGAGTGTGGCCTTGTGATGAGTGCTTTCAGCTCTAGATGGGAGCAAGAAAGAGTAATGATCCTTAATGTTATTTTAATGTCAAAAGCTTGTTAAAGAGTAATGATTACACTGTGAGAGAAAAAAAAAGAGTCCACAGAGTAGCAGGGCAAAACCTTCTCTGAGGAAAGGGTGGGAGCAATAGCTCCTTGATTCCTTTTCTTTCTAAGTTTATTATAAGTCTATCCCATGGAAGGGAGGAGAATGAGGGAAGACAGACATGAAAAATCTTGAAGGTGACAGAAGACATTTAAATTCTTTCCTACCTAACTCCTTAAGATTTCTGAAAGATGATGTTTTGACTGTTTTTCACTTTGTCATTCAAATTATACAGAGGTTCTGTAAAACTGTACCTCTGGCATTGCCTCGTGTGAATACGGGATAGGATACAAGTGGGAAATGCGTTGGGAGCCTATCTAATTTTGCCCCATCTGACATCTCCCTCAGACTCAGACTGACTCAAATTGCAGACAAGATCACCAAGCGGTGTCAATGCTCTCTCTGTGGGCAGAACCACAGCATGCACTGGGTTGGGTTTCCTGATGAGAGGACTCATGTTCAGCTGAGTCTGGAGAGAAGCCTGGATATGAACTGTCATGTCCACCATGTGTGCAGATGAGTGCCAGTGGAGGCTCTGACATCTCTGCAACATGTTTTGAGGTCCCCAGGTAAGAAGTGATGTATACATGGAATGTGTTAAAAAACCAAGGCAGCCCAAGGAATGATTCATTTCTGCCTAACTGTAATTTGGTTAATTGTAGAAAGTAAATTGAGGTAAAACTAGACAAAAATTTTTCAATGGAAGAAGTTTTTATCCAAAAGAGCAGTTTCTTTGAAATATGTAGATTTTTCATTTTAACAATTCTCAGTGAAAAAGGCTTCAAGTGTTTTGTTTGGATAATCTTTAAATCTCTTTTATATTTCTCTTTTTAACCATAAATCCAGGAATACATATATATCACTTTAGAATGTTCTGACAGTTTTGAAAGAGAATACTCTGATTCTTTTTTGAAATGATTCTTTGAGGGGACAGAAGAAATTTGCCTTTCTCACAAATATCTAAATTTAAACTTTTGCATTCAGATCTGGGACAAAAACAAATACTGAAATGTCAGAATTTTATACATGGTAGGAATTCTTTTTCTTCCCCCAGTACAGTCTGCTTAGATTACATTGCACAGCATGTGCATCCTTCCCTAGACTGCTTTTGTGTTCAAAAAATCAATTTGAACAGTCTGAACAGAAATCTGCTGCTGGCCCCAGCCTAAAGGGGTTCAGAGAACCCATCACTCAGCCCACAGGGCTTGAGTTACAAATTGATACCTGAGTTCAGCAATGGGAGAGAGTTGGAAAATCAGAGCAGAAAAAAAGAAAATAAAAAGACATTGATGTCTCCCTCTGTTGTTTTTTTTTTTTAAGCCTTCTAAATTTCATAACTGACTTTCCTTTCTTTATTTCCTTTTGTGCTTGTAACACAAGACAGATGAGATACCACCCTCTCCCAACAGCTGCTGTTTGACAGTGTTGGAACTGATCTTTATGAGTTGAAACCCTCCCCAGATATGTTGACCAAAAGACTGAGGTCTTATGCTTGATCTTAAAGAGGACTTAAAGACAGGTTCATGTTGCTGGAATTTCAGTCAGCTCCCAAATTAGGGTGGTTTTAGTACTCCTGGGCATACAAAGCAACCTTTCGTGTAAATATGGAGTTTTCAGGCTTGCAATGGACTTTAGATAAATATTCTTGGTTATGCCAGGTCTCTTAAACCTTTGAATTTTTAATTTTAATTTTGCTGTCTCATTGCTTATAAGGTAAGAAGAGAATCACATGTTAAGAAGGAGGCCGTTTAGCATTTTGCCCTCCTTTGGGATCCAAAAGGAAGAAATGTTTACTTCTCACTGTATATCTATACTTCCTTGTACAGTGTGGGAAAAATACTCATTGTAAACAGGATTTGGACTAGTGTCCACCAATGCTTCAGCACTGAACTTGGAAAGAAGTTTCCCTGAGAAGCAATTTTTAGCTATTGTTGGGCTTGGAACTGGATGTTCATATTTGGGTAGAACTTGACCAAATACGGACAAGAAGTTTACTTTAATGCTTTCTATCTCAACAGTGATCATCTCTTGAACTTACCTTTAAAATGCAGCTTTTTGGATCTGGCTTTGTTTTGCCACCTAAAGAGAAATCAAGTCTCAATAGGTGGCTAAAAGTGACTGCAGGCTAATTAGAACTGACTAATTTGTGTGAACACAACTAATGTGCACATGGAAAGGAGAGGGGTTAATTTTAGCCAGTGACATATATGTTGATTTTGGGAGATTAGAGCTGGAAATGCTGGGATTCATGACTTTGAAGAGTAACTATTCTTTTGTTAGTACCACCAGTCCAAAGTTTAGTGAGGAAACAGCTTTCTAGCATTCACAGAGAGAGAGTCTGAACCGAACCTGCCTTCAGTTCTGGTGGGGTTTTGTTTTTGTGGTTTGTTATTTCAATTTCAATTTCAATTTCANTTTCAATTTCAATTTCAATTTCAATTTTAATTTAATTGAACTTTAATTTTTATTTTGGCATGTTGTTTTTATTACGATGAAGTACAAGTCAGTCCTGAAATCCATACTTACCTAAACGAACTAAAAGGGAAAAAGGGCTAACAAGCTAAAGAAATCACTCTTGCCTTCTTCCCCAGCCTTATAAATGAGCCAGACTACCAACTTTGCCTCCAGAGGGTTTCTGTAGTTCAGCTGGTTCTTTCTGTCTCTGCACACCTTTGCCAGCTTGTTCTCATCATTCGCTTGCTTGAAGCAGAACCTAATATTGCTTTGAAGACATTTCTCTCAAGGATGGATCTGGAGCTCTCTGACGCTGAGCAGCAGATTGCTGTTTGTTCTCAGTACATTGGGCTGTAAATTCACTGAGAGTGACGTGGAAAATGTGTTCTTGTACATGCGCTCCCAGAGTGTCTGAGTGAGGTGGTGTGTATTCCCCACTGTCAGCATGTTGTCAATAACTTCTGGGAAAGCAGTATAAAAATAATCAAACATACAGAGGAAGGCAGAAGAGGGAATGGTACAGTTTCTGCACCTGTGAGTTAAAAATGCTTGAAAGTAATTCCTTGAAGTGATTAGGAAGTGCAGAGAATCTCATAGTAATTGAATTTTTTTTCTCTCTTCGCTGCTGCTCCCTGACTTCCCTATGACCTAGCATTCATGGATTTGGTTAGTATAGCACTGTGCCTATCCACAGCAGAAAACTGTCTTTAACCCCAACATTTGCCTGCTGCATGGATGAGCTTAATGTGCAATAAATTCTGCAGTGAAGATGCAAATTAAAGATTCCTTAAAACTGAAATTTAGCTGGAGAACTGTTTGATGGGAGTATCTGTGTAGACACAGCCAGAACATCCCTCTTGATCTTACCTGACTTTAAAGCTAACACAGAGTAGAGATCCAGCTGCCTTCAACAGTCTTTTGCATGCAAAAAAAGGAGGAAGTGGCAATAAAAGCAAACTCTCCTTAGGAACTGGCTTTATTTCACAGCTTTCACAGCATTTAAAATAAGATAGTAATAATATACTTAGATGATGAGACAATCACCTTCTCTTCCTTAATTTTAACTACATGAATAACTGACTCTTCTCAATGTGAATTGTGTTACAAAACTGAAACAGCTTTCTAAGCTTTTCTCCATCATCACACAACAGAAAAATGCAACATCCCAGGCTAACAGAATCTGAGGGAGAAGGCTGCACAAAAAATACCACCTCTCCCAAAGGGAAGGGAGAAAGAAGGGTGAGGAAAATGCCCCTCAGACACTCTAGATAGGTTTGTAAAGATTTATTGGGCACTGAGCAATCTGTAGCCTAGTAAATTGGTGTTTGAAGGTGTCACAAACAATAATGTACTACATCTTACACTACAATGTACAGGTATCCAAAAGCTATTACAGTCCAGCCACTGCACAAAAATGGTATGAAAGAGATAGTATGGCCTGTGATTGGTACCAGAAAACTTTTCTTTATTTTTCTGTCCTTTTGGCAGAACTATGGAAGAGGTCCCCACTCTGAAAAATGCTACCAAGAGACCAAATTAATTTTTTTACATCCAGATTTGGCGATTGAGGGGAAATAACTGTATATTGAAAAGAAAGTCCTGAAACTTTTGATAGTTATGACATCACTGGCTCCTGCAACAGATGGACAGTATTGTAAAATTTTGTATTTCTCTACAGCATCAGAAACTTTTAGTTCTTAAAGAATATAAAGGTTCTCTCTCTATCCTAGTTTTGCCAATATTCACTTTTTCTTTCTCAATTCTCTCTCACAGCTTCCTTTCCTGATTCATTCTGGCTACTATTATAGTACAGCACTGCTGTGGACTGAATAAATTTGCCTTCTAAGGCAGCTTTCATAAAGTATTTATTTTGTTCCCATTGAATATTACAGCACCTGTTAGTATGTTGTCTTTAGGACAGTTTATGTAATGATATCCAGTGATATAATCATGTTAAATTATACATTCCTCTTAAAGTGGATCACTTTCTTACACTAATTTTGCTTTTGGCCTGAGGTAAAACTTCAAAACATAGAAATAGTTATATGTCCATTTGTTTAGTCCCTAAGAAGAGAACCTACAATTAGGGATGAAAAAATATGTTGCCAAAGTTCAAAAAGAGTATAAATCTATCTTCTGTGTGCATATATATATGCATATACTCTCTCTCTATATATATAGTTGCCAGTATGAAATATTTGCAACAAAACCTCCTTGGTTCTCTCTTCATTTGCTAATATATTTAGTGAGTTTTTCATTTTTAGTCAAAAACAGTTTCCTCTGTTGGGCAAAGGATTATTTATGACATTAAATTATTTAGGTTCATAGTGGTTACAGTAATATGTGAGAACAGAAAATGTGGCAAAGAGTGTCAGAAGTTCTGCATCTTCTCTGTGTGGAAGGGAAATTGCTTAAGGATTCAACAACAATTAAACCTGAATATTTCAAAGAAGCTAAAGGCCCGTGGCACCTTCCAGGAAAATCTTTTTGCAGCTTTTCTCCTTAAGAAGCCTCCATAGGCTGATGCTTAATATTTGACATGGGTAAACAGACAAACAACATCTATAAAACTAGTATGAGCTTGCTTTTATGGTCTAGAGACTACTCACTAGTACAAGAATTGAAAGAAATGTTTTTCTTTGCAGGTTAGCAGTTGCATTTATATGACAAAAATGTAGGAGCAGATTAGCTACCTTATGTAGTGGTTACGACATAATTACTGCATCCTAGCCAAATTAGGACAAAAAACATCAGTGAAGATTTTTGTCCTTTACCACAGCAAAAGTGACAGCATTCCTGCAGGGTTGAAAATCTCATCCATGAAAGTAGGCAGATGAGGAGATCAGGAGTTGGATCCCTTGCACAACAGCCCAAACCCCTTTATTTAGTGGTTGGTTGGGCAAGAAAGAAATCATCCACCAAAAATAATAGAGAATAATTTAAAGCTGAAAGGGCAAGGTTTGCTTGATCCTTTACCCTGATGCTTTTTGCAACCTTTTCAAGAACTGACCATATCAGTCAGTTATTTTTTCCATCTCCAAAGACCCAAAAGAAGTCTTAATGCATTCTGTGCTCTGTTTTCACTGAAAACAAAGTTAGTTTCTAGCAAAAAATAACTGTCAATTATCAAAAGAGACTAGTAGATGACAATAGAGCTGGGGGGATGTTAATCTCAAGATTCAATGTTTGGCCAAGATTTTTAAATGTCTCTCCTATAGGATCCACATAGATTATGAAAAAAATCAAGTGAGTAGGAAAAAAAAAAAGCTGATATTCTTGCATTTATTGCTCCAGTGACAGTGCTTGTATTATTACTTGTGAGAAGTAGGGTTTCTACCTCCCCTGCTTCCTATCCCACTGGAACCAATTTGTTCCTTCATCCCATTTGTCTCCTTGGGAATATTTTCATCTACCACGCCTTGCCTAGGTTACACCAAAGCTAGTGTTGCACAGACACACACCAGCAGAGTGTTTGTCAAAAACTGTGTTTTAATGGGATCTTCTCATGAAATACCAGTTGCATGGGAAATCAAAGGTCACTGCTGTCTGGGTAGCAGTTTGAATCTTTTGTAAGAATTGTAGATGAGACTACCCAAAGTGTTGTTCTGCTCAGTCCAAAGCAGAACCCGGGTGGGCTGTGGTCCTACTGATCACCCCAGCACATGTATCTCATCCATTGCTGGAGACTGTCACACAATCACAGAATGGACTTATCTCCAACTGCCATTTACAAAACTGTTCCTGCATTTGCAGAAACCATTTCAATTATTTACCAGTATCTTATCAATGTCAATTCTGCAACAGGAACCACCTGGAAAGGCCAGATTCTGCACCTACATTATTTTAAATACAAAATTGGTTTTGTGATCACAGGACCAGTCTGGGGAGAATCTTCAAGACTCTCTGATATCCCCACCTAAAGACCTCCTGCAAGAGTTAGATCCCTTGTGGTGAAGGGGATGATGAGCTGGATCTGTCACCTTGTCTCAGAGCAGCTTGCTGTCTCACACCAGTTGAGCACCTTGTCTGTGAAGGAACGTGATGAGGAGTTTCAGGATACCGGGAGCTCGGTGAATTTAGTACACTGAGTGTGCACACAGGGGCAGTCTTGGTATCCAACTATATCACAATTGCAACTATGGATTCTAACTTGAGTTCTGTTCTTCTACCTCACTTGTAACGTCAGGTCCATTGCTGCTGCCACGTAAGTGGCCTTCTGTGTTTTCCCTTTGATTAATTTTGTTCAGACTAACACAGCCTATGTCAATGGTCAGCACAGATGACTTGCTTGACATTCTCAGAGTGATTTACTCTTTGCTCTATGAAACAGAAGAGAACTTGTGATTTGCTTGGCAAGTGACATCAGCTTTTCATGTGATATTTTAGAACTAATGTTTTCAGTAATTTTTAAATTAATGGTCAGTGGTTCCATCACAGCATTAAGAAGGGGGAATAAAAGCTCCGTTTTCAGTGGTTACAAATTATGCTGATCTCCATGTTGCACATAGAAGCAGTGAAAGTGCCCCCCAGGTTGCCAGGATAGTCAACAAGTTCATGAATCAGAGTCTCAACCCTAGGAAATAATATCTTCAGATTCAGAAAAAAAATATTTGCCGCTTTCATTTTATGAAAAAAAGAATTTCATCTGACTTATGAGAAAGAAGTCATTGATAATGTTTATGCTTCAGTACTCTGTGGTAGCTGGTGCATACATTTGTTTCAGAAACAGATCTAGGAAGAAGATCATAAAGATCCTGTGTCTGCCCATTGTTTAGAGAACCCACCATCAAACTGCTCTTAGCATTGGCTACCATTTCAAACATTGGCACACAGAAGCTGCCCCTAAAGAGCAGGTTTTCCAAGGCTCCATCCTCAGTGGTGCACGGAGCCGGCCAGATCATGGCAGGAGGATGAAAGCAGTGTTTATCTAAATTATATTTCAACAGAAGGAAGCGCTCTTTTGGATACTTTATAAGACAGCAGCCATACAAGGCCTAAATGTCCTCTTTTCCTCAGCCAGGCCCCACTGCTGATGATTATTTCAGTCCAATTTCCCCTGGAAATTCTGTTCATCTACCAGTGTTCTTTGTTTGGTTATGCATCAGTCTACTTTGTTGTGCCAGACTGACACAAAGCAGCACTGGCAAGGCAAAGGTTCTCCTTGCTCAGTGTGTATTTGTGCATGTGTACACACACCTATGTGCATTACTGGAAATAAAATGTTAGTTTATTTCCTTGCCACTGACATTAGGATAATTTATCCTCATGTATTGAATTTATTGTGTCCTAAACTTTCTGGACAGAACAAATGTTTACATTTGATAGCATGAACCAGCATTAGCATAAGTCTCAAATTTGGACGAAAATCTATTGTTTTTACACTATTTGTGCCAGATTTTCTGATACTTCCTTTAATGGGATTTGTCTTTCAAGTAGTAACTGAGGAGAAAGCTTAGGATTTTGATTAGAAAACATCTTAAATATTTTCAAATTGGGAGCCAGTGTGTGGTATCTGTGGCCACCTGCTCAATATTTATAACAATTAGAAATTTCACCGTAATTAGATCTCATTATTACTTATGCCCAAATTGTCAGGCAAAAGCATTTCTAGGTCTGTGATGGGTTAGTGCTTTGGAAAGATCTAAAACTATTTCATAAATAAGAACTTCCAAAGGATGCTCAGTTTATGTGTTGTAGGATTGCATAGCTTCAACTTCTTTGCTTCTTGTTTGGAGGAGAGAGGCCTTCAAAGACAGCATAAATGATCACGTGGCAAACACTGAAATATCGTGTTTTCATACCTCTCCTCATTTCTCCAGATGCTTCTCAAGGACCTCATGCCCCCTTTCCCATTTATCAGTACATATTTTATGTGAAAAGTGCATCTGAGAGATGAGAGTAAGTGAGAGTTCATAGGCATTGATGGAAAGTCAGAAATCTCAGGGGGTCAAAAATAGTAAATTTCAATAGGCATTTGGAGTCTGAGTTTTGATACGGCTGTCTTACAGATTTAAAAAGCCCCAACATAACAACTCAAAAAAGCCGCTGCCCCAAATGAGATTACATTAAACCCTGGCAAAATTTGCATAACATTGGCTTGGCCTTGCTATTTCCCCAAAGGAAGCTTTGTATTAAATAATCAGTTTGTTAAAAGAATGCCATTTCCACTCTCGTTAGCTCTAGTTCCCTATTGTATACTTTAAAAAGCAGCATGGTCATTTTCTGTATGCAAACTTAAGTCATTCTTCTAATTTTAATGAGATTCAAAAAGTCCTTCTGAGGGTGGTTTTGAACCCATACTAACTTTGGAATGAACCCTGGAGTTGTTCCCTTTTGCTTTCAAAAAAATTATTCTTCTCAGTATAGGAGTTAATGCAAAACCTTGTGGGAAGACTATTCCTAGTCTGATTTTCCTGTTGATTTCTCCAATATACTTACTAAAGTCCTATGCGAGAACACAACTACTGAGAAGAGAATTTAATAAACTTCACATTTTTTAAAAAAAAAAATCTCATTTAAAGGAAATTTTTTTAATGGTACATTGTCAGCAGTACTAGAGAAAGATTCTTATTTACAGAAAGACAGGAAGTCATAGAATCACAGAATGACTTGGACTGGAAGGGACCTTAGAGATCATCTAGCTCAAACCCCCTCTATCTGTATGTGGAGACTTGGCTTAAAAAATCTGATGTAGAGAAGTGATGAACCCTCATTAAACCAGGCTAGTGCAAAGAGCCCAATGTGATGGTAGTAGGGGACAAGGTCTCATTCCTTATGCCCAATTATGAATTTAGGAACACAGACATAGACATCTGGATCTCAGCCTAGTAGTACTGCTTCAAACACTGCCATAGTGACTGAGTTTACACTGTGAAGTTCTAGGAAAACAGAGAAGAAAATAATGTCCTGTAAGTAACTGATTTGGGTTATAAAATAAAATAAAATAAAATAAAATAAAATAAAATAAAATAAAATACCCTTTTCTTAAAATATAAAATTGCAATTTATGGACACGTGGTAACTATTGTAACAAAAAGCTTCGATCGCATGTATGACATAATGGCTGGTCCCTGCTGGCACAGCAGTGATTGCTACAGATTGATAAGATACCATCGTACAGCCAAGCAAGAGTCACTTGTGGGTACTGGTTTACTTATAGATCTAAAATACTGTAAGAAACTGGACCAAAGAAATGAAAGCAATATTATATTTTATATTAGCATTTTCAAAGGAAAATATTTTAAATAGTACCCCAGACTTTGAGGATGTCTGTAAAGATTTAACAAAATTACAGGGTAGGTCTTGGAGAACAGCACACAGAAAAGCTCCTCAGAAGAGGGAGTTAGGAATCTAGTTCAAATTTGAAGTCAGAATTATTTCAAAGAGATTTATTTTCTTTGTGTTTCTAGGTACACCATATATGTGTTTGATAGTTCTGACAGTGTAAAGATTTGCTTTATTGACATCCTTGTGAACAATGTACAGAACACTTCTTATGCATGCTCTAATTCCTTTAATATACTCTACTCTTTATGTCTAACAGGGCAATGAAACAGGCTCTTACCATTTAATAAAATCTAGTTTAGTGAGATTTGTCCTGTTGAAGAAGATTCACTGTGAAGTGAATGTATAGTTGAAAGTTCAAGTCCCACAGACCCCTTTTAATAACTTCTGCCATCCACAGCACCAGACCACCTCTGATCAGTGACAAGTGACAAACTGTGCAAGCAACTAGAACCTGCATTACTGAGATCTGTATGTGATAACTTACTGAACTTCTATTCCTGTAACACCGATAAACATGAATACACAGGAGAATGAACTTGGTTAAAACAGCAAGCCCCTGTCACGGTGTCCTGTTAGAGAGTGTTTAAGCAACAACTGGAAGAAGTGGATGATGGTAAATCAGGGTGAAGGCCACTGAGAAATTTCCTTCTTCTCCCAGGGTTAAACAAAAGTACAGAAAACTACATGCTAGTTTTCCCTCAAAGTTGTGAGGCTAGTAGAATTTGAATAGTCCAGGAATTGGAGATGTAAGATTTATTGTGGGCTTTTCTTATGTGAAAGCTGCAATTCCTCTGTGATTATTATATTTTCTATTTCATGCCTTCCTAGTTATGTTTGGATTCATTAAACAGGAAGCCTACACACTTAAGCCTGAAATGACTGTGTGCTGGAAGTGATGTTGCTAATTGTTATTACTGTTGCTAATGGCTAAAGAAAAACCGGTAGACTCACAGGAGGAAAAAAGGAAATTGGATATTTTAAGCAGACTAATGCAGATTAAAACACAGTTAATAAGTCTCATGTGAAAAACTTACATTTAAATTACAAATGTCATTTTCTTGTGGAAATTAGCATTCCATTTGAAGACCTGTTACTTGTGTCTTTCTCTAACTAAAGGTGGACTATATTTATGGCATTCATGATAAGAGCAGAAGAGAGAAAAAAACGTCATGAAAGGTTTTATCTTTGCAAAGAACCTGCACATTTATATCTATTAGATCAATAGAATTTATATCATTAATATGTTTCTACAAAATGAAAAATTAAAAGTTTTGCTTGGTTTTTTTTGATTATATCTATTTCCATATGCTGTAGGAGACTTTGCAAATTTATTTTCCCTTTGCATGTGGAAATATGAATATTGATTTGACTTATGATCTTACATATTTTTATGTATTTATTTATTTATTATTTTATTTGGCTCCTGCAGAATTTTGGATTCTGGAAAACAGAAGAATCACATTTATGACTTTCTGCTTAAGTAGGAGCATGGAAATTACTTGTATATCTGATATTTACAGGATTTCAGAAGCAAACTACAGGGAAACCAAACGCAAGATGAAGGGGGACACTATAGACCATTAAGAGAGCAGCTATTTAGAAAAGATTTCTGAGAACAAGTTTCCTATTGTCCAAAAAGCTGTTTCATACAATAGCAAACACCAGTGCACACAACAACTAGAGAGAGAACTTGTGCAAGAAATATAGAAGTGAAATCCCCGAGGACTCACTCCCTGGGAACTGGAGACTCTCAGAGGAAGCTCTCATGGAAATGAATTTTCACAACAGTACTCTTTTTAAAACTTCAAATGCATTTTTGAGTGTTTCTCTTAATGCACTGTTGGTGGCTTAAGATCTTCCAGAATGGTGTAGTAGATGGGAAAGGAGAAGAGGATAAGAGAATAGATAAGAGAAAAAGAGAGGAGAGAAAAGGAGAGAAGAGAATAATTTAGAGGATTTACAGATAGTCTTAATTAGTCCCTCTTCTCTGCCTTACCTTCAGAGTATATGCCAGCATCTCAACACATTTTTATTTTCTGCCATGCATTCACGTGCAAAATGAATATATAGCTTAAGATACTTTCATGCATGTATTTGCACTCTGCATCAGTCAATTGAATATGAAAGGTGCATTCTGTTATGCTCTTGTATGGTGCTCTGTATGAACAGTAGCTGGATGCTTCTCCACTGGAGGGCACAATAAGTTGACAGATGTGCCTTACTTCTAAAAACATTCTGTCTATTCTCTGCTGGCAGATGGCCAATTGGCCAGAGAGCAGTTTCAGAGCTGAAGACCTCAGAGTCTGTAGAGTTGCAACAAGTCCCTTTGCCATATTCCCCCCTGTAGATGAGATGAATCAGGTTCAGAAGTCCCACAAAGCATTTAGCTAATGTTGGTACAGGAAACTAAAAGAGCACAGAGAATTCAAAAACATGCTGTTTATCCAGTTACTGCTTGCAGCAGATTGTAAATGCACATAAATCAATGAAAAGAAATGAAAAATATTTTTCCCTCTGTAAATACATGCTGCTTAGAGAATCCTGAGAGAAATTCCTGAAACAAATCAGTACAGCAGTATGTTTTACAGGAAATTAAAACCAGCTTGTAGTAGGATCACAATATCAATAGAATATGTAATGGTAGACAACATCTCTCTGATACTCAGTACTCTGTGGGGCAGTGGTTAACATCACAACAGAATGCTGTGATAGATCTGAAGAAACTAATGTAATACACTGAGGAATCTTATCCTGCTTTGGAAGAAACAGTTTCCAAGATGGCCAAAGAGAGTACCTCAGAAGGCAGGGAAACTCTGCCTTCATCTATGTGGAATGCGTGATGTAATTTTAAATATTAGAAAAAACCTTGTGCAAAAAGTAGAGGGCAGTCTGTTGAAGCAAAAATGGAGATTTCTATGATAATTTTCTTTTCTGAAAAAGATGAAAGATATAATCAAACAGCAAGTTGTAGAGCAACTGCAATAGTGCAATCGGAATAAACCAAAGGATGCAACCTCTACAACAGAGGAAAAGGAATTGTAAACTTTTAGCAAACATGGACTCATACCTCTGTGGCCAGAGGTGCTCTGTCCTTAGGTGACCAGTATGAAATGTAGCAATGTTTTGCCTATTTGTATGTATCCAGAGACGCAAACAAAACTTGCACTGCTGCACACCTGGAAAAGTAAAATTTGCAGAACTCTGTATTCAAACTAAGACAATAAATTCTGCTGAGAGACAAAATAAATTAGTTCTGTCCTGACGATCTGATAACATGGCCATGTGGTTTTCAGACTGATATAGGGTCATGACTCCCCAGGTGAGAGCACAGCTGGAGATCCAGTGTTGCCTGCAATATGCACTTGTCTGTCTCTTCAGGGGAGGGTTAATGGGGGTGCAGTGGAACAGAACAATCTCTGGGCTCAGCAGCTCTTCCTTTAAAATCCAAGGGAGATGCTTGTAAAGCTGGACTGATCCCAGTGAAGTTACTGCATAGCTGGAAGTGAACATTGCAGTATCCTGTTTAGAAAGCTGTCGTAGAAAATGTCTGTTCTTTTGAAAGAATGGTAAAGAAGTGTATCTCACATTTTTTCAGACTCTTGAGATGGTATGTATGTCTCTCCTGTGATTTATACCAATACGTTCATGATTAGTTTTACTGTTGTAATGAGGGCTGCTCCAGGCAATCCACATTTTTAAGCATTGATAACTCACCATGCACAACATACATCAGGTAATCAGACACAATTACCATAATTCTGCGTTTAAAAAAATCATTCTATTCTCCATGGATACATCCTGAACTCTAACATGTCTTCCAAAACTAATTACTCTATTTTCTTATTGCTTTTCAACACATTTTGTTGTTAAAATAAATCTTTAATTTACTGTCATTAGACATGAAAAGAAATAAAAGTTACATCACTGCTACTTGAATCTGCAAGGGTAACTAAAAAAAACTCAGTAAAGGTATGAGTCAGTCTTCCAAACTGCTGTCATGATATATACCTGATATCAAATGAAGCTAGATTTATTAGTGGCATTCTTGCAGAAGTGTCTGATATGAAGAGAATTTCCCTCTTTCATTTATATATGAACTCAGATTATTTTCCCTGTGAGGTGTTCTTTGAAGAGTTCATCCCTTGCACCATCAGATAACCACAGAAAAATGAAATGAACTGAGTTAGTTCTCTTAGCCAATGTCGTTACTGAGAACATCAGGAGTTTCTTTCTAAATGTTTTATCACTGTTTTGGTTCAGGAAAAATAACATTTTTGTTTCCATCCAACAACATATTCCTCTTTCTTGAGCAACTGTTCTTTTCTAGAGAATGCACAATGTGCTGAAACTGCCAGATCTCAGTAAGTGAGCTTAAAATTCTGACATAGTTTGTTTCTATGTGGAAAGCAAGACAAACTCTGGTTATGTTTTTAGCCACAGGTCTGAATCAGCATTGCAGAAGAGTAAAGTCAAGTAGATGTAAAGTCAACTCTGATCTTTCATCATCTTGAAACTATCTACCCCATTTTGACAGAAACTGAATTGCTGCAGATGTGAATTTTTTTAAAGTGCGTAATTAATAAAGGTTGTAGCAGAATATCTACAGGACTCATGAGACTTACAGGGATTCATGTCTCACCTCTGTGTAGAGAGAATCTGTTCCAAAGTTAACCTTTTTTGGAAGTTCCCATGCCATTAGAACATTTAAATTTTGTTATGGGATGATCATATGTTATGGATGACATTAAAGAGGTTACTGAATCTAACACTGAAATCCATGTGGTTTGTTTTGGGATACATGAACTACATGGCATGGGCACCATTCCTCTCCTCTGGTGAAGAACTGTGCCAGTATTCTCTACACACTCTGTTGACTCTACTAGATGTTTCAGTTGTGCAAAAGGTACAAACGAATGTAAAAGAAGCCCTAGACAAGCAGCACTGTTTATATGTTGCTATAAAGAAGCTGACCTATTATGCAGAATAGGAACAATAACCTGGTTTGTTATTTAGAAAAGAAAATAGAGCCTTGATATTTTATTATGAATTGGTTGTCATTGAGGATTGCTTTGGTTAGTGAGGAAAATGCAAGATGACTCGGAAACAGTAATTGCATTATAAGTACTAGTGTGAACTCCACAAGACAGATTTATGAAGCTGATAAAAATCTGTCACATTGTTTAATATGTTAAATTCTAGAAAATGTAGTTGAGACTTATTTTTTACTGAGTTCTGTATTTGGTTTCCATTTTTAAATTGCTTCCATGTACAATCAAGTCTATCTCCATCTTTCCCTTAACCTTCATCTAGGTGCAAGCCACCCTCTTCTGATGCTATCCTCATCCAACAGCTCTCAGGATTGACCCTATTAAGCCTCAGAAAGTCACTTAGGCACCACAGGGGTCTCAGATGCCTGAAGGTACTTCGCTAATCGTGGATGAAGTCAGCAGAAATGAACCAGTGCAGGCAGATGAAGGTGCACTGTCTGGCTGAGAAGCTGGAGAAGGAGCTGTTTGCTTACAGATGTGAAGGCCTATGCCTCTGATTTCATAAAGAGGCCTGCAGGAAAAGGGTCCTGTGCATGCTCAGCTATTCCCAAATTTCTGGATAGAAACAGCAGTCAAGGAGGTCTCCTTTCTTGCTGAACAGGATTTTTCCCTTTTCCTACTGATGCACTGTAGAATTGTCTTGGGGATCTTGTTCAAAATTAGAGTGGTTTATGATGGACTATTGATATACTTTCTTATTCTGAAAATATAAAAATGTTTTCTCTAAATGGCTAGCATTTCTGCATGAAACTAGGTAGTTATTTTCAAAATAAAATAGAGAAATATTTAAAATTTTATGGGTTTGAATAGGCAAATTATATTTTCACTCATTTTAAGCAAAAATGCAATATCAAATCTTTGGACATTTGGAAAAATTTTCAGTAGTGATTTCTCCTTAGAAACAGAGAATACAATTGCAGTATTGCAAGATAGAAAGGGAAAGCGGAGAAAGTTCATGTTACTTTTAGAGTTTATTGATGCATATCATGGTGTCAAATGTTAAACCGTTTTTCTGGAATGCAAAGTGTTGAATTGCATTTAGATTTGTGTTGGAATGTGAAGTTCTCTTCCTGCAAACACTGACATGCAGGTACCGAGAGAATAAAGCTAGGAAGATTTGACCCATTATGAAATGAAGCTCAGTACTGAGGCATGAAAATGCTCATCGCCAAAAAAAGCTTGATGATGCAATCTTGTAGCAATGTGCAAGAATGCTTCAATCGATAAGCTGGTATTATCCTGGGATACCAGGACACCAGAAATCTGAATATTCTAACATATATTGCTGTATATTTAACAGATGTATACAAGTGACTAATGATTAATCCTAGCTCAACAGCTATTAAAGGGTATTAATTGAAATGCACTTTAAAATAAATATCAGTGCCTGGGCTATCTAAATCATAACTCTGAGAGGGCTACCACAAGTTGGAACTTTTCTGTGGGAGACAGGCTCCTTGGTGGGAAGTGAGGGAAATGCTGTGATAATGAAAAAAAGAAAAAGCAACAGCTGAGAAAAAGATTTGTTGAAGAATCAGAGAAAATATTACAGTGGAAAGGAAGAAGAGAAGAACACTTATGCTAATAAATAAATAAATAATTCTGCCACCAAAGACAAGCCCAAGCCCAAAACACAAGAATGAATAGAGAGAGAGGAGTCCGAGTGAAAATGAGGCCAGTGTGCAGAAGGCTGTGTGAGATGATGGAAGGAGAAGGGAAAAAGATCTGCAGACAGAAGGCAGAGCAGAAGGGAAAGGAATGAAGATACACACCATCAGAAAGAGGAAGATCTGTGTGACTAGGGACTTTTTGTTAAGAAAAACTGACAAACCTGTCATCAGAACAGCCCCAGAAAATGGAGCATTGTGCCATCAGAGTCACAACCACAGCAGATGGGGTTGAGATGATCTGGCAAGAGGGATCCACGTGGTGTACTGCCACTTTATTGCTGGGATGAGTCCAGGAAAACATGGCAGAGTGGGAAAGGCAAAAGACTTCTTATAAAAAACCAAACCAAACAACAACAATAAAACAATATGTGATCCTTAGAATAGCTTCAGTTTCTAGGTAAGATTTCACATGATGAAGGATTGGTGTCATAAAGAAAATCTGTAGATGCTCAGTCACTAAGATTCACTGAAAACTTTTTGAAGGGTGACTTCCATAAAATTAGATTCCAAAAATAAGACTGCTGATAAAAAAGCCATTGAATCACGACTTTCAATCTGCAGAAGTTGTTTGAGGTGGAAGATCATCAAATAACCAGATTTAAAATGAAAGAACATATTTGAGCTTTGGAAATTTGTTTTTTCAAATGAGAGTGATCATTTGAAGCTTCTGCTTCAGCTACAGCATTTAAACAAGATAGAGTGGTATCTCCAATAGTGTGTTGTGAGTCCCTCAGCTGGGAAGCCCTGGCTAAGCAAGGAAACACAGCAAGTAGCCTGACCATCACACTGGGTTTGGTACAGCCCTAGCAGCAATGGTATTGAAAACATGTCCTCTCCACTCCAGAAAAGTAAACTTCTCTCTCCCTGTGAGTTATAAGCCTGAAGTGCAGATTCTACAACTCAGATGTGCCAGGTGCCCATTATGAGATGCCCCATTTCTTTCTCAGGAAGTAATTCCACTTAAACATAATGAACATCATTATACTTTTTGAAACCAGCAACATTGGCATCTACTTTGAGTCCAAATGGTTTACAATGACATTTTCCTTCCTGGATAAAAGATGACGGTGATAGAAGCTGAAAGGTGCTGCATGCAGGAAGTGCTAAGCCAAGAACACAAAACAAATTTTAAAGACAGGTGCAAGGGCACTTGCTAAATTTGAGTACAGAGTAATTTTTTTCTGGAGTTCACATAAGTGGTGCTTTCTCCATGTGTGCTTTTGTCTAAATATCTCACAGCAGAAGAGCTGTTTTCAGCCAACATTTTCTGACGGTCTGAAGGGCAACTAGAGGATTCAGTATGTCATGTTCCCTATGGCTCAGAGGCTTCCTGGATGGTAATTCTAGCTCACACAATGTTTGTCTGTTGATCACTTAACTGAGCAATCATCTAAACCACTTTTGATGACTCTTGAATGATGGTCTGTATTCACTGTGTTTAAAAAAAATGGTGTCTTTTTTCCCCATCACTATTGTGTTCGTGCCAGGCTTGTTATGACCTTAACCCCATTGATGCCAAGGTGAGAACTAGCAGCTTTGGACACCTCACATGCAAACCTCCTGACAGACAACAGGTATGTATCAGGAGTCACAGAAAGAATAAAATCTGATGGAAACAGCACTGATTGAATCTACATAGGTGTTTTGCTTTGGATCTCCTCTTGTTTCTTGGCTTGTTTGCAGAGAGGTTTTGTTGTGCATAAACTAGGATCCTGTTAGAGCAAAATTAAACTAGGTCACTTCAATGCCATGTTGTTCTTATGTGAAGTTTTCAGTACAAAATTCTCCTTGACCTTCAATAAATCTGCATCTGTGTACAGTGATATATAAGGCTGTCCAGGATGAGGTGGGTTTATCCATCAAAGTCTCTAATGTTCTTTTTATCCTGTCCCAGGACTGTTCCTGCTTCATAATCAAAAGCATTTGCCCTAGATGTGGATGACCTGAATATTAAGCATGTAAAGGATCAGAACTAGCTGTTGTAGTACCTAATTGAATGATTTAGTTCTCAATCTGTCTCAGTTACATGTTCAAACCAGTAGGTTAATCTGACAAGTCTCCTTCTTCTTCTCATTTACCACAAAAATAATCTTGTGCCTCAGCAGTGTTTCAATTTCCCATGCAAATTTAGAGTCTGACAGGCTAGTTATTTCCCAAGAGGCAGTTCCCACACACATCTGTTCAGGTATGAGGGACTCAAATACCACTCACATCTCCAGTGTCTTCAGTGCTGAACTAAACCCTGCTAGACTAGTATTTGCCAGCTACAGTATAGTATCTTTAAAAAACATATCATACCCTTTATCCAGTGTTTTGTATGTTCTCTACACATTTAGGTGGCTATTAAATGTACATTTTATCTTTGTTTTTTACTTCCTATTAATACAATGTCAGCAGTACAGCCCTTCCCTGGATTTTGTGCTTTCGTTCTTAATTAACAGAACAATAGAGATGAATATCTGTTTCTCCTGGTTCTTGTCTTTTCTGTATTACCAAAACAAGAACACTTCCAGCAGTTTTGATGTGGTTTTTTTGGTTGTTGTTTTTGGTTTTAGTTTTTTTCTTTTGTTTTGAGAGGTTTTTTTTGGGGGGGGAAGGCAGGGAGGGCCTGGTGATTTTGTTGTTTTTTTGTTTTCTCTTGTAAGTGTCCCTAAATCCTTATCTTTTGACCAATACACACAGCCATGATGAATTATTTCTGTTGAAAGGGAAACTGCTGATCTGAGTCAGGTAATTCTCTGCCACAATCTGTTCCTGTTCAAGAGACTGCGCATGGATTTCTGAATGCAATCGAAGCTGTTTACTCTTGCACAAGTTGTCTTTTGTATGTTCTGCTCTGCTCCTTGCAGGGTTGCAGTTATCAGGGAGCTAAGCATTTTCCAGACTGCTGTAGCAGTATTGTTCCTATCCCGTGATGCTGTACTGATTGCCCTGTTCCCATATTCCCTGTATGGCTGCATGTGTCCTTGCCTTGTCAGGAGCATGACCATTCCTTCACCCTCAACTGCTTTTTTTTTTGTACCAAGAATGGCAGCACAGCACTATAACCAGGAAAACACTTCATCCCACTGCTGGTAGATACTTTCAAGTCAGGGTTGTTGGTATCAAATCAATGGACTGTTGGATCACTTGACACAGAGAGGAGGAACAGCTCTCTGTTCTTCTGAAGGAACAGGAACTGGTGCATTGCCATCTTTCACATGGGCAGTACCAAATTACGAAAACATAACTCCAGCTCATTTCATTTAATTTCGTGTGGCTTAGACTTGGATGGAATTTGTTGACTTGAGACTTCCCAGTGCCTTCACTTATTGCTGTATCGAGGGATATCTGGGGATCGTACACAGACACCCCTTAGGCTGAAGAAAACCTGTGCTCATTCAAGATCAATGACTCACCTGCTGACAGCCATTAAACCCTTTCAGAAAAATTCCTCCAGCTCAATTTTGCACATCACCTACATGAAACCTAAATTGTAGAAAGCCTATACAACCCATCTGTAAAACCAAAGTGTTATAATAATAGTAATATTACTTATAAAAAAAGCACCTGAAATTGGTATAAAAATCAGTCTACTGACAAGAAATCAATTTTAAAGACTAGACAGTACTGATGGGATCAAGGAATACCCTTATAGTGTTTGGCTGCACCCAGTTTAAGATTACCTGCATCTCAGCTGAGTTGAATGTTACTTATTTCTCTCAAAATGCTCCCTGTGAAAGCTTCTCTTGTGCCATATTGTTTAGTTATATTGCTTTTTTCTGGACACAATTCTGCTCCCTGGCATTTTTTAGATACTATATGCGCTGATTTAACACCAGATAGGAATTAAACCCCAAATAAGCCTCTCTCCTTCATATGCCCCTCTCCAGTGTGAAAAGGACCAAGGCAGAGATGATGGGTTGAGATAATTTACTGGAAGCAAATAGCAGTGGAATGAGAAATACACAGTAACGATAATATTTCATAACAGAAATGTACAAAAGCGAAGGTGTTTTACACACAAAGGGTGTTTAACCCTTGACTAAATTCTGCATGACTGCTGGGGTCATGCAGTCATGATGATAGATATCTTTTGTGTCTGGCTGTCCCTGTTGCTCCTCCGAAGACAACAGAAAAGAATGACTGACAACCCCCCCACCATCCAGACTGTCCATACTGGCCCACCTGCTCCCAGACAGCTGGGCTCAGCTGTAGTTGGCAATGTTTGGCTCGACTCAGCTCTGCCTCTTGGCTGTTGGGCTTGGCTCCTTTCAACTTGGTTTGCTGCTTCAGAGCAGCATCCACAACACAGCTGTGCTCTCCCAAAGGACTTGAGGGGATTGGAACGGATGGGCAGTGGTGGGAGAACAGAGTTCACAGGGCTGCTCCCAGCGACTTCCCTGAGGAAAAAAGAAAACAAAGTGGTACTGCTCCCAGAATGCATCACTTCCCCTGAAACCACACCCCATAATGACATAACAGTATAGAACAACAGCATGGCCACGCTCACATAGCTGTAGCCCCACCCACAGAGCCTGGGCCCTGCCCCTGTGGGCGCCATGTTTGTTGGCATGGCCTCAGGGACACGGCTCTGTCTGCACTGGACGTGCCGGAGAGTTGTGGCATCCTGCTGCCCTGTGCATCTGTACAGCACTGTTGCAGACAAAGCCAGAGTTCTCAATTTTTTCCAAAAAGATTTCTGTGTGGAAAAGGATTTCTGTGTGAAAATTGTCCTGGGACACACACAAATTCAGGAATGCTATACTCTGTGTAGCATTTCCTCCTAATCCATGAGGTGTGAATTTTCTATTTGGAAGAATGCTGTCTGGTAGCATGATAACTGTTCCTGGTTGTGAAATGATGTCCCATGAAGACCTCTGCATGTAATTTCAAACACGTCACACTAATTTAAAACTTGATGTCCTGGAACCAAAGACATATCTCTTTTGTGATCTGTATATGTCTGTACTCTGCTCAAAATAGGTAAAGAACAGACTGAAAAACAAAGTTCAGAACGGGACAGATAAGTTTTTATGATCTTACATTTTGATGTGGCACTTTGGCTTCTTGCATTTGCATTTGGGGGTTGTCATCTCTGTTGGGTGGCCAACTTAATCCACAACAGAACCAAGAAACAGTGTGTTAATCAGAAAGATGACGAGGACTCATACAGCTATGAGCTGAAGTTATTTTTAACAGGATTCTGAATTCAAACAAACTTGCAATTCAATGTCTTTGAGCATGGAATAGATTCCAGTTACAGTGAAATGTATTTGAAGAGCTACACATGTACTGTAATATGTATCTATTATGTAAAATTTGTACATAATTTGGTCTAAAAAGACCTTCCAGAGCTAAGTAGTGTTGCTCAGGAGGACAGTAAAAGGTGCATTCTTCTGATGAAGCAATTTCGTAACTGTTAGTGCCTGTCATTGTACTATTCATAAATATAAAGTTATACAAATCTGAGCCTACTTTTATAATAGTTTAGAGATATTCAGTTCCAACTAGAGGCAAGAGAGATGCAACCATTTTGTGTGAGTGTGACATTAGAAGTAGATTTTTTGTTGTATAAGCCTGCAGGTTTCCACAGGAACTATGTAAATGCAACAGGAGGTTCTGACCCCTTAAACTTTTTCTGAGATCCATGTCAGCCTATAAAATATAGGGTAAAGTTGAAAATAAAGTTTTCATTACCAGCTATCATTTTTGAGACTGCTGCTGACAACTCCTGACTTGTTAAAATGTGCCATTGTTTGTGAAACTGTAATTAAAGTCATTCTGTGTCAGAAAGATTGGATGTGGGCCTTCTTGCCCATTTCTCCACACAATCCACTGCTGTATTCCCAGTCCAGGTTGTTTCCTCTTTGCATACTCACACATGGTCATCACTGCTTTTTGTTATATTCTACGTGACAGCTACATGCTCCTTCCTAGCCTTTTAAGTAGGATAAGTCTGGGTTGTTATTTTTTGGGGTTTTATTTTTTTGGTTTTTTTTAAGGAATGGCAAGAGATAGGCAGGTATGTCTCATAGAGGCAAGAGAGTGTGCTGACCAAATATTAAATAGGTTGCACATGCTGAGCACAGAAAACTACTGTCCCTCTGCTGCATAATCAGAGGACTTGGGAGTGGAGTCAGAGTGCACCGATTAGGTTCCACTAATCTCCAAACTGAAGTGTCCTGCCGAAGTCTGGATTGTGCTATGCTACACTGCTGCAGGCCTGCACAGTCCACAAATGAATACAGATGGCATTTATCTCAGCAGGGAAAAGGGTTTGGTCAGTTCAAATAGTGACCCAACTGTCGCGGGGCGAAGCTGGGTGTGTCCCAATTAAGGAACACCAGTGAGAGAAACTCCAAAGACTGAGTTGTCCAAAGCTGTCTAATTATCTTTATTTTGACTCCAGTATTTATAGATATGTACAGAGGTCAAGGGATTGGCTGCACAGGTCACCACCCCTTCAACCTAGATGGTGAATAAAACCATCAATCATTCTTCTCTCACAGGAGAAGTATGTAAACATTCTAAGAATAGATTTTATTTACATTGAGGCTGCGCTGAAAGTTCTACAGAAAGACAAGAAAACAGAAAGACTCGGGTAACACCCAACTAAACTAATTTTGAGCATCCTTAGGTGACTGATTAAGAATGTTCTGATGAACATTTTGGTGTCAGGAGACTGGCTACTGTGAGCAGTGTCTCTTTTCACAGAATCACAGAATCACAGATTGTGTTGGTTGGAAGAGACCTTCAAGACCATTGAGTCCAACCCAGCCCTAACACCTCAACTAGGTCATGGCATCAAGTGCCACACATCTAGTCTCTTTTTAAACACATCCAGGGATGGTGATTCCACCATCTCCCCAGGCAGACTATTCCAGTATTTAGTCACTCTTTCAGTGAAAAACTTTTTCCTAATATCCAACCTGTATTTCCCCTGATGCAGCTTAAGACTGTCCTCTCGTTCTGTCAGTTGCTGCCTGGAGAAAGAGACCGACTCCCAGCTGTCTACAACCACCCTTCAGGAAGTTATAGAGAGTGATAAGGTCACCTCTGAGTCTCTTTTTCTCCAGGCTAAACAACTCCAGAGCCTTCAGTCGTTCCTCACAGGGTTTGTGCTCCAAGCCCTTCACCAGCTTTGTTGCCCTCCTCTGGACACGTTCAAGCATCTCAACGTCCTTCATAAACTGAGGGGCCCAGAACTGGACACAATACTCAAGGTGTGGCCTCACCAGTGCTGAGTACAGGGGAAGAATGACCTCCCTGCTCCTGCTGGCCACACCATTCCTGATATAGACCAGGATGCCATTGGCCCTCTTGGCCACCAGGGCACACGGCTGGCTCATGTTCAGCCGGCTCCTGACTAGAACCCCCTTTCCTCCTGGGCACTGTCCAGCCACACCGTCCCCAGCCTATAACGCTGCAGGGAGTTATTGTGGCCAAAGTGCAGGACTTGACACTTGGACTCATTAAACTTCATCTTGTTAAACTCTGCCCATCCATCCAACGATTCCAGCTCTCTCTGCAGAGCCATCCTATCTTCCAAAAAGTCAACACACGCTCCCAGCTTAGTCGTCTGCAAATTTATTAATGAAAGATTCAATACCCTCATCCATGTTTCAATGAAAATACTGAACAGTGCTGGTCCCAGCACAGACCCCTGAGGGACACCACTGGTGACTGGCCGCCAGCTGGATACAGCACCGTTCACCACCACCCTCTGGGCCCGGCCATGCAGCCAGTTCCTAACCCAGAAAAGTGTGCTCCTGTCCAAGCCCTGGGCTGCCAGCTTTTCCAGGAGTATGCTGTGGGAGACAGTGTCAAAAGCCTTGAAGTCCAAACAGACAACATCCACAGCCCTTCCTGCATCCACCAGGCAGGTCACCTGGTCATAAAAGGAGATCAGGTTGGTCAGACATGACCTACCCCTCCTAAACCCATGCTGGCTGGGCCTGAGACCCTGGCCATCCTGTAGGTGCTGCACAATGACACTCAGTATAAACTGTTCCAGTATCTTGCCAGGTACTGAGGTCAGACTGACTAGTCTATAATTACTGGGATCCTCCTTCCCACCCTTTTTGTGAATGGGTGTCACATTGGCCAGTTTCCAATCTTCCGGAACCTCACCAGTGAGCCAGGACTGATTGTAAATGATGGAGAGTGGCTCTGCAAGCTCATCTGCCAGTTCCCTCATCACCCTGGGATGGATCTCATTTGGCCCCATAGATTTATGAGTATTCAAGCATCTCAGCAGTTCTCTGACTGTCTCCTCCTGGATAATGGGGGGATCATTCTGTTCTCTGACACCATCAACGAACCCAGGAGGACAGTTGTCCTGAAGGCAAGTTGTCTTCCCACTGAAAACTGAGGCAAAGAAGGGATTAAGCACTTCAGCCTTCTCCTCATCTGCAGTTACTAAGTTCCCTCCCTTATCCAATAGAGAGCAAAAGGTTGGCCTTACCTTTCCTGTTACCATATTTGTAGAAACATTTTTTTGATTAGTCTATAGCTCCTTGTCAAACACCTCTTGGACTGATGCTGAATGGCATCACTCAAATGAGCTGGACTAGGAGGTGAGCACCAGCACCTTCTAAAATTGGATAGTCTGTCTCATTTTGCATATTGAGGTTCCTTGCTGGCCATTTCTGTGTCTTACCAGAAGGTCCTCCATGTAAAAGGCGTTTCTTCAGCAGTTAACACTTCAGTATCTTGCATTAATTGTGAGTGTCTCTAAATTGGACGCAACTAACCTGTCTCCTTTCATTTTCTTAATGTAAACTACCCTATACATGAAAAATTACTTGGCCCCGATTATAAAACTGCTTTGGGCCAATGCCCTGTGAAATGAATAGAAGCACTCTGGCCCCAATGGGTCTTTAACCAGCTTCATCTGGCAGACGGCCAAAGAGTAAAAAAAGCTTGGTGATTCCTCATGCTTTACTCTCCTTTAATAAATAAATATCACTTTATTTTGGGGGGAATAGAACACAAGGAAGGAGGAAGGAGAATATAATCTGAATTTACTGCAGGAAAAAGAAAAGTGAGGAAGAAGATTATAAAAATATGTGCTGGCAAAAATAAAGTTTCTCCTTATACAAATCCCATTGTTTGAACAGCTACCATACATTTCAGAGAATGAAGTTACTTTAATTAATTACAGAATACTTATACAGTGTTTTGCTGATCAGTAATAAAGATTGTTAAGAAAAATTTGCTAAATTGTTATATTATATCCTGCTAAATTGTTATATTATGTCCTGACACTTGCATTCTGTTTTAAAAAATCATCCTGTCACAGAAGGAAGCTAATGACTTAACAACCTAAAGCTGGCCAGCTCCTGAAACCTTGATGTTTAATCTAGATAAATGTGCTCGTTTATATAGCTGTGTAATCAATGTGTGTAGTAGACTTATGGTACCATGCAACCATTATCTCTATTTACATAAATACTATGTTTTATCAATGGACAAATGCATCACTTTATGCTAGAATGTATCACAGAAAGAAATTTAGAATTTTAATGAGAACTTTTTATAGCAGATTGGATGTTAATAACATATAATGTAATTTTTCATAAAGCTTCAGGAGTTCTTGTAGAAAATCATAAATTTCATACAATTCAAAAATTACCTGGTTTGGGAAATATTAACTTTCTCAGTAATTACTAGTTAGTGTGCTTTGAGGAAGACTGTTTCTGGCTGGATATTTCTCAGAACAGTAGAACTTCTGTTCTATATTAATCACTTGTTAACATATTCAATAAACCTGTTTTTAGAAGAGCTGTTGATATGAGAATTGGAAGTATACGTCTCTATGAACTTGATCATAGGAATAGAAAATCATACTCAAGAGCTAAGGTGAAAGCTATGACAGGAAAGAGATCGTTACTTAAAGCATGAAGTGTTAGTTGCCATTGAGATCTGCACCAGAGCTTTTTCAGTTTTTATTTAGAATATACAAAAATGGATCAACTGCTGCGTAGTAGACATATTTATACACTTGAAGACATAAAATACAATATTTTTATTTGTGAGGCAATAGTCTGAGAAAAGAGAAAAATTGATAGGAGTGGATGAATTGCAGATAGTAAATTTATTATAGTGAAGGAACACACACATTAGAGCAAAGTTAGTAAATAGAAAAACTGCAAATGAGTGAAGTAGATAAGATTAAAAAAAGAGTGAAAAATATTTTCCTTGCTTTTTTCTAAATTAAAAAATTAACTTTTCATTTTGAAACAGTTTCAAATTAAAAAAGCCTTTATCTTCTATGATTTTTTTTTCTGTGAAATGAGACAAGACTATAAAACATAAATTCTTTGAGGATGATGCAAAGTAGAAACTTTTTTATTTGTGAGGGGGAAGGTATTTGGAGGATTGATAGGGTGCAGATAGGGCAAATTCATGACTCTCGCAATTTTACTTATTTATGTTCTATGTTTTGTATGCAGACTTAGCAAAATATCTTGTTGTTGGGGTATATCTGTGGGAGTTCTATTGTGAATTTGAAAGGATCCATGATTTCACTCTCAATCTTTATGTCTTCAAGAAGGATTTCTTCACTTATTTAATGCAGAGAGAAAAACAGAGTTAGAAAGGCAGAGATGTTAGAGACCTTTTGAGATGGGTGGATTAGGAGAATGTTCTTCCAAAACATTTAGACCTGGATATAAACCATTTACATTTCTCTTGTGTACCTCCTGAGTAATGATCCATCTTGATTAATTTCTTAGTATTTCACTGGAACTGAGAACATTCAGTATATGCTGTAGTGAAAAGTGCCAGATTTAGTCACAAAGTCCTGTATTTCTTCTGCTGCACCAAACAAAATATGTGAAAGTGGCCCACAAAGTGTTCTCTCAATTACTCCATGCACTCCCAAGGTCAACCAGGTGATGAAAAGTAGTAATGTCCAATGGACTAGACAAACTTTACTAATAAATTTTCAAAATAGGATGTTACTAGAACAAGACAAATTAAACTGTAGTCTTAAGCATGTCTTCAAATCTCTGCTTGAGATTGATTTACTGTTTTGTTCTCAGAAATGCAAGTGTGGAATGGGTCTGATATAAACATTCAGAGATGCCAGTAAAACATCTGAGAACTTCTCTATTTGCTAGTTATTATTACAAATACTGTAAAAGTTAAGCTTTAAATGACAAATGACTTTGTGCCATTTAGTTAATGTTTCTTCATGGGAGGATATTTGCACACTTATTACTTGGTGCTATGTGTGCAAATGGGATACCAGGCCATCTGCACAGATTTCACACAGAAATCCATGTACAAATGATTAGCCAAAAAATAACAATAGTTCTGAAATCTTCTGAAAAGGCTTCTCATTTAGTAAAAAAATTGTCATGTCTTCATTTCTACAAACCTTATTTTTTTTGCAGTTTTCTCCACTGTGAGTAGAATGCAGATTCAACACTGATGGTTTCTAAGTGGTTTAAAGTATTTAAAAATAAATTATTTGCATTCAGAACCTTGAGCTTTGTTCTCAAGACCTTAAAATTGTCAGAACCTCTTGTCATTTTTTTCACCCACATGCATTAGGAAAATTCTGTCTCCAGACTGTAATTCTGATTCAAGGTCTTTTAATTGAAGATAGAGGCAGTTTCTTCTGTAATTTTCATCACTTTGCTATTTTGGAATTAAGAGACCTGACAACCCACTGTAATGGTTGGACAATTCTTGACATTTTAAAAAATGACCTGCCCTTGAAATGCATTTTTATAATTTCAAGGGTGATGATGAGGGTGGTAGGAAGGGAGTTAATAACATGCCATACATATCATGAAGCTTTAAAATGAACCATAGCATGACTTACTTCCCGAAACCTAGGTAGGCTGAGACTTTTCAGTTCTTTAAGAAAAACTTGCATCAGAAAATAACATCTATCCAAAGCAAACAAACAAAACCAAAACAAAACTCTCCCCAAAACTCCACCCTACCACCAAAAATAATCCCAGACCCAAAACTCCTTTCCCCTTTGAAAAAAAACAAAAAAAACCCCCAACAACCCAACCAAAATAACCCCACAAAAAACCCCAAACAAACAAACAAAAAAACCCCAAACAAAACAAACCCCACAAAAAACAAACTTTGGGAAAATATCTCTCTGTTCATATGCTCCACTGAGATGCAACAAGTTTCCTCTAGATGTTGTTGAGAGCACTGTAGACCATGGAGGACCAGCAAAGGAGATAATCTTCTGTAGCCATAGCCCCCAGCACCCCTTGTTGCTTTATTGAGGTGACTGAGTGTTAACTGCAACCATAACAAGTGGAAGGAGAGGAGTCATCTTGAGCCTGGGAAAGGAGGAGGGATATGTTTCCCTTAAGTGTTCTAATGTTTTTAAAACTTTTTTATGTCCCCCCCCCTCTGATACCTGAATAAATAGTTCAATATTTATGTAACTCGGCAGTAAAATAAGCTAAATTCAGCAAGCTGAATAGGTTTTGCTCATGACAATAACTGGGAAGTGATCTCCTTGTTTTTATTTCAGGCTACACATGACTATGGCCACTTGTTTATGAATAATTAAGGGATCTCTCATACCTTAATGTCAATATCCTTGGGACAAGATGAACTGTAGACCTTTCAATGGCCAAGCTTCTGCAGAGACTGTTTGCTCACCTCATTACACTTGCCAACCCCGTCTGAAAATTAGCCTAAAGCAAATCAACTTGTCAGTCTCCTGGTCCTCTTGTTCCCTGCACATATTCTCTGCTTCTCAGAATGTCTAATTTAGTGTCTCTTGTAGTAGTGATCAATGGCTGTCAGCTGTTTTTCTTTTCTCTTGAAACTGTTGCTAAATTAGCCTGTCATGTCTTCCTTGAAGGGCACGTGTAACAATTGTTGTTCTTTCTTCCACCATCAATGAGAAGTCACGACTGCTGCAAAAAACTCTTATCAGAGCTGAGCCCAGCAAAACTATTCTGGTTAAGATTCCTCCTTGTCTTAGCATCCATTTTAGATGTGAAAACCTGACTCCTTTTTTCAAGTAATCTTTTTCATTTAAGATTTTTGTGGTATTTACTGTCACATTTTGGATTCCTTTAACAGATAAAGCAGTAGAAGAAAAACACCATGTTCAGTTTTTTTCTGCAAATAGTGGAATGTCAATTATTGCATTATGTGCCTTTGTTTCCATGCCCGTATCAGGCTCTACAGAATGTGTTTTAAGATTTCCAATGTCTCCTACTGGAGGGTGTTCACTCTTTAATATTTTTCCAAAAACTTGTCATTAAAAATCATTAGTTGCTAGCAAATTTATGTCAAAACACAACTGTAATCATTCAGCCAAGGAAGGGCTAATTTCTCATTCTCTCATTCTTATTATGTCATTTTTCCCAGTTCTCTAGCCTTTAAACCTGCAGATCTTAATTTCTAAAATAAACCAGGAAGAAATTATGTAAGAAACTCATACTAACTTTATAAATAAGTAGAAAAAAGAAAAGCCTGACTTGACCAGAATAAATCTCTTTTATTCTTCTTTATTCATTCATTCTTTACATCTGCTTTTGTGATTGACACTTCAAGTGTGCGAAAGGAATGAGAAGGAAACCGAGTTATTTCCACTCCCTCACATGCTTTCAGGACAACCTTCATCCCAGCATAGAGTACACTGCAACAAACCAGTGTTCTGGTTAGATCTGGTCTAGGTGGCAAGCCAACTCTAAAGTTGGCTTAAAACCTTAAACCTTATCTAGTTTAACCTTAGTAAACCTTATCTAGTGAACCTTATCTAGTTTACTTTTGGATGTCATGGGAGAACATTATCTTAAAAGTGTAAAATAAGAGCTAATTGGAGTTATGTGCAGGTCTCTATCCAGTAATGAAGGAAAACAAAAAGTGAGTGATGTCTGATTTTGTGCAATATAGAGGAATCAGGTATTTTGCAATAATCATTCAATGGCTATCACAGTCTTTCTTCGCTGTTATGATGGATAGCCTTTCTCTGCTTCCCTTTATAGTGTTCACAGTGACATTGCAGTTCCAACTAATAAGGAGCCATGCTGGGATGAGATGATCTAATTTGCTATTTTCATTGAATCAGATTCTGGAAATTGAACAAAATTATTTTTCATCTCTTCACCCAGTCTTTTCTCACTCCTTTTCCTCTATCTTTTTTTTTTT
>VZDJ01000782.1:29772813-29849658 GCA_008694505.1 Cyanoderma ruficeps
AAATAGGTAGCATCACACCAAATAGAACATGGTTTTGAAAAGATTATTCAAGAAGTACTGAAATTGCTCTATCTTGCCATTTTGATTCAATTTCAAACTTTGGGTTAAAAAGTCTTTGTAGTAACCAGATAGAATTATGTCTAAAGATGCCTCCTCTCCTAAAGAACATCCAATTACTGAACAACACATGCTATTCCCAACTGATATCTTGCAATTGTCATGAAAAGCTCTTGTGTCCTGTTCATCTATTATCACTCAATACTGAATTAATAAAGTTTGAAACTTTTAAGGAAGTATATTTTGAATATTTTCCTCAAGTAACAGATCTAAATATCTTAGATAGTCTGGACTTTGATTAGGCATCCTTGAAGGAGAATCTTTAACTTTTAAAGTTTCTTCTCTGATTCTTATTTTTCACTGTAGATGAAATATCTAAGACATTTAATTATTTTAAATATGGTGACAACAGATAATGGAGACAGATCTTGAGAATTTCCCATATATTGCCAGTACTTTCCATTGTTCAGGAATTTCAGTGTGAATGGAGATGTCATTTTACATACAAACATATACTAAAATGATTGTATTTTTTTTGCCTGTGGAGTTACCTTTAAGAGCTTATGATGCTTTTAAATCTTGATAATGATGACGTGAGAGACATCATTAGTACATTCCAGACCATTAATTTTACAACACTACCAATCAAGTAACTACTTTGCTGTATAGTTTCAGGATTTGAGAAAGGAGGAATGAGCTGCATGATATGGCTAAAGACAGCTAATTAAAAGACTAAAACATGTAAAAAAAATCGTTGAAAGCAATGAGTTTTAATTGCTCATAAATTTTATTTAAATAATATAGGAGGCAACAGCCATCTGGTCCAGGCCAAAAAATAAATATTTCAGAAAAATTAGATTGTAATGTTATTTTTAGGCTATGATGAATCTGGGAATCGACTTTACTGAAACTGTAGATTCCTACATCTAGGTTATCTTGTGATTGACAGTCATATTGCTGAGAGGATTTCATGACTTGTGTGATTCATAGCTGTCAGGAGAAAATTAAACATTACTTTTTTGAGTCACATAACAAAGAAAAAATGGTTTTGTCTTCTTGTCATTAATTTCAGTCAATGATACTGTTTAATTCCCATTTAAAAGGACAGAAACAAACTTGTGAAATTTGAAAGTGCAGCCTAAATAATAACTAAGCAAAGTCCGCCAATTTCCTAGATGGGCTTCCCTATAAGGTTTATAATTCATAGCAAACTAGAGTGAGAATTAGAGGAATGAGTAAGCAAGAAAAACCTCAAACTGCTAAGCAGCAAAACTGTGTGGGTAACAAAGTCCACTGTTTGCCCTTAACAGGTCTATAGCCTGAATCCACAGTGACTGAAAACTGCTACCAGCCTGGCTCTATTTTCAAGTCTCAGCTATGCTTGTACTCCATGGCCAGGGAAAAGAAAAGGCAAGTAATCAGTTGTCCTTCAGTGGCTATCTGCACTGGGGTGCCTTTGGATGTGTGTTCGATGCAGAGCCCATCAAAGAATGCCTAGTGACTCTTCAATTAAAAATGTTCCTAGACCTTGCTCTTCTCTTTTTCAACTCTATCAGCTCTATGGGTAGACGACTGCTGGCACATTTTTCAGATATAATGATCATTAAAGGTAAAAAAAGACTGGAGGGATGGTGAGTGGGGAGGAAAAAGCCCAAAACCTTGAAGTTTGACATATTTCTTATTTTACTTTATTAATTTTGTGCCAATGCGAATGAGATTTTTTAATGAAAATTAGCAGGATATTTTTAACTTTGCTGAGCTTATTTTCTGTTGCTGGATAATTTGGAATGCCTGTTTTGAATTTCATGTGAAAACTACACATTAATCAGGCATCTAGATTAAATAGGGCTTGAGTACATTAATCTGTTCTGGATAAATCTTGAATAGTGTGATGGGGAAATTAATTTTAAAAAAATTATTCGGTTTCGGTAATACATCTTTGTGATTGTGAGCCCACAGTAGTCAAGAAAGTCGAAGGAATCTAACAGGAATCTGCTCTGTAAAACAGGTACATATGGACCCTTAAATGGACAGATGCTCTTCTGCATTAGTGGAGTGTCACAGGATTTAGGTCCCTTGCTTTGCCTTGAAAATAAGAGTAGATACTGGCATGCATTTTTGGATTGCACCTGAGACATTAATTTCAGACATTAGTTATAATCCTTATGTCTCTGTGTTGCAGTTTTAAACAGTATCATACATAAGCACAGCAAGTAGTTAACCCCCCCTTGTATTTGTATGTATGAACTCATAAATGTACTGAAAAACTCTGCCTCTGGTTCCTGTTTGCTGTCCTCTCTGCATGTTTGTTTATCTCAGGGCAAAAATGAGCACCACATGGATGCAAAACAAGACTGACCTTTGCAGCAAGGTGAGGAAAACAAAGAATATCTGAACTTAATGGTCCTTAACTTTAATCTTCTTTTTTCAAGGTGAGGGTTTGTTGTTTTATTTTTGAGAGGGATAGTAGAGGATGCAATTAGAGTCAGAGTTTCACATTTTCTCTGTGGTACTTTATTCACTTTCAGAGTCACTAACTAGTTTCTTCCTTTCAGCTGGGAACATCCAACTTGTATTTCAAATAAATCTTTCATCTTTTTTACTCCAGTCCATTCTGTCTGGATAATCTTACATCCTTTATTTATAGGTACAGTGAGCAGTAAATAAAGAAAACATACTGTGATTTTGTACTATAAACAAGAAACAAAAAATGAAGGAGAAAACCACAGGGTGGATAGGTCTGTGACTTTTTTTAAACTTATTTTAGATTTGTAAGGGGAAAAATATCCAGAAAAAACCAAATTTTATGGAAGCAGTGTGTTCACAGATAGCAGAATTTATGCAATGAAAGTTCAGAAATGTATAATAAATAGTTTGTTCTGAGTTTTCAACCCTCTTCCTTCCCATGGAAGAGACCTGGATACTTCTTATTTATAGACTTTAAAGAAGAATATAAATCTCTGAAAAATGGAATTGTGAAAGAAGGGGGTGGAAAACCAGTCCCAAAAATGTATTCATGAACACAAAAAAAGTTAAAAATGAGTTTGTAATTTACTGCAGCTCAGAGGCAGCAATAACTAATACACTGGAAATTTACCCATTTTATGCATCTATTTTGCCTGCTTTACTGCTCTGCTGTTCATAAAAAGAGCATTTATTTCAGCAACTGTCATGTCACTTGGCATTTATGTGATCTCTGAGCTATATGTGAAAATGCACTTTTTTTTCCAGTTTCAATTTTTATTGAAAAAGTTATTTATTTTAAAAATTGGTAGCAAGGTGATTTGTTCTCCTGTCTAACTAGTTTTATTGTTGTACTTTTATTATGTTCATTCTTATCACTTGGGAATCAGAACTATAAATCATTTGGTTTTGTTTTTCATGTCCTGGGTCATACCATTGGAATTGCATTCTGTCCTCTGCATGCTGCTGTCTTAATTCTTCCTCCTCTTCTCTCACTACAAACTGGAAGATTAGAAGCTGTATTTTTAATTCTTGTGCATTTTCTTACTCTTATGCTGCTCTTATGAGGTGCTTTGGATTGTCCAGTGTGTTTTGCTCTCAGCTGTGTGTTTTGACAGTTCACTCCGATGTTTCTCTTTGTTGTCATGACCTCTCTCCCCTGTGTGCTGCAGAGCTCCACTCCAGTGTCAGAGCTGCTCCGTGGCTGGTGCTGCTCATGTCTGCCTTGGGAACCTCACCTGTCCTGTACAACTTCCAGCATCAACTGTGCTATGAGAAGCACCAGATGCATAAAAGAATTTGACTGGGGAAATGCAAGGTAATGATCTTTCTGATGAAGTGTTCCCTGAGCTAAGGTTCCTGATGGCTGTTCTGGCTGTTGCAGAGGTGTGCTATGGTGCCATATCACTCCTTTGAAATAGCAGATTTAGAGGTTCCTCAGTAATCACCTGGAGGGAGTTAAGACCATTAGATAATTTCCTGAGGGCCTCACTGTAGTTTCCAGGAGATGTTTTGTTCCTAGCTCCGCCTCCAAAGATGCCAACAGAAAGAGAGCTAGAAGATTAATTAACTACACCAAACATTTAGAATTTAAAAGGAGAATCAATTTAAAAGCAGCTGAAGAGATAGTCTGAACATTCTCAGTTGCAGTTTTCTTTCAGCAAACCTGGCTTTCTACCAGAAAGCTGCCTCTGTATTTACTCAACTATTACATGAACCTGCAGCTCAACTCATTTCCCTGCTCTTTTGTTATTGCTGTCAGCTTAAGTGGCCATGCTTCTTTAAGAAGATCGGCATAAAATGGAAGCTGTTTATTTCTAATCGCAAGCTTTACATGTGACAAGGCCATATTACTTCTTCTTGGTCTAAAACTGATCACAGAATAAGTGTCTGCTCAATGGCTATTGATGGGGAAATCTCATCTGTTGCCTTGGCAGTTTCAGTATATTTAGAAGCTGAGAACCCAGATGTGAGTTCACATTGTGCTTGTTTATGACTAACACAATCTGCAGGGCCACTCAGTCCTGTAAAATATTCAAGGCTTTTCCCTTGCTTGAGATAATTTAGCTGCAGTGTCTTTTCTGGGCTCCACATTTTGTCCTGACACAGTGTAGAATTTATAGAGAAGGGGTAAAGGTGGAATGAAACCTAATTTTGAGGAAATGAGTCAGAATTGCTATCTTCTGAGCATCAATTGTGAGACAAAGGAGGTAGGCTGCCCACCTGTGCACCAGGTATTTTTACAACAGCATTTCTATTCCCATGGAAAAGCCTTTTGTATTCACTTGTACTGTGTCAGATGTCTGCAAGCCAAACAGCAACTGCATTACTCCTGTGCTATAAGGACAAGCTGGTTGCTGGCCCATAAAATAGTAATGGGAGAGTTATAAAATGCTCCAACAGATCTGCTTATCTGAGATCTGCTTATTTCGTGAAAGCTGTGCTTCTATTTACATGCAGCACACCCTCTGATCCTGAAGGAGATCCCAAGCATAGGTATGATCCACAGATAATTAGTTCATGTTTGCTTTACAGGGGGTGTCATTTTCGGGGCATCTGCTCTCAGACATACCACTGCAAACAGTGCTGCCAATTATTAGTTCTCCCTTACCTCAAAATTCCAAGGGAAAAACCAGAGTGCTGCTGACAGAAACATAAAATGCAGACTCTGCTAGCTAGCTCTGAACACTGCTTTATTAAGCCTGGTATTCTGCATCCAGCAGTAGCTAATGCGTCATGCTTCAGAGGAAAGGCAAACCCCACAATTTGTGCAAAGCCATAAAATAGAAGTATTCCTTGCCGAGCCTGCAGCCATCAGCTTATTCCCTGAAGCATAAGATTTGGTTATATGTTTGTTTCTTGGAGAGGAGAGCTGTGAGTATTTAAGCTTTTCAGACTGGAGATCATGCATTAGATTAACCTGGAGGACTCTGAGGCCCATGTAGAACAGATTGTGGAATTCCCTTGGCAGAAATGAGCAAAGCAGCCATTACTAACATGCTGTCATACTGTTAACTGGAGCCGAATGACAAATCCATAGAAAATTTTGCTTCTATTTCTGCTCTTGAGCTATCAGTGAGAAGCTTGTGATTTCTTTTGAGTGTAAGTACCAACCTTATTTCCCACATAGTTTCTAAGTTTGCGTTGTGTTTGCAAACATTATAATCTTCCATGAGTAGTAGCTGGGAATGAAGAGCTGGATCATAGCTCTTTGCATCTCTAACTGTGGACTGCCTGCAAGGCCTGGGAAGCAACAGTTTTGGCTCTGTTCACTCTCTTCTACCTATCTCCAAATAATCTTCCTTGTTTTCCACTCTAGGTAGAATGACAATACTTTCATTTTGATTAGGCTTTATTTCATTTATTATTATATTTTTGTTTTTGTCTGTTTGTTTGTTCTGGAACTATTTAATATTTGCAATGAAAACAATGCAGACAGCACCTATGGCTCCAGCCACACGTAGTCTGGGGCTAGCCTGAGTTTTGTGAGGAAGATTCATCTAGGGAAGGCATATGGAAAAAATAGAAGGTTTTGATTTGAACTATTATCCTGTGGCTTGTGAGCAACCTCAAAAGAGTGAAAAAATCTGCAGGGAGATTTGAGATTGAACCAAAGATGAATTCAGATCCTGCCAGATTCAGGAGCAGGAAAAACACAGAGGCCTTTAAAAATGCTTCCTCCCCCACCCTTCCTTCATGGCCTGCAGTACTAACAGGTGCATGTTCTTTGGTCATCCTGCAGTATCCAGCTGGATTTATGGAATATCCATGAGTTATACTTATATTCAGCCCAGACTCACAATGTGCTACTCTGTTGCCTGTGAAACCCCTGGCAGTGTAGCAGAGAATGAAAAGGAGCATTAACCTGGTTAACTAGTGCAAAGCTTAGCTATAATCAAAAGCTTCTTTCTTACCTGCTCCAGTTTTGGACAGAGAATGCCTTTTTATCTTCATATAGTTCTTTGTCTTGTGAAAGGCGGCAGTAGGTTGTGCAATTTTTCTTCAAAAGTGGTAAAGTTGTTTTAGCTTTGAGTGGGAGCTAAGGGCAGTGAAGGTTTCCCAACACCTCCCAGCACAAGATGTCATAACTCTTACAGTGCTCCCCCTGTTTTAGCAATAGCAGCTTTGTGATTGAAGACTAAACAACTGGCAGCACCAGGGGATACTTACATGTGAGTTAAGTCCCAGTTCTACCAATACGGAGTAGCTGTGTTGTCTTGCGGATGTAGTTTAGGCTTCATTTTGTCCTACATCAAGAATGTTGAGACGATGAGTACCATCCATTCTTCGGCTCGGAAGCAGATCCATCATTGCCCCCAAACCACCTGGACCCTGTGGTTTTCTCCTAGCTGCATAGGATGGGTTGCTGGCTGCATGGGACTGAGATGTTGGGGTAGGATTGAGGAACACCTAGTTCAAGAGGTGCGGTCTCAGGGATCTTCTTATAGCAATGGTAGGTGGATCTGCCTTGTTGCCAGAGACTGATGATCCTTCACCTGCCATTTCACATTTCTCTGATGGTTACTGGATTGTTGGTAGAGTCTGCCACAGTCACCTGACCCACTCTGCTCGCCTCACTCAGGTGCACTGCTCTGATCAGAGAACTCACACATGTAGGATGTCGATTATGGATTACTTCTCTAGTCTGGACCTGTAATAGCCCTGAACAACTTAGAAAGAAACCAATTTTTCAGTCTCACTTGCAAAATGCAATCAATATTTCTGATTTCAAGGGTATTGCACACTGAGAGAAAATAGTAAGTGAAAAGTATTATTTCCAAGTTATAAATCATGATATTTCCTACCTTCCATTTACTCCAGTTTTTTGGCATCACATGACTGGCTTGTTCATCAATCAGTTTATATTCTTGTAAACAATAAAAGACCTTATAAATGTATTGATCTGGATTAGAGATCACATACAAAAATTTAGCTTAACAAAAACGATTCCATAAAAAGTAATTTTTTGCTTTTTGGAGCATGAAATTTACTAACAAAAGTATTCATGAAAAGTCAAATTGGGGCAAAATAAAAAATTGTTTACAGGTCATTCTTGCTATGCAGAAACATGTCATTTTATACATGTCATAAGAGCTAAACTCTATGTTCTGGTGCTAAGTGTGAACGTAAGTTATAAAATGTAGAGTAGTTCCTTCATGTCTATTTTCAGGCATCTGAATTTAGGTGTTTGGTTGTAGATATCTTACCCTCCAAATTTATGTGTTTTAGGAGAAAAGATTAAAATTGATTTATGTAGAAACATTTTGATGTTAACATAAAACATGATTCAGAACAAAAACCAGCCTGCCATTGCACTGCAGCACTAGCAGCCCAAATACCTTGGGAAACAGAGATAAAAGGGCTGAGTAACCTTACTAAGAGGTGATGCTGTCCTTGATACTCCTCTGATGTTATTAAAAATTGCTTAATTTCCAAGATTTTAGGGCAGTTTTAGCAATAATATGAACAGCACTGTCACAAAACATTTTCAGTCCACCAACACAACTGAATTCAATTTCTGAGTGTGGAAGATTTTCATTTCCTTGGACCCAGGATGGGAGCCAGGTGGTGGTCTCATCCTGGCTGACATTTTCCTACCACTGTTCAGCAATAAGATTGCTTACCATCTTGCAATATAAAATTGTGAAAACTGGTTAATATTTCCCAGTGCTCTTGAATCTCCTAAACTTTATATAAGGTTATAAGAAAAACAGAGTATCAAATCACAAATGCCATCTTCTAGATCAGTTTTGGTCTCCTCATCTTCCACTTCTCCTGTCAGTCAGCAACATGTACCTTAGACACTCAACTGAGACTGCATTTTCAAGATATCTTTTAAAACTTTTTTTTTTTACTTGAAGGTTTTAAGCCTTAATTCCTCTTCTGCTTGTTCATTGATGGAGCTGTTCTCTCTTTACTCACACTGTGATCTGTCCCAAATTCAGACTAACAAATCAAGTCAGGAATTTGCCAGAAATTACATGGATGGATTTTTCACAAGCAGTATTTTTTGAATTCAGATGTCCTTCACATAACATTGTTTGGTACTGCATTTCTTGAAATTATTGCATTGTTTCAATCTGAAATGAAAAAGAATCAGTGATGGTATTGCCACAACTTGCTCTTTCCACAGTTTATGTTTTATAAAGATTTATTTAAGATTAAATGCATATTGAATATATAAAACATTAAATATAGGAGAATATAGCTTTAACAGGTTTACTTTACTGCTAGTAAACAATTTCTAATATGCAATGCAAAGTCTTATTTTGGTGATGCTTTTGTCTAATGGGATATCAGGCAACTATAACACTGAGCCTTACAGGCAGCATACCTATTAACCACTTAGTAATACAACACATTGGGGTGTTTCATACATTAATTTCTTCATTGATCAAAATAATATTTGGGTTAAAGGATCTCTGCTCACAGGAAACCAGTTGGATTTGCATGAGTTTGGAGAGATCTGATGGGGAATCAAACTCAGCTGTTCGGTGTGCATCCACACTGGCAGTTTAAGGTATAGTGCAGGTGATTCTTTTCTGTGTTAATAGTTCTATACTTTGCCCTTGATGTACTATAGATAACAATTTTGTGACACCACCCCAGTATGCAGAAACTGGATTCTTTCTCTGACCTGGACTAAGGAACAGAAAATTTCTGGCATGAAATTTTTCAGACAAAAAGATTACTTTTCCCATTTAGCTATAACCATGTCACTTCTCAAATCAAGTTCATAGTGGCAGTGTATCTGAAAGGGAGATACTGATGGCAGGAACATTTAAATTGAGTATTACCACCAAAGAACTTCATCTTGGAAGCTATATCTTCTCAAGTAGTCATTCAACTCAGTTTTTTTTGTGTTTTCCATCATAACTGCTAAATATTAAATGGAGAATACACTTCTTACTGTCAAAGAATATTTCTCTCTCCAAGGACTCTTCTTTGTGCATTACTGCACTTTAGCACATAAACATGAATTATCAAAATCTCTCTTTAATTTGTTTGATTTTCAAAAGCTACAATATTAGTGCACTGGTATCTCTGACCTGAGTCACTAGCTGGGACCTTGCCAGCCTGTTATCCTTGAGAAGGTAGTAACACAAGCTGGATGTTTTCCTTGGTGCTAGTGATTTCACAGTGTACAGAGTAAGCCTAGTTGACCCTAATAGTACCCAAAGGTGCCAAACACTCCACAGCTTTTTCAAGATCTGAGATTGCCTGCAGATGAGAGCCAAGGTTGAATGCAGCCTTCAGAGCCTTCCCATGCAGAAACCTGTTGGGGCCTGGCCAGGAAGAGGGTCTGCCCAGACATGCAAACAGCAGAGAGCAGTCTTCTCACCCTGAGGCTTAGAAAATAGCCTCACCTGGTCCCTGGTGTCTCTAGCAAAAAACCCTGTACAGAAAAGGACTGATAACTAAAACTACATTAGGTATTAAATATCTTGGTTTCAGATGAGCAAAAGTTAAGATTAATTGCTATGATTCTTGGGTTTGGATTAATGTGCCTCAGTAGAAAATGAAATAACACAGGATTTGGAACACTTCATAACAGGCAACTAATAAAGTAAGGTCTGTTTTTTTTCCTAACAATACACACTTGCAGGGGAACTTTACTTCTCCACTTATTACTTGTTGACACTGACATCTATGAACCAGATACTTTTTTATCTTGAGTAATATGTTACAGGGTCAAATTTGGAAATTCAATCCTTTAGGAACCTGTATGACATATATTCACTTCCTACTGCTATAAAGGATTGTACTGCATATTTGTGGCTAAGCATATGCTCAAGAATTTTCCTGAATGGGCATATGCACAGAACCACACTTAAAAATTTTGCTGATTTAGAGTTCACGTACAAAAAGAATGTGTCATGTTAATGTCATATTATTATCATGGTATCTTATAAATTTATCTTGATTTATTACAGTGAAAAAGATTCTGAGCAGATCTAACAAGAACAACCACATTACAACCGATTCCAAGGAAGTATGTAAAAAGCAATCTTGATCCTCCTCTGTGCCTGTGTCAAATATTACATTTTAAACAGCAGCAAACTGGCAGCATCAAGCACAGTGGATTTAGTGATCAGAGCACATACTTCATGTTGACCACCAATTCTCCTTTCAAAAACCTGACTTTTTTTCTTTTGAGGCAATCTTGACCTTTCCTGGTTCTCTTCACGGAGCACCTGTACCATTCAACAACACTGATTCATGAATTCCTTCTAGATCTGCCACCATTTGTTCTATTTTCCTCTCTGAGTTTCTAGTCAAGAAACAAAATTCATGACCTCCTTAGTACCAAATGAATACAAGGTAGAGTTAATTCTCACTTAGGTACATTTTACACTTTACAGTTTTTCAAACTGTCTGGAGAAAATCTAGGACAATGACTAAGCAGGATTGTGTTTTTCCTGGTAGGAATAAATTACAGAAACATTTTCCTAAATGCATATTGATGTATTAAATGTTTTGTAAAATAGATCACCTGCAGAAATGAGGGGATGAATAATATTAATACCTAGATGAGTCATATACAAGAAAGAGAACAGAACTTAATTTTGGCCAAGTAAATATTGGCACTACTTTCTCTTATAGTAATAAGTAGTTAAGCCTCTTAGGCTAACCTCCAAAACCCTTTCCAGAAATGCAGTGTTGACAGTTCTTGTGACTCATGCTCTTTATTTTTCTCCCTAGGCAGCTTCCAGCTCTCTATACCTCATGTATATAGAGTCTGATTCAGAGGCGAGGGGAAAGGGCCTAGGGAGTCAGTAGAGTATCTGGGAATCAACCTAGAAAGACCAGAGGAAGAACTGATTTTCAAGTACTGCCATCTTACATTTAAGGGTTTTCGTGTTTTATAGTGAGGTGCAATAGAACAGCTGAAAGGTGAAATAAAGACATGTGAGTTACAGAACACCAGTGTGTCTGACTTGGGTCTGAAGTAGGTATGGTGAGATTTACTAGATGCAGCAAGGCTTACAGTAGCCAGCTTTGCATACTTGTCTGGATTCTTGTGAGTTAGCATTTTACTCTTTTTTACCGGGCTCTAGTCAGCTTAGAAATTTAAACTTTCTTTCAATAAGCAGTTCATTTACCATTCTAATAAATGAAATGAATGTCAAAAATTTGAAGTTTCTATTAGAAATCATGAATCATGCCATAAAATTTCAGATCAGCTTTAATCCTAGGCTCGATCCAGTAAATTTCCTTACTATATCTGACTGGTTGTTTCAAATGTTTTGATCAAGTGATAAAATAAATATTATTGATTTCAAGGAGACATCACACTTTAGGAAAAAAAAAATCGGAGTAACATCATAACTACAGATTCTTTACCAACTGAACTGCCAGGACTGAATTCTCAGACATAAGGAGAATGAATGTGAATTACATAGCCTACAGTTTTTAGCCAGGATAACCCAATCATAATAGGGGCAATACTTTTGTTACATTAAAGGAAATCTGTGTGTTTGAAGAACAGAAATCTGACTAATAGGAAGTTTCATTTGTGCCATGCACAGATAGTATACTCATCACAGTGCAGTCTGAACAGAGAACAATGTTAGGCACCATAAACAACTGTTTCTTGGAACAGTTATTTCAAAAGGTATGACAGCAAAGCTACTTACCTTTATTAAAGTCCTGAACAACAGGCAGAACAAAATTCATGGCAAAATCACAATGAAAGTTTCTTCAACATTAGTATAAAATACACTAAAATTTATCAGCATTATTGGAAGAGAGAAGAAAGTATATAGTTTGAGTAAAAGGATCTGAATAAGTGTGTGGAAAAGTATAAAATTCTTGTAGGTGGAATGGAGATTTCAGATATAACAGTGGAAGTGTTGTTTATTTATCAAATATGTATTACTTGTCAAAAGGAAAGATTATGAAAAAGCCATAAAAAATCAAAATGATAAATAAAATTCTAACATCATTAACCACAGAGGCTGTTAGAATTAAAAGTCACACTTCAGAAATAAATGGAAGACTTGTTCAAATGAGAAAATTTGAAAGGAGTATAAATACTCTCTAGTTGAACATAATGCCATAATAGAGGAGGACAAAAATTATTTTGATGTAGAACTTGCTCAAAACTTTTACAAATACTGAAAGTTCCTGAGAAACAACAAATGCAGGAATTTTTCCAGTTTTTGCACAGGCATATTTTATGAAGTAGATTTATGTTCACAACTACTTTGTAGGAAACACTACCTAAATTTCACACTAAACTTCCTGTTATGCAGCACTTAAGCAATAGGATCATTTTCCACTAGCTTGACTATAAAATGATAACAATTACAAAATAGCAGATAGCAAACTACACAATAAAATATTGTAAAATCCAACTTGAAACATAACGTGCATTTGAATAATTTATGGTAATGAACATTGAATTGCATCATTTGATCTTCATACCACAGCACTTGGGGTTTTCATTTCTTGCATGAAAAGTTGGTTTTGCAAACTCTGAAATACATCAGACTCAAACAAGGGCTAGAAAGAAGCTGTTGCTTCCTAAGGGGGAGCAAGGAAAGATTTCTGTGAGATGAACTCCTATTCATATTTGATATTTGAATATCAAATATTTGAATCTGGATTTTACAAATGTTTTTCCCTGCTGTTCTGTCCAAAGAATCAAACAGATCTGTCACCTTGGCCGCAGGTTTCTTTTTAATAATTAACTTAGGTGTCTCATACTTCATGTATGTGCTTTTATGCATCCTGTTTTAAGTACGGTAGGAGTTTAGTGGCCTGGTTTGGAGTTATGGATTTTATGAGACAGTGACAGTCAAAGCTCATATTTGATAAATAAATGTCTTTCTGTAGTTTCTGTAGTTCTCTGGTTTCATCTAAGAATGAGCTAATGGAGGAAATGCAGCAAAGCATGTATGCAGCAGATGTTGTACATAGGATTTTACCTAGGAGCAAAAACTGCCTTTTCTACCCAGAGATGTGTCTGCTGACATTCCCCCTGGGACCTGACAAACATCTTCTCTGTAACTCAAAGTCTCTTAAATGAGAGTGACACCTTCAGAAAAGTGTTGTAGGCAGTGAACACGCTTGATGAGCCAGACCATTGTTCCCCTTCTGTTTAATGCTGTAGACACAGGAGTGTCCTTCTGCATCTAAACATAGCTTATTTCTCTCTTAATATGTTGAGCTCATCTTTCCAGTTAAAGTGCCTAGTCTATGGTGATGTATTTAAGATTTTCTAGAAATACAGTTTTTAAAGGTTTTCCATTTTTTATGAGGAAAAAGTCAGTCAAAATGGACTTCAGTGTTTAAGAAATGTTGCTGAATAGCAAGACATGGCCCAAAGGGAGTATAAGCAAAAATATTCAAAAAAAGGAGTAGTAATCTCTCTGCTTCCTGAAAAATGGTGAATTACAAATACAATGTTCCTGCAAAGTGGGAAAAATTAAAGCCTGTAATTCAGCATTGTAACTTGCTCATTTGAGTTCATGCATTTACAAAATGCATTAATTAATCCATTTTGCAGAAAAAAATTCTGAAGTGTTGACATGGATGGAACTTAGATAGACACAAGAAAGAGGAAATTTTTGAGACCTGCCTCTAGGCTTCAAGAGAACACTTCTGCTACATTTTATGGGATGCAAATATATGTCTCAGAACAACACAGCTAAATTTCTGTGTTGTATTTCTGAACATTTCTTAAATTTTTGACAGTAATAGTTCACACGGAAGTGTGCAGTACCTAAACTGACTGACTATCTCGTCAGTGAAATGAGTGCACTATGTATTTAAAAGAAAGCTGCCTTCAGACTACAGTTTAGAAGCAGAAGTGTGGATAGAAAGTTTGTAAATATATATATATATAAAAAACAGTCTGAGAGGAGAAACTGTGGGAGTTGGACATCAAACCATATAACACCAGATTTCCTAGGCCAAGGTGTTAGAATGAATATTTGCATATTAAATTCTGAATTTTCAGCTCTACTGTAGAATGCTTTTCAACAACAATCAGTACTTGAGCAATAGCCATTACAGGTTTATAGATTTAGCAAAAAAAGGAATAAGTTATAATGTTATGATAAACTCCCATTTTCATATAAAATATTGTCAATCAAGAAAAAAAGAAAGACATTGTAAGGGTAAAGATATGAGATAGGATTCAGAGAGTGTGCTTTATAAAGTCCCAAACTTAGAAGGAATGGAGATAAAGGCAGAGATATTTTTTCATTTATCTTAGCTTGCAGCTGAGAAGCCACTCCACATACTGTGCACTGTTTGCACAGATTTACTGTGCCTTCTGTACAATGTGACACATTTACTCAGTGCCGGCTACTGAAGGTTAATGGCTTGGTCACAATCTTCATATTAAATATGGTAGAAACACTAACTTGTTATTCATGGGTCATGAGAGAGTCTCAGGGTCACCTTTTTACAGGCTTCTAAATACTGTCTTTAAATTTATGCTTGTTATGTTGCAGGTACCCAGCTTCAGCTTTGCCAAAGAGTAGAGACCATGAATAAAAAGGAAATTCGACAATGTAAAAAAATTGCCCTCTAAACAAAGATCAACAGCCATAAATAAATTGTCCTGTTGAAAATAATCTGGAGGTATCAGAGTGTGGGAAATGTCTCTTGACCTTCCTGTCATCTTTCTTCTTTAGTATCACAAGGCAGTTACCTGAGACGCGGTCATAGCTGTTGACTGTGATTCTTTCTCCTGTATACTTATTAGCACTGCCTAATACGAGCTGTTCTCCAAGCTAACACACTGGTCTGACAATCAAAATACAAACTAAAATTCAGAAATACGTTCAATGCATGTCTGGCCACAAATGATTTATGAGACTGTGAAGTACTGACTTTACAATATTTCTTGCCCTGAGCAGAACCAAAGAAGCCTCTCTGGGCTATATGCTCTGTCTGGGACATGGACTTGCCAGTGTAGCTGCCCAGAGCAGCCATTACCAGTCAGGACAAGAGATCATGCGATGAAAATCCAAAGCTTCTCTCGACATGGTCATCAAATTCTTCTGAGTTTTTAATGCAGGACCTCTGAATCATTTCCACTGCCCTTCTTTCTAGACTCTTCAATTTGCTCTACATGTTTAATCCTGCAAAAAGGAGCCTGTGACAGCTCCTTCAGTGTGATGCTCACAAAGGCCTTCAGCTTTCACAAAATGTGCAAAGTTCAGGACATTTGCAATCTCCACCTTATTTTAATTTTAACCAAATGATTGTTGGGGGTTTCAGAACGTATGAGGAGCACTTGGAAAAGAAGATGATGTTGTGTCTTACCTCATGGAGATCCTGATTTTCAAGTCTGGGCTTTCAGGCAGAGCTCTTTTTACAGCTCCACTCTCCACTCTATCTAATGAGTATATTAGTGAAAGAATTAATACAAGAGGGTAAGAAGAGTTTGATTTGAGATGTGAAGACGATTCAGAGTAGCATGAAAAATGCAGATACTTTGATAAAACCAAGATGTCTATCTAAGCATGACTCCCTAAAAATGTGTAACTGACTTTGGGTTTCTAGGAAGAAATTTAATCTTTTATTAGATCAATACATACAACCAACAAAATCCAAGCTGTTTGGGGCGCACTTTTATAGGCCTGAAATATAAGCAGTAGTCTTCATAATTGAGTAGCTGCTGGGAATGATTACATCTGGTTTAATTGACACTACCCAATTTTAATCAAGGAGAATTTTTCTTACTCAAGTGGCAAAGAAGGAACTGTTTGATTTTCCTTGCTTTGCAAGTTATTCCAAACAGTGGCAGAGTTTACTGGAGCAGAAAACAACAGTTCTGTCTGCTGCAAAGCTTTTAACTTTTCCAACTATATAAATTAGTCTAAAAAACTCTACAAATCCTAGTCCAGTGTAGGATTACAATAGAGTGAAGGATATAACCAAAACAAGATCACAATTTAACAGGGACATTTCTCCAGTCTGTCACACCCCTTGAAATTAGTGTTAACGATACTCAGCACTTGCATCGTACTGCTTATCTCTGAAGTAATGAAATTAGATAATTTTTAGAGTAATAGTTGCTGAGTTATTTAAACTGAAGATGGAAATATTGTAGGTTTAGGTAGGATTTCAAATTAAAAAGCCACTGTAGCTTTGAAAAGAAACAATTGAAATAATACGCTGTGCATATGGTCTGGTTATTCCAGCCACAGCATTTGAGTGTGATTAGGTATCTGAGACAACACAGGTCACCTATGGTGGCCAAAGCAATGGTTTCAGGGTCCTGTTTCAAGGCTAAAATAAACTTCAGAAAAAATAGTGAGGACATAGATCTATATTATATTAATTATGATGCACTCTTCAGTTCAGGCAGAAGAACAAACTCCTTACTAAGTCCTGGCTTGCAGCAGGTACAGTTCCTGCCCACTCAGACAGTATCTTTACATTCCTTCTGGGTGATCTGACCCTGTGTCGTGTATGCTTGCTTTTAATATTGCACTATAATCAGGAGCTCGTTGTTCAGCCACCCAGGCCTCCTGACTTCACTGCTTGATTTCCTGCTCATTGGGATAAAGAGTTCCTGAGCCGTGAAGAGGCATCTGAAAATCAACCAGCTGTTCTGAACCCCTCATCTTTTTGAGGTTATATTGCATGGTGTTCTACGAGGATTCACAAAATCTGCTTTTCTACAGAGTGGTGATGCTTTTTTTCCTTTTTTGTTCTCTGCTCTGAGGATCCTGAACTCCATCATTTCATGGCCACTGCAGCTAAGGCCACCCCCCAGCCTCTACATGTCTGACTAGTTATTCCTTATTTACGAGGTTTAGCAGAGCATCTCCACTGACCAAGTTCTTAACCACCTATGTCAGGGTTCTGGATCGTGCCAAGACTATCCAGAGACCTCCTGGACTGCCTGTGTCCTGCTGTGCTGACCTTTCAGCTGACATTGGTCAAAACTTCGCACAAGAACCAGGGCCTAAGAGCAGAAGGCTTCCTCCAGCTGTCTGAAAAAGTCCTTACCTATTTATTCCTGATTGGGAGGTCTGTGACAGATGCCACAACAATGGCATCGCTCTCATTTGGCTCATCACCAGTCCCAAGGCAGAGTGCCCTGTGTCCTCTCTGCTCTGTCATGTGAAGTGCACCTTGCTCTGTTCATCATACTGTCCTGTCCTTTCTAAAGGAGCTGTATCCATTCGCGTTAGCACTCTGGTTATGCGACCTAACTCACAGCATGTGATCCCAATGAGATCACTGCCCTGTAACTCCATGCAGAAATCCTTCTATTTGTTGCACATGCATCCTTTGGTACCAAAAGTCACAAGTTCCCAGCCTTCAGCATCAGAGAAGTCTTAAGTTTCCAGCATGATAAGCATAGGCTTTGCCTGCCCCTCTTTCAGTATAATTTAGGGCTGCAGCTGGTGAACCTGCAGGTGTCAGAGAAGAACTGACTTTCTTACTGGCATCTCTGATGCTGCTTAACCTGCTGAGTTCCTGTAGCTCCTTTGTGCAGCTCCTACACAGACCCTTGCCCAGCTCATTCCTCCTGCAGGCAAAGAGCCCATTTCCCCAGCCCCAGTCCTGGTGGGAAGCTACAAACAGGAGTGTGCAGGAGAAGAGTGCAAAAGTGTGCTCTAGTCCTCTGCAGCTTGAAAGGAGCAGAGCCTGCAGCCCAAGAGCAAGCAGAGATTGTCAGCATCAAGCTGGAAGAGATAAAAAGAAAATTGCTGCCACTCATAAAAGGATTGTGATTTGATCCTAATCACAAGGAGTTTTGGTTTTTAATTCTACATTTTATAGGTGATGGAAAATCAGTAACTAACGAAAAAAAAAAAATCAAGCAGGCTCAGATTAAAACCCAGGGTTCAGTCTGACCCTGGGAAGGGAGTCAAGTTTAAGATAGATCTAATGTACCATATGTACTGATTCCTCCTCTCTCTGTGAGAATTTGTTGTTGAAACCATAAAAACTGGAGATTGCAAGTATATTTTTTGACCCAGAACTAAAATACTGCCAAAGAAAAACAATTAGTCCAGCCTAGTGAACTGACCCAAGTACACCCTGACAGTGCTTATGAGAAAGCCAGTGAGAGTGACTTTGAATCTGTTTAGAGTGCTGCCTTAGTACCTAGTGTAAGATGCAATCTATTTCAGCTGCAGAAGGAACAATGTTTCTAAGAGCAGACAAAATAGATGCTAGTCTAGTGACTTTTACCGTAATAAAATTAAACAACAACAACAAATTCTCCAAGGACAGCTGGTAATTAGAAAGTCTCCAAAACTGGTTCATTAAGCCATTTGCTAGCCAAGTACAAATTCTGAACAGAGAAAAAGAAATTACAGTCTGTGTTTTAAATGTTATTACATGTTTTAACTGTCATTATGACCAGCTGAAGGAGATAATAGTCTTAGAATTAGTGCCTGCATCTCTGTGGGAAAAGCAGGCTGAGACAGGGCTCATTATACTGTAAGTGGAATGGCCATTCATTAGCTATCGATTGCAATTCCAGCTATCCGAAGACTGCTGTGCTGTCAAAAGCAGCATGGATTTCATACCCTCCCTAACAGCTCTTGACAGTTACTGGATATGGAATTCCCACCACAAAAGCCATGTGGGATGTGGGGGACTGTTGCACGGTAAGAGATATATGCACATCTCAGGGAATGAAGGCCACAGCTCTGTGGCTCTTTCTGAAGGACTTGGTCAGGCAGAAATAGATCCATCTTTAATGAGCTCACTATAGGCACACACATCTGTATGTGTGTGTATATACATAAATATAAAATGTGTAGTTATACACGTATTTATAATATGTGTGAACATGGGCACATTTCAGTAAATCAATATTTAAGTGTGATCATGGACACATTACGTAAATCAAGTAAACTTTGTTGCACATGTATTCATGCTTATCTATGTCGGCATTTTGCATTCCAAATTGATGCTGGGAAATTTTTTTCCTGATTTTATTTGAGAAGGACATTTAACAAAATTGTTCCTCTGTTGCCTCACAGTGCTGATAAAGCTTCCTCTTATGGATGTTTTTTCCAGGGTCATAATTAAAATGTTAAAATCTTGAAGAACATGCTCAGAAGTGCCTGGCAAATTATCTGGCTTCCTCTGAAGTATTCAGCATTCTAGAATAAGTGAACAGAAAATTTGAGTCCTATGCAGTGAAGCTGATTTATAAGGAAATGTCAAAAGGAAGAAATTTAAATTCTGTCAATAGAAGTCAGGGGTATGAATAAAAAGAAAGGACTGAACTACAGTTAAATGTCCTGGTTGTCAGCTTAAGCAAATTGTAAGGGCAGAAGTACAGAGCAGCCACAGCTGTTTCAGAGGGGTTTGTACATGCTACGTTGGCTCACTGTGGTAGGGCCTTTATACAAATCTGCACATGTTTGTTTTAGCTTGAAAGGCTGCATAAACTCTGCTGAGTGGTGGATTTGGCTGTGGGATTGGATGGGTGGTGAGAACTGCAGTGTTATGAGCCATCCCAACCTACCATTTTCCACAAAATGTAGAGCTTTCATCATCAGTGTCTGTTCCAGTGTAGAACAAAATCACAACATTTTCTTTAATATGTAGATAATGTAAGCTTTCTAGATAATATAATGAGTGGACAGTAATAGCTGGATTATAAGCATTCCTAGGAATGGTTAATGTTGTGATTCTTAAGGGACACTGAGATGTAGATGAAGTGTTTCAGCCTTAGCCTAGCCTGCTGTAGGTGAGCATGAGGCTTCTGTGTCCTAAATGAGTGTCCTTGCTTCTAAATAATCATCTGTTCTGGGAGGGAAAAATCTGTTCCATAATTTGCCCAGGGGAAAACTCAAAAAGGCTTGGAAAGAAAAATTCCATAAAAAGTGCAAGTTAAGCGACATCAATGTGTTTTTCAACCATCCAATGTCCTGAGAAGCTTTTCTGAATAGTTCCTGCCTTCTGAGGAAGCAGGACATGATGATGATGTCCTGACCCCTACCAGGAAATGTACGCCTGAATAGCATGACCTTGCTGAAAATTCAAAAGCTTAAGCCTTTCACAGGCCAGGTGCATCAACTGTGGTGAAAATTGCTGTGTGTGTGAAATAAGACCTAGGCATCTTTTCAAAGCTTAGTGGTGAGTATCAGGAAACTGAAGTGAAACAAGAGAAAAAAGTGTTCTCAGTGATGTGTCAGTGTAGAGACTGATTGGCCAAATACTTTCCACCAAAATTCTTTCTGCTTGGAAATGGTGGGAAGAGGAAACAAAGGCCAATCCCAATAAACTAATATTTGCTATTGAATTAGAAAATAATTTGATTTTGAAATGAAGTTTTAACGCTTCATGGGAGCTTTGCTGATTGCCACAGATCCCCTCATGCTTTTTTTTAACTGACACTTATAGACACCTCAGACAACACAGAATAGCACAGCTCTGTATTCAGGCCCTGTATAAATGCCATGACATTTATCCATTTTGTTTATCACCAGGTTAGATTAAGTGGTGCTAGAAGGCTAAAAGCATGTAATGGAGGGTTTATCACAAGGGTTCAAAGCCTTGAAATGGGATTTCAGCAGTTTCTTCACAACCTGTCCTGCAGGTTATGAACAATTTTCAAAAAAAACATCTCAGTCTGCACTGGGAGAAAAATCTCTTCTTGACCCTAAATCTGACTGATTAGTTAACCTGCCTTGACTTAAAGTAATTTTTATTAATTTACATCTGTTATTAATTTTGTCAATTGTTAACTATAGGAGGTGAAGATTTCCTAAGCAAGCAAAGAGTCAAGTAAACATTGCTCAGATAACTCTGAGTGTGGTTTTAGTAAATAGTAGTTATGTTGTACATTATCTGCTTTTGAAGTCTAAACAAGAATTCATATTTTAAGGGTTGCAAATAAATGTGTATGGTGAAATAAATTTTCTCTGTATAGTTCTCAATCAATTTCAAAAAAGAGAGGCAAAATTGTCACTGCTCTGATCAAAACCCATTAGCTCTCATAGAGGTTTTCCCCCTTATTCTGCCTTTTTCTTAATCTTTACTTTCAGGACAACAAGACTGACGCCTGTTTGATGCTGTCCCCACTTTCTCAGTCCCAAGTGTTGTCTGTTTCATTTGAGTGCTCCTTGGCTGCATCTGTTTTTCAGGTGAATACCTGTAAGTCCTATGTTCTCTCCTGTTCCTTTTGGGCACAGGAAATAGACCATTCTCATGGCATGGATTCAAAGGGATACAGTTTTATGTAGTTAGGAAAACAATTACAAATACTGGATGACCAGGAGACTGGTTACTGTATTTTTACTGGTATCAACCATCAGCGAACTGTTGCTGAAATTTGTTCCTGGTTACTCATGGGTAGAATAATTGCTTATCAGGGAGGTGAACAAGCACACAAGGACGAGCAGTGACAGAGGGAATATGGTGAAGGAAGCCCGAAGTTTAACATTGTATTCCCTGCAACTGCCCACTCTATCCCTCCACCCAAAGTAGTGCTACACCAGCAGACTCAACAAGAAAAAAAAAATATCCCTCCTTGAAGCTTCAGTAGTCCAGTCAGTTATCCTTTGTAGCCTTTTTAGTTCATCATTTCCCATATTGGGACAATTTTCACTGTAAAGGAAACGTAAGAGAACACGAATAGATGTAAATCCCATCTGCAGCCTGCCCCAGGGGTCAGCAACCAGCTTTTGGCAGAGGTGAGACAGGAGGCTAAGGATGGGAGCATCTGTAAGTATATCACCCTATTAGTAAAAGGATGCCTGTATCCCTCCAGTGAAGTGTCTTTTTTTTTTTTTTAATAAATTTACACAGGTTTTTCCTAGTCTCATTTGCATTGTGTTACCAGCATTACAAGAGCAGTAACAAGTGTTTGTTATTAAAATCACCTAGTCCATACCAGAATCATTATTACTTGGGCTAAGTAGTGATTTATCTACCAGTTACCTAAGAAAATGTTTTTCAGTATTGCACGCTGTTCAGAAAACATGCCTCATTCTCCGTGGAATTAATTCAAAATCTTCTGGTACCTAGAAAGACCTCTTTTTTTTTTTTTTTCCCTCTTCTTTCCTTTTTTCCTTTAGAACTTCTATTGTTGTGTGTGTTACAATGCCACAAGGTTTAACGCAATCTCTTTGGTGATCCCTCCTATTAGAGACTGTTCAGTATAAAAATATCTGCCTCATTTAGAATAAATGGCAGACACAAAGATGAAGTCTATATCCAATCAATCAGAAAATTAATATTTAGCATGCAGTGTTTTTGACTTGGCAACTTGATATTAGAATAATTATTTATTAATCTACCATCACTCTCTTATCTTTTTTCCCCATTTCCCCCTTCATGTACTTCGCAAATAAACATAACATGTATCTACTTACATAATCTTCATCCCTCCTCCCCTGAAAAAACAACAAAATGATGGTTTTTTACAAAGGCTAAGGATATTAAATGGCTGCTGGCAGAAATTGTCTGAGGATCTCTGCCTCTGCATTGAAGCCTAATGACAGGTCTGTAGACAGGAAATTTCTCAGGCTTCAACCTCTTTAGTTGTTCCCAAGGAAGTGATTCTAGAGAGGACAAGATACACAGTAAATTGTCTTCAGGCCATATTGCCATTGAGGAATGAAAAAAAAGATGTGCTCAGCTCTGGATCTTTGGTTGAAAATCTTCAATGCATGGAGGAAAAATATTCTCAGAGAGAACTGTGCCTTCCAAAACAAGCCAAAGCTGGGATTTTTTCCTGGGAAAGGAATGATTTCTGGGAGAAAAAAATCCCAGTTCAGTGAGTAAAATTTGTATCAAAGGGCTTGTGGTTTGGTTAAAATGTGGGATTTAGCTGTGGGACAACAAACATGTTGTACCATGAGAACGTGAAAATTTTTTCTGCATGATTTAATGTCTTGCAAAAATATTCCATTAACAGTAGAAAGTAGAAATGTTTGGTTTATGCTAGAATAATTTAGGAATAGGTACAAAAGATCCAGAGACTCTTACCTAAATATATGCATTTCTGTGGTCCTTCTCTGCATGAAACTATTGATAAACAGAATCAAAGCCTGGGGATAGCTATCTGTTACATAAGAGCTGAATGAGTAATTTATAAGGCCTTGGCTTTGGTTTTACGAAATATGTTAGAATTAATTGCTTTAATTGCTAAACCAATAGACTGATAGCTCCTCTGATGACCATAAAGGCAGTTTTCTAGTCCTACACCTGATCACTTCACAATTGATCTACTGAGATAAGTGAAGAACAAATCCTTCTCAAATTCCAGCAGTAAACCATTTTAAGAGTAATTTCTTTAGGCCGCTGCTTTCCTACATGTGTCAAGTAAATATTAAACCCCCTTGCTGCTGCTGCTAATGAATAAAATTGAGTTTTCAAGACATCCCTGGGGAATGGAGCCCATGAGTTCTTTTCTCCCTTTGGCTAATAAATCTATGGATTCTGACTTTAATAAATAGACAAATAAATAAATAAATAGTAAAGAATTGCAGCAGCAGCAGGATCCTAGATGGTTCTGCACAAGTAATCTGACCTGACATTTGGTAACTTGTGTAGTTACTTTTAGCTCAGTGACCTTTGCTGGAAAAATGAAATACTGTAGGTGGAATCTGATCCAATACCCACTGAGGGCAAATCAGAGCTTTCCTTTTGCTTCACCTACATTTTGACTGGGACCACATCAAGAGATGTAAATGGGAGGGCAGGACTTCATGTCAGCCTGACTTTGCTAAGTGCATGACAGCCTACAAAATAAGCAGAAGAGAAACTGGTCTAAGTTAGCAAACTTAAGTTTAATTTCTCCTGTCTAGAAAAGAAGATCCTTACAATTTTCAAGATCCAGACCCATAAATCACTGCATTGTGAGGGTTGGTTTCTTCTTAATAACTAAATAAGGGTGTATTACTATGCTAGTGTACTATGCAGTAATTCAGCATCCATGGTTAGTTTCGCCCACTCTGTATACTGGTCCATTAGAGTAAGGATAAGGTGCAAATAGAAGTAATTTTCTGTGTTTAAAATGTGTAATTCAGCAAAGTGCGAGACAGTTGATTTGGCTTCCATGTCTTGACAAATAATTGTTCCCATGAGACACGTGAACTGAGCATGCAGTACTTCTCATAATTAAACAGCCTGTGTCTGGCATGATGGACAGCTGGAAATGATAATTTGTTTTCTACATCTTGGGTATACAGTTCTGTGTACTGCTATTACTTGCTGTTTTATGAAGAGGATCCCTGGGGATTGTCTTCTGTCTCTCACAACTCAGCAACCCAGTGCTTTATGTGCATTCCTGACTGTATATATGTCTGTCGCAGTCAGTGTCCTGGAGTGTCCTTCCACCTTACCTCAGCCAGCCCTGGCACCGGCGACAAGCAAGGTATGGCTCAGTGTGCGGGCACACCTTGCCCATCCTGTGGATCCTTGGTGAAGCAGCGAAGCGTGATTACGGTGAGAATGAAGGGAGGACTCTGTTGAGGGGTCTGTCACAGAAGTTTGTTGGTGCCCCAAGAGGAGCAACCTCAACCTCAGGGAGTTTGCCTCAGCACAGGCCAGACGGCCCTGTGCCAACAGCTTTTAGAAAGGGAAGGAGAAAGAGGAAGGGCTAGTAAAGGGACCAGTCAGGAGCAATCAGGGAGTGGCTCTGGGGATGAGGGACTTCCCAAGGGACCAATCCTTGGGGGGAAGGATCCTGGCCAACCACATGACACTCTCCCTGGAACTTTCCAGATGCAGGGAGGGGCCCTGATGTGACTGACAGGACACAGGGGTTATATAACAAATGATTGACAAATAACTGTAATGGGGTGAACCATAAGGGAATAAATTTAGGGGGTACATAGAACAAACCATTAACAAGATATATTTAACAAGTGAAGCTAAAAACACACCACTACATAAGTCCTTCAAATGCATCTGAAAAAAATGCAGTCTGTAATCTGGTTCAAAAGATTTTAAATAACTTTCACATTTCTGACATCTTTAACTACCAAAAGATGCAGACACTTTTACCATTCCTCCAAAGACCAAGTGATAATAGCCTTTGATGACTGGTTGCTGGTGACCCAGTCCTGCCTGATATTGATGAGTTGTGTGCTCGTCTAAATACTCTAAATTTCTGTGGAAATGAAAGAGAATTAAGGGATTAAGACCTATGCAATTTACGTTTCCTTGCATTCATTAAGGGAAAAACATTATTTTAAAAGTAACTGAAAACACTTGTTGATTGCAATAAGTTTTTAGCCTTATGTATCACAGACATCAATAGTACATTCTCATGCAAATCCTGAATGCAAACCTTGTAATAACATTGTATGTCTTGTTTAAATAGTCTGGAAAGAAAAGTTTGTCTAAGTCACAGTTGTAGCTGCTTTTCAAGAAAGGTACTACTCTGAGGTAGCTAATGAAGTGTTTGACCTGACTAAAAAGAATCCTTCTCTGTCTACATGATATCATTCAAACCCTACTTTAAATGATCCTGCTTGTCCTGTTATTTTAAGCTGTGTTCCAGCAGAGCACTTAATGAGAAGTAAAAAACCAGTTGTGCAATTAAAAAAATAAAAAACCTTGCTTTATCACGGTAAACACATTGGAGGGAGGTATGAACCCTGACTGGTATCCTCAAATGCCTGGCACATTACTGCATTTTGCATATTCAATGCAGTCAGCTTCACAGAATTGAAGAACTGTCCACGTTGGCAGGGACCTTAAATAATCATCTGGTCCAGTCTTTCTTGGGAAAGGGAGACTACGTGAGGTTTTTTGGTATCCTGTATAACTGCATCTTGAAAACCCATGGGGGTGGGAACTCTACCCCATTCCTGGGGAGGATGCACCAGTGATCAAATGTTCTCACAGCAAAAAATATTCGTACATTTAGATGAAACCTCTTCCGGCACAACTTGTACTTACTCTGACTTCTCCATGTGGCTCCTCATAAAGGTAAAGCATCTGTCTCCTCTGGAGCTGACATTTAAGTACTAGAAAACTGATAGAGTCCTCCCCAAAGCTTCACTTCCACAGGGAGAAGAGACTGAATGCCTTCAGTATTTCCTCAGGTTCCCCATTCCTTTGCTCTCCCATCCCTTGGATCAGCTTCGGGGCCTTCATTTGGACCTTCTCTAGTCAATCTGCATCTTTCTTGAATTCTGGGGACCAGAAATGGACACAGTACTCCAGGCACACCTAACAAATACTGGGTAGAGTAGGGGTTTCACACTTCTATCCTTGCTGGTATCCCTCCTCAGGTGCTTCCCAGGAGCCAATTTGCCTTTGTTGCTGCAGTGGTGCCCTACTTGCTCAGAGTCAGCTTGTTGTCCACCAGCACCCACAGCTCTCTTTCAGCAAGGCTGAACCACACAGATCCTAACCTGCACTGAAATCTTTGGTTATTTTGTCCCAAGTTCAGGACTTAGCACTTGTTTTTGCTTTGTTTTGTTTTTTTTAACTTCATACTGTTCTTGTGTTCTTGCTACCCCACTCTTCTACCTGCCCGGGTCATTTTATTCAGCAATAAATTCCCTTTTCACCAGGCTGCTGGTGAGTTGCTTTTATAAAAGCATTCTCATATTTTGTGAGAGCAGAAAAATGCACCCTATTATCTACTGCATGAATCCTTCCATTTGTCTTTGCAATGCACTCAGAGCTCCAGGGCATGGTTTTGATAAATAATTTAGGGCTAATCCTGGAAATGCTTTGTGTATGGAGCTGCCATTGAAATCGATGGGTGTTCTGAGCATGGAGAACTTGCCCTAGTGGGCCCTTAATCTTGCAGTAAACCAGAGAGGCATTTGTTTTGCAACTGAGTGCTTGGTGGAATAATGAGAGCATGTGTATTGAGATTTTATTTTTCATCATTCTTTGCAATGAGGTAGGACACTCTAATGTTTATATACATCATCTATGCAATATAAGAAAACAGTAGTGGATTTCTGGAGATATTATTTCTTTAGTTTATAAACAAGTCACTGTTGACTATCAATCGTTATCAATTTTTCATCAATCAGAACATGAAAGACACACCTCAGCAGTCATTAAAATGCCTATAATCATCATTACACTACCCTGTTCCTACAACTCTCTTCACATGAATATAAGTAATCAGAGTAACTCTGACTTTCTCTCTCAGTAAAAATGTCAGAGATAAAACTGCAAGCAATCCATGGCTTGCTCATAAGTATAAATGACTAAGGTAACTAATAAAAACCAGCCATGGAGGATATCATAATAACATATAAGATAAAGCTTATTGAGAAATAATGGTGTTCTGAAAATTCTGTATGAACAAACCTTCTTTGCATTGCCAATGTCTTGATAATTTCTTTGAAATTGCTAGCTATTTTATCATCGTTATTATAAGATTTTTTTAAAAACAAAATGGTAATTCAACTTAAAGGTCAGGAACCATAAATAGATAAAACCATCCTTTAGATGTATTGTCTGCATATAAAATAAAGTTTTAGTTCTCTTTGGAATGAAAGTTTGAGTTATTCTCTCATTTTTAATGCTGTTATTTACAAAGCAAAATGTTCTATGTGTCTCAGTGGGCTAAAGTAGATTATTAAAAAGCCAGATATATCCTATCCTAAATTGAAGTGCTGATTTACTTGCTATTTTTTAAAATGTGCTGTGGAGAGTTCTCCATATTTTATTTTTCTCATCAGAGAAAAGCTGCACTGATCATGTGGGCCCAGCCCCAGTGCTGAGGATCCGCTGGAGCCGTGCCAAGACGTCCTTCTCCACAGCAGACCTGCATGCCTGTGTCACCTAAAGCAGATCTGTGTCCATGGGGACTCCAAAATGAATTGGTATCTGCATCCAGGCAGTGTGAACTGATGGGACAGAGACTGAAATTTGGCTTTTTTTTTGTTTGTTTGTTTGAGACCCACATTGGGGCCCACTTAGAACATCCTTATTCCCTGCTCTGCGTCTGCCTGACATGAGCCAGAGATCTGATCCCAGGGATGTGTTCTGACCTCCTGCTCCACACCTGGACAGTACAGCAGCAAAGTCACCCCAGCTTCTCTCTTTACTAAGGGGAAAAATGGTATAGGTACATTAGCATTTGAACTGTGGGGTGTAAGCTGTCTGGTTAATAGCCCTTTAAAAACTCCTTTTACCTGTTTTATCTTCCTTTTCCCTTCTTTTCTCAGTGAGTGGTGGAAAAACTCGGAAGGGTATGAAATACCCTGTAGAATTAAATACTATGATATATACATGAATTTGTATATGTATATACAAATATGTATATACAAATATGTATATACAAATATGTATATGTATGCATTCCCTCTTAAAATCTCTGAAACTTTAAAATGTTTCTGGTTAGTAAATATTGATAAAACTGTATTTCCAGTGAATAGAATTTTGGTCAGACAAATTAAATAAAATGCTCCTGTGTGAATAAAATTTCTCTTCACAGAACACAGTATTTGCAGTTAATTACATTTGCTAAAATTTTTTGTTAGCTTTTATTTAAAGTTTCAATGTTTGCATGATTTTCATGGGCTTATCATTTTCTCACACCTTTTTATTCTCAAATTTCAAGCTTTGCCCAGTTGTGTTTTTCTTGGCCTTATTTTTAGCACATCCCTCATCCTGGATCACAAATACTCAGGCTAAAATCCTTGAGGCAGTGTGGGAGAGGAGAGAAAGCTGGCTGGGGAAAAGGAGCTCCGTAGCCTTCTGAGTACCAGCATTTCCAAACCTTTTCATCATATTTTCAATGGAAAGCATCACGACCCTTTGTTGTATTAAAAAAAGCCAAACCCACAGGAATAAGAAACAAAGATAAATTAAGACCAGTTGCCTTGTCCTAAGAACATACTGGCATATCTGTGTTCCATAGTACTGGCTCTATAATTGCATTCTGTGTTGGACCAACCTACCAAGCTACCCTAATTTTACACCTGGCAGATCTGGCCAATGATGGGTGTCTTCAGGTGAGAGTTTTCAGAGACAGAACTGAAATTCAATCTCTAAGCCCATTGGTACTGAGGCTGTCCTGCACCAGTTGTCCAAGGAGTGCTGCACCATCCCAGAGGGTGAAGGACATGTAAAGGGCATGACATGTAATTCATTGTAGTTGTCACATTAAACTATATTTGGTTGGAACAAGCCATAAACAGAAATCTGCCCTCTCACTCAGAGGGAAATGTCTGGTATTTATCTTGTTTTGAAAAGATGGGGGTGGGGCGGGGGGGAAGAACCACAGAAGTTTTAGAATTTGATTTAAAATACCTAAAAAAATTTAATGGTACGTTGTGCTTACAATGTTGCCTTTAAAATTCTGCATGTTAAAATCCCACAACATGTGCCATTGACCACAGGGGATCTGGACCTTTTGCTCCAGACCAGTGAGCACCTCCAGTTCACCCTAGATAGCTATGCAGGTCTGGTGGGAAAAAGTGAGAAAAGGTTGGGGAAAAGAAAGTTCAAGCTTAGTTACATAAAGTACTTACATTCTGTAAACAGAAGTACCCTTCCCAACCACACAACCATCAGTAAATACAGTCATGACAGCCAAGAGAGTGCCTGAGGTGATGTTGCTGGCAGTGACCCTGCTCTTCGTCGCATTCCCTGGGAGAATCAGGTAGATCTGCTAAAGAGCATGTGGCAGGCAGTGAACAACCCCAAAAGCATCCAGCTGTCAAGAAGGACAAGGAAGATACAAACAATGGAAAGGATGTCAAGCAAGCTGAAGGCACAGTTGGACCTGTGGGACATATGGGATGATTCCCTTTTCTATGGATTCTTTTAATAGTTTTTGTTGTTTTATGTATGTTTAGTTGTTTAAAACATTGCTTGTTAAAGTCTCTGGGGGAAGCCTTCATAATTAATAAAGAAAGGGGAGTTATGGAGGCCAGTGCACCTCCTAAACCAGAGCACCTGAGGCTCCCTTGGAGGGATGTCCTTAATCGTGATGAGTCCCTTCATGTTAGGAGGAGCAGAAGCTGCCTCCTCCCAGAGTTCTTTGGTTGTTATTCAAATGTACTCCAGTTCTGCTCTCCCAGTTGGCCCATTGGCCTCACCACCCCTTTCTCCCTTATATGTCCTTCCCCTCAAATGTTCTCCCTCCCCTGAGGCCCCATTGGCCTTGATTTGATGCAATCCTCCACCCACATTCCGCCCCTGTTACCCCATTGGTTCTCCTTGTACCTTACCCCGCCTCTGCACCACTTTCTCCCTCACCCATTGGCTCCTGTTCCCAACTCCGCCCCATATATATAAACTCCAGTCCGTCACGCACGCCCTTGTCTTCATCCCTGGCCCCCTTCACGTGAAGATGGAATAAAACCTCTCTGGGAACTCTACAGGAAGACCCTTTCCTTTCTTACTGCTGAGGGATTTATTACAGTTGTCCAGTGTGAGTGTTGAGTGATTGTGTCAGTGTGGCTGTGATTGCTGGTGGCTCTCCACTTGGGGACGCTTCCAGAAGGTTGCGGCACCTTTCTACCTCCACCCACTGCAACAAGGACATAAATTTTATATTTGGCTGAAGATTAGCAAACAGCCTTGTTCAGCCAGCTGAACATCAAAATTGAACACCACCATGCCTGAATTTGACCTCCTGGCATTCAAAGCTGAATATGTGGATGCTTTTACTTTGTCTAAAGTAATGGAGGTGAACAACAATGTGAATACTAGCCCGTGTCATGCTCTTGGATCAAAAGGGAGAAAAATATTGCATTTTTCTCAAGCAGAAAAAGAGGCTTGCATTATCAGCCCTGTAACCTCCATAGAGCAGTATGGCATTTGATTCTGAAATGATTCATACCCATTGTACCCAACCTTAATAAGTCCAAGTGTTTTTATCAGCCCTTAGAAAAGACACAGAACTACTGAAGAACACTCAGTAAATAGCCAGGTAAAGAAAGGATTCACGAGCAGCAAGCTTTGTGATGGCTTGTGAAGTTTACAGAGTTCAGCCTAACCAGTTTGCCAGAAAGGTACTGGAAGCTGGCTGCAGGAGTCTGGTGCTTACATATATATGCTGCACAGGGAAAAAAAAAAATTGAAGTGAAAAAGAGATTCTTCAGCCGTCTGCAGGAGAATATGACTGATTTCAGTGGCTGAAAATTTAAATTTCAGTAATCATATTTTGAAATATGGTATGATATACAATTAAAAATTAATGCATTTTAAATTTTGTTTTCTTCTACTTCTTTCTAATGAATATACTCTAATCCAGATTATTAAAAAAATTCTACAGCCTGTACACACAAAAAGTGATGCTCTCCTTTGTTCTTATCTGGGTCCACAAGTACAGCTGGTAGCACTACTCTGGTTTATTAAAATCCATCAGCTTGTAGTTTGTTTCAGAAATATGAACAATGGAATTTCTATAGTTATATTCCATTTCTTGATTAATAGAGGTTAACTGGATCAAGACTGCAAAATGAGAAGCTTCCAATTTGCTTGACCTTGTCTTCTAAAGATGCCTTAATCTGGGGGTTTCCATACTGAGATTTATTTCCAGCACATCAATTCATCATCCATTTTGTTTTAATCATCTTTTAAAAAGTGAATGCAATAGAGCTACCTGATAGCAAAGAGCAAAGTAAGTAAAGATATTTTGCATCTGGTTTGTGGGAAATAATTAAACTACTTAAAGAAAAAAACCTAAATTGAATAAAAGATGCTACCTAAACTGTGGGAAAGCAATAAATATCAGCTAGAAACTACAGAGAATGGTATCTACTTGCATCTAACTTCAGTTATAAAGTATGTCTAGAATTTGACAAATTTGGCTTTTTTTTGGCAGAACATAATTTATTAGCTGTCCTCAGTGTTTATTTCTGCCTGTAATATTGCATTACAAATGGTATTACTAGCAAAAGAAAGAAATTTGAAAAAGCTTAAAGGATATTATTAATGATATGCTGGCTTATGACCATATTTTTTTATTCTAATTTTCCTTGAAGTGAAATTTTTTGTAAGTAACATTAGTTGTCTGCCAGGGGGGCTGAGTGGGAGGTGGAAGCAGCTCTTCCATTTAAAAAAAAAAAAAGTTGCTTTTTAAGTCTTGCTTTGAAATGTGAAATTACTCAATAACTTTACATGACAATTGAAATCTATTAATGAAGAAATTTCCTAAGACAGCTTCTCTTTGCTAGCTGCAAGGGGAGGGCAAGCACACCTGGAATAATTTGGGGTCTGGATTTAATGGCTGTATTGGTTTTGCATGGCCTGGTTTATGGTAGTGGGGGACCACAGAGGTGGCTTCTGTGAGAAGCTGCCAGAATCTTTCACCATGTCTGGCAGAGCCAGTTCCTGGTGGGTCCAAAGATGGATGTGCCACTGGCCAAGGCTAGGACAATTCCCCTGCAGCCCGTGGTGCAGACCATGGTGAGGCAGCTGTGCCCCAGCAGACCATGCAGGGCCATGGGATGCAGGGATCCTCCCACAGCCCATGGAGGAGCCCCAAGGCAGAGCAGGTGGATGCCTGGGAGGAGGCTGTGATCCTGTGGGAGACCCCTGGAGAGAGGGGCTCTGCTCCTAGGCTGGAGCAGCCTGTCCTTCACGCTGGAGAGAGTCACAGAGAACTGTCTCTGTGCCACCCCACGGTGCAGCAGGGAACAACTCCTCTCCCTGAGCAGTGAGAGAAGCCACAGGTGATGAACTGACCATAACCCCCATTCCCTGTCCCCCTGCACTGCTGGCGTAGGGGATGGAGCTGGAAGGAGGGAAGGGTGGGAGGAAGGTGTTTATAAGGGCTTATTCTACTTCTCATTATCCTGCTCTGATTTTGTTTGCAATAAATTCACTTTACATCTCTAAGTTGAGCCTGTTTTGCCCTCAATGGTATTTGATGAGTGATCTCTCTCACGGTCCTTACCTCAACTCATGAATCCTTTGTTAATTTTTTTCCATCCGCAGAGGGGAGTGGGTGAGCAGCTTTGGTGAGTGCCTGGCATCTGAACAGCGTCAACCCACCACAGTGGCGTGAGCTTATATCCTGAAACCATTGTCTTGCCTTCTGGTTTTAACATTCATCTATTCTCTTTTCTCCTGGTAAGGTCTTGGGGGACCATGGAGTGCCAATTCCTAGGAGCAAGCTCAGGAAATTAATTAGAGGACGGGAAAGTCCAAGGTATTATTTATAGTTTGTTTAACCTTATTCCTCTGCTTTATTGATAAGAGGCTTTATCCATGCTTCAGACTAAAACCCAGATTCCCTAGACATAAATAAATGTTGTTATTTCTTTTTTTCTTTTTTGTGCCTAAGAACAGCAGAAGGCAGTCAAATACTGTGTTCTGGTTTGACCTGCTGTCTGATCCTTAGCTTGCTTTAAGAGTGATACAACTGCAATTCCACCTACACTAGCCCTGCTTCCCCACCTTTGAGGGAGGAGCAGCAAGACAATGGTTCAGCTCCTGCTCTTCCTTGCTCCTTTTGGTTAGATCTATCACCTGCTTATGAATCTCTACCAGTTAATGTTAGACCATCACTGAAGTGCCATTTGGGCTGTGGTTGTGCTCCTTTGAAGGCTAATGTCAGTCCCTTTAAAATATTCTGCCTCTAGGCCAAGCTACCAACAAGCCTTAAGAACCTGCTGGTCACTCAGTAGCTATAACCGACCTCAGAAACACTCATGTCCCACAGCTCAGGTTTTGCTGTCAATACTGGAACTTGTGCTGCAGCTCCCTCCATCTATTTGTGTCTCCTGTGTCACAGGTTAGCCTCCAACAAAACACTGTAGTGCAGTTTGACCTGGATTTCAGCATCCTCCTCCAAAAGACAAGGGCCAAGTCTTTCCTGTACTGTCCAAGAATTCTCTGCACTTTCCAATCTCAAGCTTTGCTGAGCCTCTCATTCCTTGGGTACTTCTGAGGCAATGGCAGAGGCTTCCTTTCTGCTTACATCTATACAATGTGTCTTCTAGAATAATTTCTGACTCCCTTACCACCTTCTTTGTAGCAATCTGGCATGTTCTCAGCTAATGCTGCCCTTCTCAGACTGCCCTGCAAGGTCTTGTGGGAGAGGCTATGGGTGCTAATTACACAGCAAGGACAGCACACACATTCAACAGCACATTAAATAATCCAAACCAACAAAACTCCTCCAATAAAACTGTTGTCTACTACTCCGGAAAACAGGCCATTTTTCTCTTTTCTCTGTGCTGGTTGTCAGCTTACAAATGTGTAGCAGCTCAGCTCAGGCTGTTGTGCTGCAGGAGCACTGTGTTTATCCTAGCCACTGACCAGCAGCATTCTATGAATCTTCTTTAGCTGGTGTGCTGCTGCCCAGTAGGAGAGTCAGGCTGGTTCTTCTAGAAAATGGGAAGCAAAACAGACACCAGCTGACACAGAGGGCGGAGGGAAAACCTATTGAATGCCATCTTAGCCTGTGGGATGACAGTAGGAAAGGATAGAATTTAAGTGAAATGCTGGAACGACAATGGGGAAGGCAGGAGGAAGACAGTAGACTAGCAAGATTTGGAAAAAGGAGGAATGGGAAAGGTGTTTGGGGAAGACAGGAAGGCAAGAGAAATATATAGGGTATATTATAACTTATTGCATAATTAGAATATAGAGAAATGGCAAATAAGACAAAACTACAGATTAGAAAAACATTAGAATGTGGAAAAAAGAAAAAAAAAGCAGAAATTGGGAAAATTACTGAGGGAGACTAGAATTGCTCAGTTCACTTTAGTCATGGGTCAGTCTATTGTTTTTCTGTTGTCCCGCTGATGTTGTAATTTCTTCTTAGACTTAGTGTCTCTTACTGCAGTAACAATGGTTAGCTTTGGTAAGTATTGATTTGGCAAGAATTTAATAAGCTGTTAAGTAACTGCATCAGACAGGATTGATGAAGAACAGCTTTCTCCAGAACAATAGCTCTTTTGAAATCTAATGTTTCATTGAACTTTCTCTGGTGGGAGCATGGGAATATCTAATGTTTCTCTTTTACAGTGTTGAAATATTTATAGCAATTTTATTTGACTTACTTAGTGAAGATAATATAGTCTCTTTAACATTTTAATACAAGAGTTAAAGTGAATTGAGCCAGAATGTTGAAATCTGAGATACTTTGACAATATTGAAATGAAAGGTTGTATTAATTATTTGAAATCTTCTGAGATATTTATTTGTCTTCAGGTTTTTTTTACTGAACAATATTGATGCCTAAAGAGAATTCTGAAATTTCAGAGTTCCTTGTGGAATGAAATAACTGATGCCAAGTCATGTAGAGAAATAACTTCCAGTACTTTCTTAGCTAGCTGATTTAAAAATTAATAACTCAATTTCTTAAACACTGAAATAATAGATTACAAATTAGAAGGAGCTGGCTACAATCCTCTAGCTCAGTCCTTTACATAATAGAATGTCACTTGAGCAATTCCTGTTTTAACAAAAGCCTAGTGCTTAGAATGTGATTTAATATAGCAAATCCACTGTAAATCATGCTATATTGTCCCTTATAATTACTTTCAATGTTGCAAATTTATGCTTGATTGCCAATGCAAATCTAGTTTCCCTCAGTCTCCAGCCACTCTGCTTTTTTTCTGGCTTTTTAAATGTTAGATTAAAAAAAAAATAAATTCTTCTTTTCAGGGTTATGGACTGGGATTATGTTATTATTTAGCTTTCCCTGACACCATAAGTCAGCAGAGCACTTGATATCTTGGTAGCAAGTATAGAGTTTGCAATAAACAACATTCTAATGTCTACACTTGTGAGGTGATGGTCAGGGTCAGCCTTTCTCGCTAATTTTTCACTTTGAACACTTACAGCTCAGGTTTGGCTGTCGCCTCCACATCAAGTTCAGGTATTGCCTAGATACCTACCTTTTGTTAATTAATCAAATTCTTCACAGACATTTATTTGTTTTCAATTTTTCCTGTGTGTTATGAAATTACGGAATTCCTTTGAGAGTAAAAGACCTAATTCCAAGTCATCTGCAGAAATAGTTTTTAATACCTGTTTTGCTAATAGATTTAAAAATAAATTAAAGCCTGGTTTCTTGACCACTGGAATACTGGATGATAAGTCTGGAAAACCTGGCTACAATCCTCTGCTGAATTTTTTATATAGTGAAACATTTTCTTATATATGATCATGTAATTTTATTTATCAGGAAAAAAATCACAAAATCCCAGAATTGTTAGAGTTGTAAGAGACCTATGGAAATCATCCAGTCCAATTTCCCTGGATACCCTGGCCCTCCTGACCACAGGAACACACTGCTGGCTCATGACCAACTTGTCACCCACCGATACTGTCAGGTCCTTCTCATGAGAGCTGTTCTCCAGCAGGTCAGCCCCCAACCTGTTCTGGTACTTGTGGTTATTCCTCCCCAGGTGGAGGCCCCTATACTTCCCAACTCTCCAGCCTATCAAACTACATGTCCTAGAGAAACTATCAGTATCATTTCCATTCATTCTACTAGCCAAATTTATATTCTCAGGTAAACCTCTCAAAATGCACCAGCCTTTTTAACATGGAGGTTTTTAAGCAAAGAGCCATAGATGACTAAAATTAATGTTTTAGCAGAGCCAGTAGAGAACTCAAGAGACTTGTCTTTGATTTATTGAGTGGGTAATAGTTCTTTCTCATTCTACACTGCAACATTCCCAAGTTATGGTTTAAGTCTTTGTTATGAGAACAGAAATTTGAAGGATGATGCCAGAATGATCAAACTTATTTTTCAAAGCTCTCTTTCTCTCTCTTGCTGCCATCTAGTTTTTAGGTTCATAAGTGGCAGAAAAACTGTTGTTCCTTACATTATTTTAAAAAAATAAAACTCTTTGTTTTTCATTCTTTGTCCTCTACTGAAATAATAAACTCTCTCTACTTGAAATAAGACTTCCTTTCACCTTCTCAAAAGGGCAGGGTCTGAGAATTTTTTTTTTATTTCAATAGTTTAATTTCTGCATGAAATACATGTGCATGTTTTATATGTGTTTGGGGCTGATTTTGCATACTACAGTGCTATTTTTATTAATATGAAAACTATGATTTTATCTTAAGTAAATCAGTTTTCTGTATTATTAGGTAAACTCACCAGCTGGGATTTATGCAGAGTATTCAGTCGGCTGAATTTCAGTGATATGATAGGCAGTTACAGTTCTGTTAGAATGTCACAAAAAGATCACATGGAAAACAAAAAAAAAAAAGTGGAAATAGAGTTGAAAAAGGATAGCACAGTTTGTGTCAGGGTAAGAGAAAATGATTTTAAAATGATAGCTAGCTCTTACTCAAATACTCAGATGAGTTTTGAAGGCTTTTGTTGCTTGCAGAGGCAGCAGTCCAGGGGAATGCTGCGTATCACCTGCCAGCAATACAACAGGATTCTACATGGAAAAGCTGTGGGATTGGATTTGCATGTAGAAGCAGAAAGAGAGATGTCACAAATTGCTGATACTCATCTTCCATATTCCCGAGAAATGCTTGTCTGTTAATGTCCCCATGCTTGGTGTCCATCATCCTGCCATCAGCTGTCCTGAAGACTACTGTCTGCTAATGTGTTCCCTGTGCACTCAAAAGGTAGTTGCAAAGGCACCTGGGCAACTTAATTTTCACTCATTTTAGATAGTACTGGATGTGTCACTGTCCCTTTGCTGTCAAGGGATTCTAGACTTAGAGCAGATGCTTGACACTTCTGACTTCAAGTAACCTATGCGGGTGTATGAATGGTGGAATTGGCTCTGCTGGCCAGTGAGAGCTAGACCCAAGTCAGAAATCATTATTGACAGTCTGTGACAATTATATCCATGTTTTCCTAAGACTAGATGATACTTTAACCATGACACATTAATCAGTGCAGAAGAAATGGCATACCTATGCACAAGGATGCATGAAAGTAAAGTAACTCTGTATAATTTTTTTTTTAACGTGGTTTCCTCAAAGTTTCTGGTTGTTGCACCAGAAAATATCAAACACACCCTTTTTCTTGTGTGAAATGCAAATGAAAGAGAAGGCTAAATGGGTCTGATGCAAAATAACAAAATGGTGCACATTAGGTAATTATGGTAAGTTTGTCTTCCTTACTGCCTAAGGAAAATTACTCAGCATGGGTCAGATCCTCAGCTGACGCAGTTGGTGCAGATTGACTGAAACAGAAAGAAGGCTGTATCTATAAATATTTTGCCAGTTCAGAGTAACTCTGAGATGCAAAATAATATAGCAGAGACTATCCTTTATTAAGTTGTTGTTCTTACTCCACATACCACCTCTGGTGAACTCTAGGCATATTTAATTATCTTACCATATGTTACCCTCCTCAATAGACATGTTTTAATAAGTTAACTCTGGACTGTTCATGAATAATTGAAGACTGGAAGGGGTAGAAGCAGAGAAGGTTGGGTTTTTCTTTTTTCTTCAAGCTGGTTCCCCAGCAGACTCAAGATTTTATCTTTAGCAGCAATGACTTTTGCTTCCTTTCTAGCTCTGTTCCTACCCCTTCCCTCAACAATTGTCTCAGTTTTAAAGTCTACTGAAAAGAGATTGAAGCAGGTTGCAAACAGCAGGTAGAGTGTATCATGTTTCTTTTAACAAACTAATTTGTGTATTGCATTCTAAGCTAGTTCTATGCTTTTTCTTTGGTCAGCCATAGAAGAGTTTAGGCCAAGAGCAGAAGAGCTTAGGAAGCCAGTTTATCCCATCCTCCCTTGGGTGCCTAGGACCAGTGTGATGGGCTTGGGTGAGTGTGTGTCCAGTCATTAAGGGTCAAGGTGATCAACTTGGACTAGATAAGCTTTTTACTGAGCCATAGTGTCAGCTTGACTGCATTAATAGCAATGAAAAGGAAGAAGAACAGAAAAGTTGTTTAATTAAAAAAAATAAAAATCTTGAAGCCTTGATCTTTTGTAATCCTGGCCCAATATAGCTGCTGTAATGGCACATAGACTAGAACCTTAGTCTGCAGGTGGGTGTGGATGAGGAGCTGACATAAAACAAGTAGTGCAACTAGAACTGCCTGCTCTGGCCTACCACTGCAGACCCATAGATGTTTTGACAGGCTGTGTTTTGGAAACAAAATTTCTTGATTAGCTAACTGGCTTTTCAGCTCAATTTTCACTGGTTGAAGAGGCCAAGAGCAGAAATCTTTTATTTGTGATTCAATAAATATTATGTGGAGGTACCTACATCAGGCTGCTCAGGAAACAGGTCACAGCAGCAAGCCTGACAGAGATCAAGAAGCACTTGGAAAATACTCTTGGGCACATGGTGTGACTGTTGGGGATGATGCTTTCCAGGGCTGGGAGTTGAACCTGATGATCCATGTGGGTCCTTTTCAACACAGATTATTCTGTGATTTTGTCATCTATAGACAAAAGTGCTGCTATTTCTATTTAATTGCCATTTTCTTTGTTAATCTGGAGGATGTGTAATTGGCACATATAGCAGAAAATAACTCCACTTTCCAAAGTGAAGAGAATTGCTGTGTCCATTGCCTGATGATTCTTGCTGCAGTAAAGGTGAGGGATTTTTGATATAAAATTTCTTTTGGAGACTGAGGAAACATTCTACTGCTTTGAACCGAATGGAAAATAAAGATGTACCTCTAACTAGAAAAAGAATACAGTTCTTTTATCAATAAGGAATCAGATTTATTTTGGAAGGAATAGCAAATGAGATTCTTCCTCTCAGTTCTTTGAGGTCTAAGATATTTTCGTTTTTAAATGCTTTCCCATGTTGAAGTGTCAGTGGGGAGTGTGATTTGCTCTTTCCCTGTTGCTGAGTTCACATGATGTCATTCCTGTTGCTAATGCCACAGTATCGGCTCGACTCCATTAATGGCCATTGTGCATTAACCCATTTTGCCCTGGCATCTTTCTTTCACTGCATCTATTGTTTGCTACAAAGCAGTCAGATAATTTTTCTCTGCGTCTGGCACAGCAGAAGATGTGGAAGGAGCTCGCCTGACAGAGCAGTGATGGATGACCATAATCATTCCTGTCTGGATAGAAAGTGTATCACCTACTAATTTGTTCTGTTCCTGCCAGCTAGAAAAGCAAACTAACAAAATACCCATATGGCTCCAGCATGGCAACAAGCTTCTGCACCAGCTACTGGAATTGTTTGACACCTATTTGCCTTGTGAATAAAGAAACCTAAGCTTCTTTATCTAGCTAAACTAACCAGGTTGTCTGCTAATTCTGTAGAGTGGAATTCTTCACTAAGCAGGCAGGAAATGTAAAGAAACAAAAGGAGTGATTCTGCAGTACTGGGTGTGTCTCACATCTCCCAATCTCATGTCATGACCAAACCCACAGCTTTAAAACAGAAAGAACACTCTTCAAACTCTTTTCTGTTCCTCAAGCTCATCTCATATTCTCAGCACATATAGTTTGCCTTTAGACAAATGGTTATAAGGTGACAAAATATTTGAATCTGGAAGCAAGAATTCCTCTGAGTAGTCCTTCTAAAGTTGGCTGGGGTTTGAAGGAAGATGATTAGGGAAGACAGGACAAGCACCTTCAGTTTCTGGTTGCTTGTTGCCTAACAAGACATTTATGAAAATTACTTCAGTGTTTCTCAATCCAAAACTTACTGGACTCACTGCAAATCTCCTCAGAAAGCAATGTGTCTATTCTGAAAAGTCCATAATTTCTTTCTTACAGAGAGAGGCTTGAGACATCTCTCTTTTCCAGTTATCAAAGAGCAGCCCCACATTCAAGGGGCTGCAGGTTCACTGTCAATATTGCAAACTCTCATGATTTTATCAAGTTTTCTCATATTTAGCTATTCTAAAAGGTTGTGGAGCCAAGTAATAACATGGCAGTCTTGGGTTTAATTTTCATCAGCACAGCATTTTTATTTCTTCTGACTGGGAAAGAACTTGAAATTGGACATTGAGAAGGACTGATGGAAAAATCCTCTATTAGCTGTTTTAATTATTGGTGCTTTAAGAACATCTCATAATACCTTCCAAGCTGACTTGTAGCTTTGTTCAGTTCCTAGCTAAATGCTTCCTTTTGACAGTTCCACATAAGGTGCAGAACAGTGGTAAAGGCACTTCGCCCAGGCAAGAAATATTTTTGTGGAAAGAGTAAGCGTGCAGGGTGCATAAAAATCAGTGTTCTTTTTGAAATATAAACATGGAAACATTTTGTTTGGGATGGCTTTCAAGAGTCAAAGCTTCTCATAAGTACTGAGAAAAACTAAAACATTAAAAAAAAATCATATATTTTTTATACAAGATAGCTTCTTAATTGGATGAAACAGTGACTGTTTCATCCAATTAAAAAGTAAATAGAGGTCCAGAGGTGTACTATGATCATTACTGTGTTCAGTGAGAGTTCAGTTGCATAGGCCCTTGCCTTTTTGTATATATTTGGGGTGACCAATTTAAAATTAAAATCTTCCTTAGATGCTGCATAATATATTACAAGTCTCCCATACTGTGACAGTCTGGACCACTGTGCAGGTTTTCCTGTCAAAACAGCAAGGTTTTATGGTCTTTCCTAGTGCAGGTTCTCGAATCCATTTAATACATTCTCTGTCCAGGAAATGTGCTACAGAATAACCTATTTTCTCTGAAGCAGATGGGTGTTTTCAAAATCTGTATTTGCTAATCCAACTGATTTTAATTTTACCCTTTTGCAGAAATTTCTTCTGGTTACTGGTTTGATTTGGGTTATTCAGGTTGTTAACTACCTGGGACTGTACTACAGTTTAGACTTCATGGTTATGTTTTTATTGTTGATTTTGTGAAGCTGGGAGAAGTACTTAAGAGATATTTCCCACAACTCCTGTTGATTCTTGTTCAAGACCAGGAGTAACTATTTATTGTACTGTTTTTTATCTGGTGGAAGACAAACTACCTTAATGCACAGATTGTAGTATCCAGGTGTGTCTGTCCAGAAGAAGATTCTTCCAGGACACAGTTCCAGGTGGAAGGAAATTGTTTTCCATCCTTATTTTCTGTGCCTGCTTACCTGGTTTCATTTTTCTGGTGTTTTGTTGGGTTGTTTTTTTTCCCCACAGCGTATCTTTTGGCCATGGTCTTAAGGCCTTCCTTTTTTCTTAATTTTGTTGGAGGATGCTGTTTCACCTTTGATTTTTGTTCCAGAGTCCTCTCTTGAGTTTTTTTTCCCTTCTAAAACTCTTTTATTCAAGGAGTGTCATTATGAAATCATTGTTGAATGCCCTTCTGTTTCAGATGGTGATCACATTGCTTTAGAAACTAATCCAATGTAAAAAGTAGAGTTCAGTTACCTAGAAGTTTCCCTCTAAAATTTGATTATTCGAGGAATTCACAGGATGATAACAACCCTGAGGCCAAAATGCAATGGAAGTTAAACAAACCAGAAAGCTTGCCTTCAGCCTTCTCCTACATGGTTGTTAGCAAACAGTGCTCAGGACTGTGAGGCCTCTGCTTGGGCTACCAGCCCTATCTGAGGATTTCTGTGGGAGCCCAGCTCACTGGGCTGTTTGGAGGGGCTGCCTTGTGGGTTGTGACTGGCTGAACCTTTTGTAAGGAGAGCAACAAGAAAGAGTACACTAACTAGTCCTGAGTAACTTATAGATTTTAAAATCAGACAAAAAAAAATTGCTTGATACCTGCCCAAACCCATGTGGGAGTACCTTTCTATCCCAACTGCGTGCAGCTTTTTTTTTTCCTTGCTTTTGGAAGTAGGCAATGGAGTTCCCTATTATTTTCAAAACCAACTTGCCTAGGCAGCCTGAGGCAGCCTAGCATTGGGCATTCCAAATACTTCACACTTCTTGACCACCCAGTCAGCTCGCCGCGTGGGAGGGAAGCTGGGGACCTCTCATCTGAGTAGAACTGCCTAAATAAAATGTAGGTGTCTGTCCTAAGTTACACAGACTTCCTCTACAGCCACCACTGAGGAGACACACCATTTCAGGTTAAGCACTGGAGAGACAGATGAATGGCACTCAGATATATACCTGTCCTTCACTGATAACTCTGTGGGGAGCAGAGATAACTAGACTGACTGCCCAGCTTAGACTAGGCAATTAGCTTTTAGCCAGCTATAATGCTGTGCAATTAATCCTGCATGATATTTAGAGTCTGTCAGTCTGCAGCTTTGCAGTACAAGACATGAGAAAGAGCACCAATATATTTAAAATGGAGTTTCCTTTCCTTACATTTGTGTTCTGCTTATGTTATGTAAATAAAAATGTAAAAGAGTTGCTGGTTTGTTTTTTTTTATGTAAGGAATAATTTCAATTCTGATCATAGTCAAAGAACAGAAAAGACTACAATCGGTTTTTTTGCTGATTACATGTTTTTCTCTTTGCCAACTCACACTAGTAAAGTCAAGTCAGCTGCATACTTTGTCTTCATGAAACTAAATATTCACTTTGATGTTAGAAAAATAAGCAAATAAATTAGACCTAGAAGTGTTATTTGGGGACACCTGTGATGAAATTACACATACTCTTCCTTGTTTGCAGTAAGTAAAAAAGTAATGGATGTGCTTGAAGTTGCTCTCCATGCAATTTACAGCTGACACAAATATTACTTGCATCATTTATTATTGGTTGTTTCCAAAATAATGTTAAAGAACAATAGTTTGCAATATTTACCTCATAGTCAAGACTGCTGTATATTTTGCACTTTGAAAAAAAATGCCCACACTGGACATGAGTTTGATGCTTTAGCTTCATCAGAAAGTACAATCATTGTCCTTGGGATTGGTGTATAGGGAAATAAGCCTGCCCTGAGCTCTGTGCTGCTGCACAGAGGCAGCTTCAAGGTTGCCAGCCAAACTGTCCAACAAGTCTGTCAGTGAGTCAGATCCTGCATCCTGCTGCTAGGGAGATATCTTTCAAAGCCCAGCATCTGAGTCCTTTACTGCAATCCAGGAATGTTGGGAGTGATGTTTTAGTTTGACTGTAGCTGCCACAGAACTGTCAGTTACCTTTGGCATTATCTCTTTTCAGTTAATTTGTTTCCTTTCAGTTGCTTATTTAATAGATCTGGGACACTTATTTGGTCGTTTTGCTTTATCCCCCTTCCCCAGTATTGCTTTTTATTTTATTCTAAATGCTCTTTGTTGAAAGAGGCAGGTTCAGCTTTACAATGAGTTAGAAGCAGAAGTTCACTTTTCTCCCATGCGTGTTATGTAGGAGAGCCACTGAGCAAAATCTCATGTTTTGCATCTGAAGGCTCAAGACAGAGTAGTCATATCATTATATATACTGGATATAGCTATCCAGCTGAAAGGGAAAATAAATCCCACTCAGGCTGTGTTAAATGAATAGGAGTAGATTTGTTTTTTCCAGTTGCATTCTAGTCAGAAATAGGGTTGTATTCTGGTTTAATGATGCTGAATGCTCTTAATTGAATAACATATTTAAGGGGATCCACTCTGCAAAATGTAAAGTTTATGCCCATATTCCAAGGTTATTTCTTCCTAGGTTTCTTCCCAGAAATGAGCTCAGCTGGGTCTCCCAGGGGCTGGGGGCTTTGCCACCCACTCACACTCTTGGTACCTTCAGTGGTGACAGCTCTCTTGAGCAGCACCACAGCACACCCTCTGCCTGCAAGGCCTGCAGGTGACTGCTGCTGTCTTGACAACACTACTACCACATTATGTTGTAGCTAGGGACAGGATGCAATAAACCCTAAACATTTGCAGTCCTGTGCAGATTCTTTCATGCAAGGGAGACTAGAAAACAAAAGATGTTAAATGACAGTATTTGTGAGACCAAGGTATTATAAATTTATCTTTGGGGTCTTTTAAATGGTCCAAATTTCCTATAAGACAATAGAAAATTTGAAAAATGCCTTTCCTAGAAATATTTTTAACCAGGAAATAATTCCAAACCCAGATTTAATATTCTAAGGAAAACTGATTTTTTCTCTGAAATTTTGTGGAGTTGCACACATATATGTATATATGTTTTTGTATTTCTTTTATAAGCTCTGTTGCGCTCTTTAATCATTCAATGGCACAGATTTATTAAGTGGTATAAGCATGAATTCATCATCCCAAAGCTGGCCTAGAACATACTCTTCCTTAAAGGTCTTGTTTCAGCCAAGTGACTGCAGGTCCCCTGCATTTAGATAACCCCGGTGTCTGTCCCTGGGTTTGGGTGATGGCACTGCAGCTCACCAAGCAATTTAATTTAGTAGGGACAGGTTCTTTTGCCAATTATTTTTTGATTGAACTGCACTTTTTCCTCACAGTTTTTAAAAATCCCATTCCAGGAGAATCTGTGGAGCTCCCAGAAAGTTGTCTGTGTTCATTTAAGACAAAAACCTGCCACTTTATAAATATAGGAAGAATTTCATGACTGCTTTATATTAATTTCACATATATATCTGTTTGTCTCTATTTTGCCTTTTCTTTTCCTTATTTTTCATTTCCTTTATATGTGCAGATGAACAAAATATCAATACCTCTCTTCCCTGAGACCCTGAGGTCTGAAAAGGAGCTCTGCTTATTGCCCATTACACTTGCAGAACTGGCTTCTTCATTTTGGGTAAGCACTTGGCTTCTTCTTATCACCCTTTTTGAACTAAAGCTAATGAAATTTAGGAAAGCCTAGCTGTAGATCTGAATGTCCAGTCTTCCCACCTGTAGATGCAATTTTTCTTCTCCTACATGCTCAGATAATTTTTTTTCCTGCGACTGTGGAAAGTAAAGGACAGTAAGGAGCTGTGATATCCCAGGGCAGGGACAACTTCCTGCAGCAGGAATCAAAATTGAAGGCAGTAGAGTTTAGATTAGAAGCCGTTGTACAAGGGAGGAATTTTCCTTCTCTTAACAATGGGGATAAGTTCATTTAAAATAAATTTCTTGTAGTGTTTTAGTACTGTTAATTTCTAGGACAGTTTCATTATGTTAGAGAAGAATCCATTTTGTTTTCTACTTACACAGTTACGGATGACTGCTACAGTAATAAAACATCCATCCTTGCCTAATAACAGGTATATCTGATCCTTCCTGAATGGATAGAGCCCATCTCTTAAAGATTGAATCTCTGAAGACATAGCAGTAGTTTGCAAGGCTTCTGCTATGTTTTACTGTTTAAACTGTATCACCAAAAAGGATAAGCAATGTCTGGGCAAATAGTCATTTCTTAAAATATTCTAGCTACTGACTGTCTTGATTAAGAGAAGGATTACTCTTTGGCCTTTCACATTATTGCACTCTTGATGTGACTAGTAGTGGGTGGATGTTTCAAATAGAACATATTTGATATGAGAGTGTAGGTGATATACTATTTTCTCATTTCCAAGTAATCTCCTCATTAGAGAAGGTGTGAGTGGTAAATGATGAGTTTCTTCTCCAGGTGTCCACAGTGTATATACAGCATGTTTCCCAGGCAATGCTTGTTGGCATTTGTAAATGATCTGTTCTCCATCTGAGAGCTTTAAAGTACTGGATGCAGCTGCTCATGCTTTGCCCCATTTGTAAATAGTTTTAAATATGCATGATCGTCTTTGGCAGATTGCTTTACTTGCAGGATTTATGAGGTTTTAAAACTTCTTTCTTATAAAATAATTCCCCAAAGTGTCTCCTGCCCCCTCCTTTAGAAATAAACAGAGAATCTGCACATTCTGAAATCCAGGATTTAAGAAGGAACTGTCAGAAAATCATGGAATGTCAGTAATGCTCATGTTTAGACTGCTAATCACTTACCCCCCAGGAGTGCTTTTCCCTCCCCTACTTATTCAATGTGCCATATGTCAGCAATTAACAGTGAGTCAAATTACAGCTCAACACAGTTTTGTTCATGCAGTTAGTGGAGTAGGCAAGAATCAAACTTAATCCAACAACTATTCATAAATGTAATGCAAAGGGCAAATGGAAATTGGCTGGAAAATTATGGATGGTGAAATGTCAGTGTTATAAATTATTGTAGCTTCAGAGTTCTGAGAGGCAAGAAGGAGCTTAGTAAATAATAAAATTTTCTAAAATTCTTTGGCCTTTGACAAAAAAAAAAAAAGTATTTTAGAGTCAAACGTCTCTGACTGTAATTGGCACCCCCATGATGCTGATGGCATTGGTATGGATGACCAGGACAACCTGGTCCATTCCAACATGCATAGAGCCATGCTCAAGGCATGGTGCACTGAGTGTGGTGCACAGAAGAGAAGACTAAAGAGGCATAAATGGGTTATATTTGTGTGTTTCTCAAGTAAAGGTCAGGTGCAGATTGCTGTAGCCGCAGGAGAGCAGCCCAGACCACAGGAGAACTCTGCTGGACTCCATCCAAGGAGGAAGTCTCACCTCACTCCAGTTCAGGATTTCCTGGTGATTTCTCAGAGTTGTTTGCAGATTTTTCAAATGCGCATGTGTGTGCACGCCTGTGTAAATTAAATAATTTCTCATGGACTGTTCAAAAGCTAAGAGATGAAGTGCCATAGCACAAATAGTGCTGTAAGGATTAGAAACGTGGTGATAACAATAATCACTAGTGATAAGCATAGGAGCTACTGGCAGAAGATTAGTATTTTATGATTTCTAAGTTTTACACAGATTTCAGAATTAAAATGTAAGGCATAATTAATATTCTCCCTTTCCTATTTCTCAAGACTAATTTTTACATAATCAATACTGATTATCAAAAATCATCAAAGCAAAATGTGATTCATCACCCCTACAGACTACAGGGTTTTTTTTCAGACTAAGATTTTCCACTATTGTTTGAAATGCTGTATAATTTATATTTGTAAGAGAAAATCTGATATGCCAAGAAATACTGTAAATGTATTTCAAACTTATCTGTGCCTGGCCCATCTGCAGTCTTTTGCAGGAGATTATATTTCAACCTCTCTGGCTATTTTGCTTTCAGGAACCAGACCCTATGTAATATTTTCTATTATGAACTTATTTCCAGTTCATCATCTTGATTTGTTAGGTAGCAATCTAAGAACCATCATTTGGATAGCACAATGTTCATCAAATGTTATGTCAATTTTTTTTTTCAATTTTGCTGTAAGCCACTAAAATCTTAAGTGAGAAATTTCAAACTTTTCATCCATTGTATTCTGAATTATATCTAACCTATCTCCCAAATTTTCAGTAAGTGTATTTCCTATGTCTGAGTCCATTAAAAAAAAAAAGAAATTAAGAAACCGGATTAGGAGAAAATAGTATGTATCTGCATGATTTAAGAAGCTCTCAACTGCTAATTTTTCAAGTGTGATGAGTTCCAATATTCTGAATGCAGTGGAATTTGCAGGACTGTTTTCTGACAGAACTGGATCTCCCACAGAGGTATGCCACCCATATGGATGAGATGTGATTGCAGACAAGTCCCCATGACTGAGTTTATTTTGCTATTTTCTATATTAAGAAAGAACTTCTAAGAGGGTAATGTCTGCATATCTTTGTCTTCTGACACGGTTATTGTGTGACTTCAGATAAATTATTTCCCACCATGTGTCTCAAAGTGCTGGTTACCTGACTGTCCTCTAGCTGGCCATTTTAATGGAGATTTTTTCAGTTGTGGCAATGAGCATTTGCATCAATGAAGCTATACTGTCATTAATCCATCTGTTTTTTTTTCAATACTATTGGAAACATTATGCTTGTATTATGTACTAGAATAAAGGGGGAACAAAGGTCAGATGTTTTGTGGTAAAATTTGTCAGAAATAGTCAGAATTTATTATTTTCACCCACAGATATTATGATCTACAGTTGCAAGACTGCAAGACTTTTTGTGCCTGGGTCCTGCCAGGTTTTTGTGGAGAGAAAGGAAAATATTCTGATTCCTTGTCAGCACTGGATGGTTTGGAGAAACAGTTCATGTGAACACAAGAGTTGGATCTGAAGTAATGAAACAGATTTATAATAGACCCTTCTCCTCTGGCTTCTACCCACAGGAGTGGGTAGTGAAAACGGGAATCCTGAGATAAAACACACTGAGGAGAGGACTAGAGGAGCTAAAGTTACAAAAGGACATGTACAGTTGGAGGTGACTGTGACAGGAACAAATACTTTGGAGAAGTTTATAATCATTGCTCCCTACCTGTCCACCTACCTACCTAGAGAAAGAAAGAAAACACTAAGCCTTAAGCTTGTTTTAGCATAACATATAACTTTTTTTCAACATAACTTTTCCTAGCATCTTTTAAGGAAAGAAGAAGCAGCTTTGTAGCAAATAATCTGGATCAGAGATGGAATGTCCATTGCCAAAGCACCACATAAAGGGATAGAGAGGCACAGACCAGTGCTACTACAGTTTAGAATTAATGGGAGTGAAAAAACGAGAGGAAGGACAAGTATTAGACATGATCACAGAAATCACAGAACTCAGTCTGCAACTTGGGAGGGAAAATAAAACTAGCAGGTAAATGTAGTGGAAGACGAAAAAACATGATTTGAGAACACCAAACATATACAAATAGATGGATAAAGGAGAAGCTGGTAAGAAATTACCAGTATGAGATGCACGTTTAAATCAAAATGGATGAACATGCAGGAAGAAGAATAATTTATATTTTGTATTTCAGAAGAATAAAACAATATTGTGTGGACATTATCCTTCCCCTTTCCTTGCCTTCTCTCTCCTCTACTAATATTTCTCCTTAACTTTTTCCACATTCTCTTGCAATTCCATTTTCTGGCAAACTTCATCTTGTGATTCAATGAAAATACAGTCCCTACATCTGTCTTGGGCCAGAGAGCTGAAAAGCAGCTTTGAAGAAGAGACCTGGGGATGCTGTTGGGCACCAAATTGAACATGAGCAGAGAATGCGCTTTTGCAACAAAGAAAGCCAGCAACCTCCTGGACTGCATCAGGGAAAGCATCGCTAGACGCCAAGGAAGGTGATTGTTCCCATCTATTCCACATTAGAGAAAGAAATCTGGAGTTCTAACTCCAGTGCTGGGCTCCTCACTACTAGGAAGCCATGGACACACCAGAACAAGTTCAGCAAAGGGGCACAAATATTATCAAGACACTGTAGCACCTGATGTGCAAAGCGAGGGTGAGACAGCAGGGAGGGTTTAGCAGGAAAGGGAAGGCTCAGAGGTGCCTTCACCATCTGTGTAGATACCTGATGGAGGAGAGTAGAGAAGACAAAGGTCCTCTTCTCAGTGGTGTCCAGTGACAGGACAAGAGGCAGCAGTCACAAATGGAAACAAAGGAGGATGAAACTTAAGACTAAGCTTGTTTTTCTGAGGGTGATCAAGCACTGGCACATGTTGTCCAGAAAGGCAGTAGGGTCTTCATCCTTGGAGATGTTCAAAATCTGCCTGAGGTACTGGGCAACCAGCTCAACTGAACCTACTTGAGCAAAGAATTGCTGTGATTCTTAGATTCTGTGTTTTCTTTTCCTTTAGTAAAATACATAAAAATTTATTCCAATTTTTTTTATTATTTTCTAGATAAGAATGTTTTTAAATTGTATTTCAGGATGCTGTCTCATGTGCCTGGAGAATGGGTCCTTCCATTTTGTAAAAAGAGATATCAGCTTCAACTGCTGAGCTAGTACATGAACTATATTAGTGAGATTTTTTTTCCATGAGCAGATTTTAAAGACTGGATTTCCTTCAAGTAAAGAGAGAAAAATCCATCAATGGAGAGGCTTAAAATTTTTCACAAGGAATAAGCTTTTGTAAGTTCATTACAGTGATGACGTCATTAGAGGAAAGAAAACCCTTATAAAGTTGGCATTAATGGCTGTCACTGTACTTAACATTTTGGTAAAGAAACTATGACCTTTGCACAAAAAATGTGAAACTATGTATATAGTTAGTTTGTTCAACAGAAATATCTAGGACTGTGACCTTTTTCTGTGTGCTTTTTGGGCAAACTGCTTGTTTTTTGTTTTTTTTTTTTTTTGGGTTGTGGGGTTGTGGTTGTGGTTGTGGTTGTTTGATTGTTTGGGGGGTTTTGTTTTGTTTTTGTCTTTCCTCTTGTAGAGTTTCCAGATTTCTTTTGAACTAAAATCTGCTGCCTCAATTTCAGTATTAAAAGGACCTGTGATACCTAATATATGACTAGGGTGCTTCAAGTGAGTGTATGAAGAGGCTCAATAAATAAAATACTCTTTTTATTGAGGAACTGTCTCTATTTTTCACATTAAAGTTCTCCAGGTGCCTGTGTATGCTCAGAACTAACTCAGTGTTGTCATGACTAGTGATTAATATGTATCTTTGGAATGGGAAGATCAATAAAATGCACAATTTTAGAGCACATTTTCAGATCAGAGCACTCCAGTAATAATAAAGTGACCTTTACATGTTTTAAAAATGTATTTAGGCAATCAGCAGTTAAAGACCTGCTTGAGCTTGAGATAACATTTAGAACACAGTTTTCGAAAGCTGCTGACGGCCTTAACTTCTGTAAATTTGTTTTACGTACTTTGAACCATTTATGCTATGAGTCGTTGATAAATTCTGTGAAAAGTCAGTGGCAATGTGCTTCCAATTTAAATAGATTCATATGAAAAATGTAGTTTTTATTTTGAATTTGCCACCTGATGATTTGACAAGGGCTGATTTCCATTTCTTCCATGTAGTCTGAGGAACAATAAATGCCCTTCTCCTTAGAATTCCTAATTCTATTAAGCAACATCATATCCTCTTCACTGACTTTTTAAAACCATAAAGTCCTCATATTTACACTTTCATATAATGTAGAATCTATTCCACAAATCTGATAGTCTTTGTTTCCTTTCTCTGTCCTTTTTAAACTCCACCATTAAGTTTTTAGAAGAGGTTTGCCAAGAACTTCATGCAACATTTAAAATGCAGGCACACTGCAGTAGCACAATGATGCTTTCAGTTTCATTCTTTATGTATTTCTTTATCATTCCTACTCTTCTATTTACCAGTCACTGAGCATGAAGTTAATGGGTGTAGATTTCAGAAAACAATAATTTTAAGATTTCTTTCCTGCTTAGTAATAGCTAATTTAGAAGCCAACCTTGGGCAAACTGGGTTATTTTACACTGGAAAGACCAGTTACTAAATCTACTGATAAACTCTTTATAGGCTCTGTTAGATGATTAATTCCTACAGCCCAGCTTTCAGACTAGACTTTGTTTTAAATTATCTCAATTTAAACTTTTTTACTTTTATTAAAATATTCTATGATAGGACCTTCCCAGTTTGTCCATGGAAATCTAGTTTCTTTAAACTTTCCTGTATGATTCAGAGTGTAACACATGAATGTTTCCTCTTTGCCACAGGAAAGTCCAAATCAGATTTACCATTACTAAGAGGAAGTGCTCCTACTATACCCTCTTAATTTGGCCCCTTTTTGCATGAAATTGCTAAAGGATTTTGGATCCAAAGACAGTGCCTTGGCAAGAACCAAAGTCACTGTGAATCATCATTATAGCACGCAGAGAAAAACATAGCTCCTTATTACTGAAATACTTCCTGTCAGCACCAAGGACATTTTATTATGAGAATTTATGCTCTGATCACATAGGAGACTTTGCATACTAGAGACAGCTTCAGTACCCGATTACAGTAATCCAGGTATACTGTTTTATTCCCAGTGGATTGGGCAGTGGATTGTCTGCTGAGATTCCAGACTGAGATGCAGTGAGGTGTTCTTTCTGTAGTTGCAGCCACCAAGTAAGGAGTAACAAAAGGATCTTCCAGTTATAAGCATTTTGATATATCACCATTTGCAGAATTATTTTAGATGAATGTAGTAGCCAGTTAATTGAGTTACTCTAGTTTTTTATTGAGATAATAAACTAAGTTTTATTAATAAGCTTATTTTTTTCAACATAAGATTAAAATATGTATAATGTGTCTGTTCATTCGATGCATCACATGAGGGCATCCTAACAGTAGGAGGAAACTCTTCTCACTTTTCATCCTGTAATGCCAAGTAGCTTGTCAAAAATATTTGTTAATAAAGATTGCTGTAAAGTTTTAATATCCCCATAGAATAAAAGTCGTGAAATATTTAAATACACATAAGAGTTGAAGTGCTGATGAGAACATAAACTGTCTAGGCTGGCATTCTGTCTCCAATCATGAGCAACATCAGATGCTTCAGAGTAGATGAATGGATAATTTGGAAATACAAAGAAAAATTTTAGCTGAGTAGATTTCTCCCTAACCTTACAGACTTTTGATTGGCTTGGCCTCATAGGGGGATATTTATATAATCATCCATTTCTCTGGGTTTTTTCTTGGTGAGTGCAACTGGATTTTCTTTCTACCCGTGGAAACTTTCCAGTCTTTGGGAATCCTGATAACATCATGGCAAGAAGTCAAATGTGTCGATTACATAGGACAGTAGAGTTCTGTGGGGAGAAAGAAAAGCATTCTGACTAATAGCATTTCCTGTTCAATTGGGTCCATCACTGTGAACTTGAGATTGTATGGAATAGATTTTTTTAAAACTCCAGAGAAAACTGGCTTTGAAATTAGGATTTTAGTAAACATATGCTATTATTTTTTTTCAGGCAAGTGAATGATTCTGGATATTTTCAGTGTTTTCCAGTCTAGCAAATTAAGTAGTTTATTATTTTTTCAGTTTCTATTATAACTCCTCAGGCCCATTTTTTCATTGGATTAGGCTAAATAGAAGTATTTTCCATTGAAATTTTGCCTGAAAGTTTCTGCTAACTGTGTTGAAGAAATCTTTATATGAGAGATTTCTTGGAATTGTGTTAGCATGTTCCTCAAGTAATGGGTATAACCCAATTCAATTTAACTCCGTTCGGAGTCTGAAAAATCATCAACCTCATATTAGCTTCAAGTCATTTAAATTACAGGAGGTGTCTTTGCTCTCTTCTGTAGAAAAACACTAAGAGGAATTTCTGGCAGGTGCATGTGTTTCAACTCATGATCATCCTAACATACATCCCGCATTGCTTAGTTTTATATGGGCATGGGGCTTGAAATGTCCACTGCTAAGGGAGAGAGAACCAGTCAGGAAAGAAATTTATGCAGCTCTGCTTTGCAAAATGTTGACAGAATGGTTAGAAGGACAATATTAGCTCTGGATATGCAACCTCATCTGGTTTTCCAACATACAGACAGAATACCTTAATTAAACAGTAATTCCAAAGGCTTTTCCAAGGTAGAAATCCAAGAGCTTTTCTTGTCCTGGCTAATTTAGAAACAAATATTTTCTGTCCTACTGCCTGCTAATGCAGTTAAATAAGTACAGCCTTTGTTTTTTAGTTTCATTCCACATTTCATCCTTCATATGTACTTTGATTACTTTTCATTGGATTTTATTTATCAGAGTCCAACGATGTTATGGAAAGAGATAATAGTGAAAAGCATTTGCAACTTATGCATGGTACAATACGGTGGAGCAGAGAAAAGGCCTGAGCTCCTGGGAAAAGGACCCCCTGTGGATGATCTCTTCCTTTTGTACAGGGAACTATGTTGGCGACACCCAGAGAGAACTGTGGCAGGAAGAGTAACTTTTTGGAAATTGGTTTATATCAGATTTTAAGAGGAAGTCTGTAGGGCTTCTGGCAATGATTCTATGAGTATATTGGCAAAGGAAGGACTCAGCAGGTATAAATCAGCATACAGCTCACTACAGCTGACAATGCAGTAGAGCTACTCTATCACAATACAGAGGAACTAATTTTTCTTCAAGTGATGGTTGTGTTTCCAAGCATAAAAGCCGCACTTTGATAATCCAAAACTCTGAAAGTATCATTCCTTGAGACTAAGTCCTCAGACAATGCACCCTCTCAGACAACAATATAAGTGGAAGAGGCATAAGGAGGGGGTTTTTCCTCGAATAGAATTCAAGTTTATGGTGAAATCAAAGCAGCCCTGCTGGATGAAAGTTTGCTTTCTGTTGCATTTACTCTTATATTGCCTGAACATTTCTGCTGAATCATAGAGGCTTCTACTCATACCCCAGGAGTCGCTCGTGCAGTAATTCAGAAAAAATGCCTTTTCACAAGAAAGGGAATGTTTGGAAATACTGTACTATCATAAAGCAGAAGCAGAATTTCCCTAGTGACTTCAAATGCACACTTAATACTCTGTGTACAGTTTAAATCATTATGTTGTTACTTTTTTTTTTCTGAAGGCTGCTCACTATTTGATTATTTTTACTCATTTATCATTCCACCACTGTCTGGGTGAAAAAGGTCTATCAATTCCTTCAAAACCATTTAAATTCATGATTTTACAACATGCTCTGCTTTATAGGACCTCTCTTTTCCTACTGCTCCTTAATAAAATCTGGCTAGAATCAGACTGATTAAAAAATTCTTGGTATAATTTTCCAATAAGTATTTTCTGGTTCATCGAATTGAAACAAAGGTACATGACTTTGTTAAATAATAATATTCAATACTAGCTTACCAAATAAATTTAATTATCCCCACAGCTGTATGTGTGAGGCCTAAGTCGATGGATTTAATCAGTTACTTTGTATTTTTATTAGATCTTGTATTTTTATTAGATCTACCCAGCTTCTTACAAGCAATGTACTGACAAGTTTAGCAGTGTTTGGATGGAGGAAAGCTCAGCTGAGAAATCCAGAAACACTCTGTGTGGAAAGCTTGGAGAAAGCAATTTGACAAGAATTGTTGGGACAAAATCTCTTCCTAGAAACAAGCTTGGAATGTGCTGTCTCTGATGTGGGGTGACTTCTGTCCCTTCCCATCATCCCTGAACCAAAGCATAGGGACATACCACTGAGGTGTGATCATGTCATAACCACACCTTGATGAGCACTCCTCAATGAGCACTTGTGAAATTTCTGCTAGCAAACTATGTTTGTCCATCATGTTAATATGTCAGGTGTGGCCCCGTGGCCGTTCAACTACTGCACCAACATGTTCTCCACATAATCATTCCAGAAGGCAGAGACTCTTTCAGTGGTTTCCATCAATTCTTGCCTCCTCTAAATTTATTATGACTCCTCTTCCATTGTTCATGTGGTTCAGGTTCAGTGTTGGTGGTCTCTGAAGGAGAACTTCTGTAGAAAGCATTCCTGAGGCAGATGCAACAGAACTTTATACTGCTTTCATAAAACCTGCAGGAACATAAGGACCGGTGGCACTGAGAGCGCCTCAGAAGTGGAGACTGAGACTTCACCTGTCAGCTTCAGCAAGAGCTCCATAAGTTCATCTCACATCTCCAACGTGGGCAAGGCTACTGGGAGCCCTATCTGGTATCATTGCACAGCTCTTTTCAATCGTGACTGAAAAGGGTGGGGAGGCCCTGAAAACAGAAAATATTATTCTCAACTTCAAAACAAGTCAAAAAGAAAATCTTGTGATCGATCCAAATTTATCATCCTCCTTTTGATTCCTAGAAACATCATGGAGTGTGTCCTCTTGGAGCACATTTCTGAGTGCATGAGGGCAATTCTATCTGGGAACAATCATCACAAATGCACCAAGTGTAGACTTTGCCTGAGCAGCCCTTCCATGACAAAGTGACTGGATTGTGGATGAGGGGGAAACAGTGGATGCCATCTAGAATGAGCCGAGTAAGAGACTTAAAAGAGACTTATTTCCAAAAGAGACTCTCATGGTATTTTTCTGTTGAAACTAAGGCTTTACAGTCTGAACTAATGGAAAACTAGGTTGGTAAAAACCTGTGTCAGTGAAGTAGAATCTGTAGAAGTGAAGCACTACAGGGGTGTATCCTGCGACCTGTCCTGTTTTTTATCATCTTTATCATATTGATAGCATATTTATCAATAACCTGGACTAGCGGGAAAGAGGAGGAATGGCCTGGTGGGACCTTCATGCACTTCAGCATGGACAAATGGAAAGGCCAGCAGCTGGGATTAAGCCTCCCACCCCCACCACAATGCTATGTACTGTGGATTGACTGTGCAAGGGCAGCTCTGCAGACAGTCTTGGAGCCTGTGGCAGTGGCGAGTTGCACAAGTCCCCATGACCCTGTCAGTGTCAGGGATCAACAGCACCCTGGGCTACATGGACAGGAGCACAGGTGCTACATCCAGGGAAGTGATCATCCCTTCTGTTCAGTACTCTTTAGGCCACATCTTAATTACTGAGGGCAGTGTGGGGCCCTTCAATATCAGGCAGGCACAAACAAACCTGGGAGTTCAACAAAGCGCACACAAGGTGGCTGGGGATTGGAATATTTAGCTTGTGAGGAGAGCTGTGAATTGAATACTTGCTCAGCTTGGGTAAAGGATGCATTATGAGAAACTGAGTAGCTGTTGTCTAAGACTTAGAGAGGTTATTCTGAAGATGGAGAGATGTTCTTCACAGTGTTGCATGGTAGGAGGATGACAGACAGTGGGGTTAAAGTCATAATCTTATTCATATGCAAAAAGAAAGAACATCTTATACATATTAAACTAATAACTTATCATTTTAATGGATTAGGTCCTGTGCTCTTCAACGTCTTCATAAATGACTTGGATGCAGCACTGGAAGGGATAATAAGCAAATTTTGAAAAGACAAAACTGTGAAGAGCTGTTGCAAAGGCAGGGAGCTGCTGCAGAGGACCTTGATTTTGGGCAGGAGGTTGGACTAGAGGTCTCTTTCCAGCCCCTTCCAGCCTGAGCTATCCTGTGATACTGCCCCATCCACAGGTGGGCAGCTCACAGATTCCTTTAAGTACCAACAGGACAGCCACAGGAGTTGCCTAGGCAGTGCTGCCACTGGCCTGTGACTGTGGTGTGGAGCCCAGCTGCATGGTCTGTAGCTGTGAGAAAGAGTCTGAGAGGATAACTCCATCACCAGGGCAGGAGGAACCATGGCAGTTTTGCCCGATACTGGGGAAGCAAAGCCTTTCAGGAACACATGGTCACGTGCCTTTGGTTTGTTCCTGTGTATTTGCTTTGCACAACATTTCTCTTTACTTATTTGACAACCTTTCACCTGCATTGTCTGCATTATTTGACAGACTATAATAAAAGGGATGTTTTATTGACCTTTTGAGAGCACTTGAGGCCTGAATTGGAGGGCAGAAGGCTATTAAATTTAATTCATGTTTACTGTAACAACAACTGTTTCAGCTGTTTTTTTAACGATATTTCTCTGAGCCATCAGTGCCAGAGCACTCCTAAGAAAATGTCTCTAAAATACATGTTTTATTCTGAGTGGACATTGAAAGTTTTAGTACCATTCCTTGTCAGCTTTCTGTCAGTGCTCTGTAACAGTAAAAAGCTTATCCTGAAAAACATGGGTGGCCTCTTTGAAGGCATTATCATGCCTTACTATAGACTCAGCATGTTTTGACTTCATCCCAGAAAGAAGACTGGTTTCTTACATATTTCATTTAGGGGATGGGTAGAAACAGGCTATTCTATCACTTTGTCCAGATGGAAGAAAGAAAGAAAAAAAGTCCCAAATCCCAGAAGGTTTTATGTGTTTTCCCTGAATAATTAATGTTTATGACAAAGGGTGACGATCTGGTATTTGGAGGCGGTTAGAAAGGTAAGGTGGCTGTAAGGCTGGAGGACAAAATGTAGGAGATTACTTGCAGTGGAAAAAAGTATGACTTTGTAAAGGGAATAAAGATTTAAATGTTTTAGAGGAAGCAAAACCGGACATTTGAATAAGCAAAGTGCTGGGACACTAGACAGTCTTGCTGAGGTAGACACAGATGTCCTCATTCACAGCCTTCCTTCCCTGCTATCTCTAGCCACGGGCCAAGCAGGGCACATGGCAGTGTCCAGCCTGGCTGGGGCACTTGGACTGGCAGGAAAACTTTCCTCTTTTTATTCACTGGTAAGTGAACAGCAACCCACAATGAGCCTTGTATCTGGCATCAGCCTTTTTGAGGAGAAGCTAATAAAGCACAGGTGTCTGATGGTAATAATGGATCCCCGTGAACCCCCATGGACAGGGGGTGATTGCATATGACTCATAGGGCCAACAGCTCCATGAGCCATGACAGAAACCATGACATCAAAAGTGAGTACTCACCGTAGTAGTGTCAGAGTATCAATGTTGATGTCATCAGGCATGTGAATAAATACCAGCAGTGCCAGGTTTCCCTGCATGGAGAGCATCTACCAGGCCCCTCAGATACTAAAACTTTTGGTCAAAAGCATGGAAGATATGGAAGAAGATGCCCAGCTCAGGAAGGGGAAAACCAGATGAAACACATTATCCAGGAAACCTGGTGAGCCAGAGGCAAAACTAGAAATGTTTTTGATGTTTGATTTTGCAAGAGAAAACACCAACATTATTTAGAAAGAAAGGGGAAAGCTATTTCCCTTGAAAATACTTCTGCTGAAACACTTTTCAGTCAACCCGTCATACCTGTGAGACCTCAATTTGCCATTATGTTCTCTTTTTACAGAGAATGGTGGGAAACAAGCTTCCCTTCTGCAAGAATATTCAAGCACTTGAGATACTGTCTCATTTCAAACCAGAGTCATTGAGGTTTTTCAGAAAAGGGAGTAACACAGTTCAGGAACATACAGGATCTCCTCTTTCTACCAGGTCTTCAGTCTGTTTGGGCTGCTCCTAGTCAGAGCCTGCCCCTAGCATGCACAAGAAAATTCCGAGTAGAAGTCCAGACTACAAGGCTGGCTGTATGAGATGTAGGAAATCCCACCTTTTCCTTCTCTGGACAGGGAAAAAACTGTGTTTGGAAGTATTTGGGAGTCCTGATGCCAGGTGGGCTGTTCTGGCACTTGGGACTGCCTGGCTCTGAGGGAACTGAAGAGCTCTTGTCAGGCCCGAACTTCTCAGCCTGTTCTGGAATGGGCATGGTACCTGCCAGCCTCAGAGACCACCCAGCAAGCAGAAGTGGTAGGAAGCCGATCAACAAGGCAGGGGATGATAACACACACTGCCAAGATGAATACCTACATCTTCACAACCATATAACCAGTAAGCATGGGGTGATTGGTCAGGCTTGAACTGCTATTTCTGAACAGAGAAATATTGTCAGAATGTTTTTGGCTTGCTTTTACCACTTACAGAGCCTTGTCAAAGCATTACTGAATGATTTCATGCTTTCAAGGAAATAATTCCCACAAGGATGTTGTCCTTTGTATCACATTAATCATTCACCAGCACTAAGGGTATATCTATGTGACAATACACAGTACTGTGCAGAAGCTGTGATGGAAAGCAGTGCAGTCCCATCCAGGGAGCAGGACCCCTGGATAATTGCAGGAGCTTATGTGTGTACATATGGGCAAGAGTGAATACTTCATGCACATGGTGCATTGAGAGCTCCTGATTCAGTCTGAGAACAGTTTCTGAGATATAAGCAGAGGAAAGAGAGAGTGAGGCTGAACAAAAAATTTAATCACAGGGCATTACAGACTAGCTACAAACACACATTTTCCCAGTGAAGGGAGAGGAATTTCAATGGCTCCCCAAGACAACAGTGGAAAACAGTGGATCTTATAGTGCATTTTCTCATGTTGAAGGGAGCAGGAACTGAGAATTGCTGGTTCTATCTTTGTCAACACTTTCAGCTTGGCACCCTGCAGCTGAGAAAAAACCCTTTCTCTGGCTTTTTTCCCAAGGAGTTTTAATCAGTGGACATAGAAGCTGTGGCTTAGGCAGGTGTGAGTATACTTTTAATAATGCAAGGTAGATTTGTACTGTCATTGAGGAGAGAAGAGACCTGAAAACTGTGAAGGACTGCTGCATCTAAAGTTCTTTAAAGACAATGAGGTTCAGCAAATTAGGCTAAATTGCCACTGTAAATTTTTCAACCAAGCTATGTAAAATTCTGACATTAGAGGATGTTTCCAAGAATAAAACTATAGTATGCATAACTGCAGACTGTACTGCAGAGTCATTCATAGGGATACCTGTATCAGAAAATGCTGATAAAAAAATTGCCAGCACCTTCCAGAGACACTACTGTTAATAACAGATGCTGTTGCTAGAAGATTTCATATCTTTACTCCCTATCAAACACAAACCAGAAAACATGTAAATTATAGCTAGACAGAAGCAGTGACTTCTATTAGCAGAGCATTCACATTAGCAAACTCGCACATCTGAAATTGTTCTGGAGGGCTTGCATTTCTGACAATGTTTGTCATTCTTCATGTACTCATTGTATGGAATTGAAGTAAAGGTAAAGCAAGTTTGTACATCACTAGCAGCAGCTGATGAAAATAAAGGTCAGCAAAACATGAAGTCTGAAACTGCATATACTAAAATTGGCAAAACCCAACTCACTTCACCCAACTCATTTCTGGAGGCCCTCCCACAAACATTTGCACCTGTCAGAGTATCACATTTCTCATGGAAAATACATTTGCAGAATATGTAAGCACAAGTAAATCTGGAAGTATATAATTAAAATTGTGATCTGTTTCTTTACTCATGTAATTTTAATTTCTCATTCTTAATTCTAAGGAGCAAGTGACCACTGTTTTAATCTCTTTACTTTGTTCTTTTTACCCCAAAGTGGAAGTAGTTTTGTGGCTATATGAAGCTGGTATACATGTTCTCAGATGTGTGTTAACTTTCTTCAGGTAGATTTATATCAAAATACTGGAGAACTCTATATATTTTCACATAATGCAATTTATTGCAGGCAGGGAAAAAATGATATAGAGAGAAGCCATGTTGGATTCCCAACAGGGTGTTGTACCTTTCCTACAGCGTATATAATTTACTGGAAATTAGTATTTTATATGCTGGAAAGAAGCCAGAACTAGCATGCTTTGTTGAATAATATGCTCTGGTTCTGTACTTAATACCTGTGATGAACTGGTATCTGGTGAAAAAAAGGCCCTATAGCGACTGGTGTGCCAAAAATGCAAACCCATGTTCACGTGTGGGGAAGAGAAAAGGGTGAGGACTCAGAGAAGAAATCTGAGGGTATGGGGGATGGAAATAGAAGCAGGGAGGAAACTCATGGCAGGGAAGGACAGGCTGGATAGTGCATGGTGGCACCAGGTGTGTGCAAAGGGAAATGCTGGGACAGGGCAGGCTCAACAGGACAGAGCTCAGAGTCAGGACCCAGAGAGGAAAGGACAGTAGGGGCAAGGTGGGGAAATGTGCAAGAGGCTGTGCCCATCTGCACAGGATGTGAATCTGGCATTAGAGACCTCAGCTTAACACATTTGGTGTCCTGACACTTCTTTCCCTGCGAGTAATCAATTTACCGGTCTAATTTTCACACTGATTCAGCTGGGCAGGAATAGTTTTGGTTGTCTATACTCTGTTATTCTTCACTGGTTATGACAAAACAAATCTTCTTAACTAAAAGATTTTAATAAGGGAAAACCTTTATTCCAGTAGAACACTTTTTTAAAGGGATGAAAAGATGCTCTTCCTATGCAAGATATACATCTTTATGTATTTCTGTCTGCCTCACATTAGTGAAATTGTATGGCACAGTGAACAGTGAACTTATGTGCAGACACAAATGTTCATGGCCATTCCTTCCTGTGGTTAATAGGGGATTGGAAGTCTTTAGTCTGTGGGGAAACTAGCTAGTGGAAGTAGGGCTCTGGTAAGATGGTGTTGACAGCAAACTGATAAAAATAAATTCTTCTGTGATCTTCCCAAAAGGTGAAAAGGAGTTTTTTTTCCATCCAGAATGTATACTCTTTAATGAAAGTCCCTAATGGGAAGATGGGAAATAAGGAAGCTGGAAAGCAGACTTAGTGCCTTTCTCTACATGCAGTTTCAGTCCTCCTCATGTTTTTGTAGTTATTACATTGGAATTTTCTGTCCTGCAAAGAGAATATGTATCTCCCTAGTGACAGCTAATGAAGATTCTGCATTTAGCCCAGTTGGGAAGATTCAGTGCTTCTGGAGCCAGTGATTACAGGTTTGGTCTACTCTGTAGCTTAGCACGTTGTTGTTTTTGCTTTGTCTGTGGAGAGCGTGAATCAGCACAGAAGCACAAATTGTTGTATACTGCTAACTAATTGTTTTTTTTTCTGTTCATTTGAGTAGAAAAAATAGACTCAGACTATAAAACTTCCTGTTTTTTTCCTCTTCTGAAGCAAATCCTCCCACAATTTAATCTGACATGAAATTTTAAACTGATTATGAGGAGAGAAGGGAAAAAACATTCAAAAATAGCCAAAAGGAATAACAAAATTCAAAAGGTAGGGTGGCTGGTGACAAAGAAAAAAAGAAAATTTTGAAGTGTCAGCTAATGGTAGTCAAGAAGGCTTGACCTGCAAAAATGGTAGCGAGGGTAGGGCATGTATTTGTTCAGTGTTCTGATGTTAAAGCCACAGTGACCAGAAGCAGAACACTGTGATTCACTGGCCTCTCAGGAAACCTGAATCCACATCAGCTGCCTGCAGCAACTGGGGGAAGGACTGCTCAGCACATATAAGTGAGATACTGCATTGTGCTGCAAGCTTCATAGTTGCTCTGCCAGCCTCAAAGCAAGGACAAGCAAAATATTCATTGTGTTTAATCCTTGTTAAAGGAACAGAATAAATTAAGGAAAAAGTGGGAAGTCAGTCCCTATCTTTGACAAGGAATTGGGAATTTGTTGAGACATCACTAAACCTGGAGCCCTGAGTGTTAGAGACTTATGATGAAGACTGGTTACTGGTTATCACTGAAAGACTGAACTGTTTAAATGTCATGGAAAGACATTCTGTCAAATTTTAATTCAGGAATGGTATAAGGTGTGAATTTTTGAAGTTTTATTATGATGAAACAAAATATCTTGGGCAGTGCCTGACTTTTTAATCAGAAAATATCAAGAAAAATTAGAAAAAGCTTTGAACAAACTGCATTTCACATTATTTTGATTTAAAGATTTTGTAACATGATGTATTTTAAAGTGTTATGGTTTTGGGAAAGTCTTATTTTTCAACAAAAAAATAAACCTTTAAAAATTGTTTGCAGAATGTTTATTTAATAAGGTTTAAAATGATCAGAATAAGCTTTTATGCCTCTTTATGAGAGGAAAGCAGAACATTAAAAAAAGTGATCACCATTCACTGTTTATCATATACGGCCAAGAAATAGTACTTATACTAGACAATTGTAGGAATAATTAGCGTTTATAGTAACAATAATCACTGGCTAAATCAACTCCCAATGTTTTTTAGTCTGTGAATCATTTTGCGCAACTCCACCCGAGGGGACCTGAATCAAGGAATAGCTCAGAGCGGACTGCTCATTGCTAATTGGTTTCACAGGGTGGATCCAGATTTGGTTTCTGTTGCCACATGGCAAAACATTATTTCTGCATTTTTAACTCCATGGATGTGACATATTCTAATTACTTATTGCCTGTTTGTCTCAATAAAACAATGAAGGCTGCTGATCAGGGTGGGTTTGAAGAGTGTCTCCTGACAGAGTCATTTTTCATACTGAACAGTCATTTGGGGGACAAAAGAGAAAGAGAAAAAAAACACTTTAACAGCTTGAATGTAACTAGAATTCCCTTCTCCTTTGCTATTTTATAGTTGGTAAATAGCTTCTAGAAACTCATTCCCTTTGGCCTCATTCCACTGCTTCTTGAGGTACTAAAAATGTTTGCAGAAACAGCAGGGGTTGTAATACCTGTTCTCTTAATTCTTCACTTAATGCAGTCTCTTACTGTTCCTAATATTTGTAATTATAGAAGAATTGTTTATGATTCAATAGTTACAGTTTTTACTGTTGTTTTGTTAGTATAATCATATTTTCCAAGGTTTAACACTTGAATATCAGCTTTTCTTTGTGTTGGAATCTTGACCTCATAATTTTGAAATTGTGAATGGCTCCATTTTATTTTATATAATGATTAGAACAGTCTGATGAGGTGCTATTAGTACAATCTCATTTATAGTAATATTTTTTGGTAAAACTTTGGGAATGGAATTCACTTTACTCTGTGGGCTGCTTTCTTAGTCTGGAGGGGTTGAGAAGGCTTGAAGCTGTCCTGTGGTGCACTCCCATCCACAGGCACTCCTCTGGCAGCTCAGGTTTGGGCAGAGCATGATTTTCCTTTTGACAGCAAACACTGTCAGATACTTTGTGCAGAGAGACCAGATGAAAAAGAAACTTGAGCTAATCATACTTGGGTTAAACATTTGCCGATAGTAGTAGAAACCCCTTCTGTTCACTTGGATGTCTTCCTGCCAGTGAACTCCAGATATCTTTTCAACCTTAATACTGGATTTGAATATGTTCACTTTTTTAGTGCTCTGCCCTCTCCACCTTAGGAACCTTATAAAAATGGTCATGATTTGTCATAATTTTTTTCTGTCTTGCCTGATTATTTTGTCACAATTGGTTCTCTCAGTGTCTTTTAGCTGAAGGACCTTTTGTTTTTCCCAGCTAGAAGACTTCTGTGAGTTTTCTTTCCTACATAGCACAAGTAATTGATTATTTTCCCAAAGTTTCAGCTGATATTTGCCACTGTGGAATTTATGTTTTCCCCCTCACCCCTTGTTACCTTTCAAGTTATTGTGCAATTAAAAGATTATTTTTAGTTTCCCAACTAAACTTTTCAGCTGTTCCTTTTTACCATTTTCACACTAGTGGTCTTGAATTCCTGACTGACCCACCACTTCTTTTTCCATATCTATTGTCATTTGTCACTTTGCTATCCAAGGCAGAGAAGCCTTTTAAAATAACTTTTCTGGCGTACAGTAGGCAGGTGTTTGGAGAGATTATAAAGGTTCTTAAAATGTAGATTGAACTCTAGGACTGTGTTTGAGAGTAGTTATGTTCTTTGGGAATATTTGCAGTTTTAGTTTGTATTTGACTGTCTTCATCACTGGATACTCCAAATGACCATAATATCCTGCCTTCTCACAAAACAAAGAAAGCAAAAAAATTCCTGCCTGCCCACTGCAACAGGACACGCAGTAGGAATGAGATCTGTCCTGGACTTAAACATGTAAGTAATGGTCTACTGGATTTCACCTTGATCGACTGTCAGCAGTGCTCTACCTGTGACAATGGCACTAGAAAACTCATTCTAGAGTCAGCATGAGAGTCTGGCCACCATGTGGCCCATTCCCCTTGTACTCCACCAATATCCAATTTAAAAAAAAGAAGGAAAAATAGAAAGAAAAAAAGAACATTTCACTTTTCATACTGCTGCAAGTGTAAATTTTTACACCACTGGAGTTGTAAATAGCAAAACTCACCATTATTCTTCCAGCTCTACTCCAGAGCGTGTCTCTTATGTAAAACTACAAAGTTAAACTGAAGAAAGCACTGAAAGCAAAAGAAAATGGTTTTGAATACTTAGCATTTTTCTACATAATCTTAAATAGCACTCAAGTTTTCAAAACTTCCCATCTAATCATGGGCATCAATGAGCAAAAAATTATTTTTTTCAGATTCGATGACAGTGCTGTCAGTGGCTGGATTTTGCCTTCTTCAATGTGTAGCAAGAGACATTTGGAGTGACTTTGCAAATCTTGGTTAATATGTTCCAATCTTTCCCAACATATATTATGTGCTTCAGAAAAGTTATTATTTGTCTCTGGTTTTGCTGATAGCAGTAGTACCTGGTAGGTCATTTTGGTATCACTCTATAGCTGCTGCTCTCACTGAGATGTCTGCACTGGCTTTTCAGTGTCACAGAATTTCTCTGCACACCTGCATGTAGCACTGAAGAACCCTAAACCATGCTCTTTCAGACAATCTCTGTGCAAATAACCAGTGAAAAACCCGAGAAGTCATGGGAACTTGCTTCATAATGTTGCCTGATATCGAAAGACAAAAACCCTTGCAACTGTATTAAAATGGAAAGATAAAAAAGCAGTTCTTTATTGGAAACTTCTGAGTGCGTTCATAGCTATGGGCTATGGGCACACACAGTATCAGATTTTTACAATTTTTATAATTTTAACAAATTATCATATCTGACAAACATTGTCCAATTAGAAGAGCAGTTGATTTAGATAATTTTTTCCCTGGGTACTGCCCCATTGGAGTTGGTCCAGGGCTTCTTTGCCCCACTTCTTGTTATGTCTTCTCAGATTTTGATTGGAAAACAAAATGTTCTTCTTGTGGGTCCTCTAGCTCAAAATAAGACCACAAAGTATTTCTGGAATGTTTTATAAGATTAGTTTATTATTCTAAAATCAAAGAGAAAGGGTAGGAAAAATATCAGGAGCTGTTTAAGCATGTATTTATGGTCTACAAAGCTACAAACATAAAAAATACATAAAAAGCAAAAATCTTTAGGCATCAATAAAAGGTGGGTGATATAGGCAGGACTAAGAACTTTACTGGGCACCAATCAGGTGGATGTGCTGTGATTAAAACTCCTTATTTTAAGCATGTTCCATATTGGCATTTTGTATGTACAACTTGAACAAAATGTTTGTCTTTCTCAGCCGCTTCAGAGTTTCAGGCCTCCTGCAGATTTCCTTGGTTGCTGGCAAGAGAGTAGAAGCTTACTGATGTTGTCTCAATTTGTAAATTTCAAAAAGCTGGTTTCAAGGGACAGGCATTTCAAATTCCCCATGCCAAAACTTCTACCCCTTCCAATGATAATATGTGTAAATTGAAGTGAGATAGCACACTTATACCAGCCCAGAAAAATATTTGATATTTTCTGTTGCCCAGCGGTCTTTGGAAGAAGCAGTATTTGACTAATATTGGCCTTATCTTAGGAGAGCCTATTTTCCAAATATATTGTCTGATTAATTTTAAAGGCTACCTCATAAACTATGTAATCATTTTCCTTGGTTGTATCTCAGATTGGTGGAATCTTTGTTTAATAAAGAAGTGATGTATGAAGAACCAAAAGAATAAATCTTTTGCTTGAAGCTTCTAGACAGAGGAAGAACAAATATCTATCACCTACATGAAATGAAGAACTTTGCAGATGGAAGAGAAGAGAAAGACCAGATAATCACAGCTCCATTTTGATTCAAAATCTTTGCTTTATTAGCTTTAGTCTTTTGATGTTTTCATTTTTCCGTAAAAACCCTTAAATTTTATGGGAAAAAAACCTAGTTTTTTAGTTAGTTCTAAGCCCAAAATAACTATCTTTATGTAACTAAATAAAGTGGTGTTGAAATCACTGTTTCTAAATTCTTAGGTACCTACCACTACATAAATAAAACAAAATGTTGTGGTGGAAGAGATTATATGCAAAATTGGTTGTTAATTTAGAAACATACTGAAAAGTTTAACTACTTGTAAATCTAGTTTTGGGTTCCATTATTACCTGTAACACGTACTATTAATTAAAATAGGTGTTTCTCATAGGTAACTTTGACCCACATATTTTGAGCCACAACTTAGATAGCTGTGCCATTCGTTCTACTGTTTGCAAGTGGAAATTTGATCAGGGCATTATGCTGGATCTTATTTGACCTTTTACAGAGAAATGAAATGTTTTAACAGGAAGAGTGAGATCTAGAAAAGGCAAAGCATTTCCATGAAATTATTTCTTTTAGAAATTCTAATGGGAACAATTGTACTTCAGTTCTTGTGTGCTAGGCAAATTTCTAGTTCTGACTAGGTTTGTACAACGTGTGTGTGTGTCTGCCTCAGCAGTTACACAGGTACGAGGACTACCAACCTCTGAAGTACTTTGTTTCTGGGATCTGGGACAACCATTTTTCAAAATAATCCTGTGCAGGGAAGCCCAGACTACCTGGTTTCCCCATCTGTTCAGCTCCCACAGCCTGAGACCCAGGCCTGAGACCACATGCCCAAAAAATCAGCCCCCAAAAGTTTAAGTCTGAAGGCATGTTTTCAGTGTTCAGCTTCTGGGTCTGTGACATCTTCTACATCTCACTTGTCACAAGCATGGTCTAGGAAACATTTGCTTGAACCTGGGGAAGCAAATGGGTATTGTAGCCTGGAATATTCCTTTCTGGAGTATTCAGCATGTTCATACTGTCAGCACATCATTTTCTATCATGAAAAAGAAGGCTCAGATTAATAGGTTGTGTTAATACTATTCCTATGGCTCACAAGTGAAAACCAAGGACTTAAGTAAGAATCATATCTGCATCCAAGACTGCAGAAGAATCCTGTCAGATACAACACAGCCGCTCTGTGTCTTTGGGACAGTAGCTTGAGAATAGAAGGATTTCCCTTGAGCATCTGAAATAGCTCCATTCGCTGGAATTGTGCCTCTGGTGAGGACTGCACAGCTGGTTAGCAGCTCATCTCAAGGTGAGCAGTGATGTCTCAGTGTCACTGCAGACACCTGGTCAGTGCTGACATCAAACCAGGCACCTGTGTTAGAGCACCTCAGCTGTGTCCCCTAACTCAGAGAAAAACACCTGCTTTGAGAGTCAAAAATATAGGTGGTTTAGCCTCAGTAGCAGCCCAGGATTTGAAACTCATTCCATAGACACACTCATTGTATTTCAGTGTTTCTTCATGGAAATATTGCAGGCTTTTGACTCTTTGAGCTTCCTTCAGTTTTGTCTTTCCCCTCTTGAGTCATTTCAGCAGGAAAGTCTAATCACTATGTCCAAGTGAGCCACGACCTTGGTGAAACTGTTGTCTGTGTCCCTCTCTTACTTTCCCAACTACCCCTGACCTCCTGTAGGACTCTCCCAGTGGGAACATATCCCACAGTCTTTAGGAGACTTACCTGAAAATAGTAGGATGAAATCCTGCCCTTCCTCTTTGCTGCACAAGGCCTTACCCTATACCGGGATACACATGGATGCATCAAAATATACCTTTATTAAGCAAACATACTTAAATATCTGTCTGAATCCTTATTGTTCTCATCCCTGGATGGGCCTAATTTTACATTTCTTCTGGAGAGCTGATGTTGAGCAATAGTGGCAGCTCCCTGCTGTAATTATAAAAGAATATGATGACAAAGAAATGAGGAACAAGGAAAGTATCCCAAGGGCCATACTGCAGTAATATACTCTATGAATTGGTTTTCAAATTATTTGTAAGGAGGAGGAAGGATAATTAAACTTGTGTATCTTTATTTCTATGCAACATAATCCCAAGGGTTAGTTTAGGTTAAAGCATGCTCCACTCACAGTGTCATGCAACAGGATTTTGCTTCATACTGGATTAGATCTCACAGAATCACAGAATATGCTGAGCTGGAAGGGACTCAGATCATCAAGTCCAACTCCTGGCCCTTACAGCACCATCCCCGAGAGCCACACCACGTGTCCAAGAGTATCCTAACACTTCTTGAACCCTGTCAGGCTGTGTTGTGACCACTTCCCTGGGGAGCCTGTTCCAGTGCCCAACCACTTGCTGCGTGAAAAACTTTTGTCTAATATCTAACCTAAACCTCCCCCTCATAACCTCAGGCCATTCCCTCAGGTCCTGTCACTGGGTACCACAGAGAAGATATCAGTGCCTGCCTCTCCTCTTCCCCTCACAAAGAAAATTCTTGACTGCAATGAGGTCTCTCCTCAGTCTCCTCCAGGCTGAACAGACCAAGTGACCTCAGTGACTCCTAATACATCTTCTTAGCCCTCTTTTGAATGCTCTTGAATTGCTTAAAATCCGTTTTATATTGTGGCTCCCAGAACTGCCCCCAGCACTGGAGGTGAGGCCGCCCCAGTGCAGAGCAGAGCAGGGCAATCCCCTCCCTTGCCCAGCTGGCCATGCTGTGGGGTTGGCCCTCCTGCCTGCCAGGGCACTGCTGGCTCATGTTCAACTTGCCATCGACCAGGACCCCCAGGTCCCTTTCCATTGCACTGCTTTCCACCATCCCATTCCCCAGTCTGTCTGTACATCCAGGTCTGCCCCATCCCACGTGCCGAATCCAGCGTTTTCCCTTGTTAAGCTTCACATGGTTGGTGATTGCACAGACCTCTGACTTGCTGAAGTGTCTCTGCCAGGCCTCCCTCCCTCTGAGGGAGTGAACAGCTCCTGCCAGTTTTGTATCATCTGAGAACTTGCATAGTGTCCCTTCCAGTCCTGCATTCAAGTCATTAATGAAGGTGCTGAAGAGCACAGGGCTGAGGATGGAACCCAGCAGAGTTCCACTAGGGACAGGTCACCAGTCTGATGTCACCCCGTTCACTAAACCCTTTGTGCCTGAACCCTGAGCCAGGTGCCCACACATCCCATGATGTGTTTCTCCAGCTGTGAACTGGACATTTTGTGCAGAAGGACACTAGAAGAGACAGCATCAAAAACTTTGTTGAAATCGAAAAAGATTACATCAACTGGCTCCCCTTGATCAGCTAGGTGGTTATCTTGTCATAAAAGGAAATCAAGTTTGATAAGCAGGACTTTCCTCTCATGAAGCTGTGCTGGCTTCAGGCCATCAGGCTCCATGGATTTGTAGGGATCCAGCTGGATCCCCAGGCTCACTAGGAATTGATCATTCCTGCAGTTATCCTTCTCCAGCTCAGGGCACTGAGACCTCCTTTGTCCATCTGTTGTTGATGACAGAGGCAAAGAATATGTTAAACCTCCACCTTGTCCATGTCCCTGATTGTGATGAGACCATCCTCATCCTGTAATGAGCTGATATTGCATTTTGATATGAGTTTTACAGTGCCTGATGCCATTAATATATTTGAAAAACTCCTTTTAGCATCTCCCACAGTTTTGACCAGCTTCAGCTCCACGTTAGACTGCCTGAATTTCCTCTCTGTATCCTTGCCATGTTATTTGGTCCTGTTTTCACTGGGCATACACCTTCCTTTTTGCCTTATTTCCAAGAGGAGACTCCTGTTCAGCCAAGCTGGCCTTCTGCCTCGCCTGCTTGACTTCTGACTTTTGGGAATTGCCTGCTCCTGTACTCTTAGGAAGTGATGTTTAAAAAGTGGCCAGCACTGTTGGACTCCAGCATCTGCAGAAACATATTCTCAGAAGACCTTACTTACTAATTGCCTGAGCAGCCTGAAGTGTGCTCTTCTCATATCCAGAGCTGAGGTTTTGCCAGCACTTTTCCTCCTGTTAACAGAGATCTTAAACTTGATTTCGTCCTGGTCATTGTGGCCAAGACAGCTGCCAATCTCCACTTTGCTCACAAGATCCTCTCTGTTGACAAGCAGCAGGTTAGGCAGGGCATCTTTCTCAGTTGCCTTCCTTAGGACCTATTCCATAAAGCTGTCATCCAGGTTTTTTAGGAATCCCAGAAGAGAATGAGGCAAAGAAGTCCTCTAAATTGGATGAAACTGTGTTAGATTCACAGTCGAGAAATACCTGCTCTTCACTGTTGACTGTACAAAAGTTTCAAAGTTTTGGATGCAGCTGGGTTGGAAGGAAGACAGAATAGTAGAGTGCAGGGCAAATAAAAAATATGTATTTTTCTGGTTGTGCTACAGTAATGTAATTGCTACCAGGTTAAATCACATTTCAAGTGTCATATCTGTCTTTTTGCAATGTCTAGGATGCTGAGAAATGCAATTTAACTTTAATAAATTCATAACTTTATTGTCATCTGCAGCAAATCTTAACTGACTCTTCAAGGTTCCTCTTCAGTTCCCTACAAATGATTATTTGACTGCCTGTCTTCTAATCTCAATCCATACTGAATTTTAAAACAATAAAAATCATTCAGATTGCTGAGTCTATGATAAGAGAAACATTTCTATAAAGTTCTCAGAGTACAGATTGCCTGTACTTATGAATTCTCTTGCTCTCTTGGTTTAAACCCAGTCAGCAGCTCAGCCCTATGCAGCTGATTGCTCACTCCCACCCGGTGTTGTGATGGAGGAGAGAACTGCAAAAGTAAGAAAACTCGTGGGTTGAGATAAAGACAGTTTAATAGGGAAAGCAAAGGCTGCACATGCAAGCAAAACAAAACAAGGAATTCATTAATGCAGCACTTCACGTGGGCAGGCAGTTGTTAAGCCATCCCCAGGTAAGCACAGCTCTATCCCATGTAACAGTGACTCGGGAATACAAACACTGTCACTCCTAACATCCCTCTGCTGCGTTCTTCCCCAAAGCTTTATGTGCTCAGCATGGTGCCATATGGTCTGGAATATTCCCTGGTTCAATTGAGGTCAGCTGTCCCAGCTGTGTCCCCTTGTGCACTCCCAGCCCACTTGCTGGTGAGGTGGGGTGAGGAGCAGAAACAGCCTTGACTCAGTACAAGTGCTGCTCAGCAATAATGAAAATATCCCCCTTTTACTAGCACAAAATCAAAAGACAGCCCCATACCAGCTACTGGGAAGAAAATTAACTCTATCCCAGTTAATACCAGTTAATACCTTATTTATAAGAATGATTCATCATTATACTATATGGCCAAACTAGATTAATTTAAACAGCACTCCACCTATGTGTAGAAGAAAGTGACATAAGACTATATAGCTGTGGCTACAGTTGAGAAAACTAATCTTCCCTGGAGATTTTATTCTAGGGAAACAATTATGTACACTGAATAAGCCCATACTTCCACAAGGTCTTTGGAGAAAACTTGCTGTTCATTTTGAAGCCAGGCTCTGTGAAGGCCATTGCCATCAAATTAACTTGTCATTTTATTGATTAAGGTGAGGTTATTTTTGCCCTTGATGTTCGTCCATTTTTTTTAATATTACAAAATTCTTCAGTACAACACATATTATTTGTAGAAAAAAGTGATTTTTTTCTTTTATAATTTCCACCCAGTTTATAAAAAGCATTTATTGGTTCTTTTATTATGCTTGATAATATAGTGAGCTCAGCCAGAAATAAGTGCGTATTTAAACTGTCTGTCTTAGCTGAGAATGGACACTGGGTACCTGACAAGTGCTAACCTGAGCATGATAGGTTAGTCTAGTCTGCAATTTCCTTTGTGGATTTACACATAATTATTGCAGATAATATCAAATACTAATTAGGATTTGATCAGATTTGGGGTTTGTTTGTTTCATCTTTCATATATTTAAAGAACTCAGCTGACTATAATAGTATATTAATTTTTATCAGTTGATTGGCAGTTTCTCTTTGTATTTGCTGTTACTGCCAATAATGTATTTTGGAATCTTAAAAAGTGAGAGAGGAACTAAAGCAATCCATACAGAAGGAAAAAAGACCTCAAAAGCATGATGGCAACCTGTCTCCTCAACCTCGGTCAAAGACCTGGCAGTCACAGGAACCTGATTAGCTATGAGACAAATGCAGCTGTCCATTCCTGCTCTGCAAGTGTTGCAGTAGGTATTCCATTGTCAGCCAGCCAGTGTTTTCAATCAAAGTAATTATCTCCTGTAGGAAAAATAAAGTGCTGGCCATGTTGTTCTAACAGCAATTACCCATCTGTAACAAGATGGGCACTTGGAGAATACCATTAAATCACTGAGCTTCTGAACCTGTGGTCATTAGATTTTCCTTTTTCATTTCCACTTGATGTCAGGTGTCTTCCTCACTATCTGGGTAATTCTGGCTTCCAATGCCGTGTGCTTTTGAGAGTCCTAGAGATAATGCCTGAGCCTTGAAAGGCTTTGTTGTGCAGAAGTGAGAGAGCTGGCTCTGTTCTGGTGTCAGTGGGCTCTGAAATGACAGGGCCCAATCTGCCATAGCCCAGAGGACTGAGCATTAGTGCAGCAGGAAAGAGAAAGTATTCACAGAAACTGAACTGATCTAAAACTGCATGAATGAGGCTTAGTCATACATTAAATTTGTTCTACCTGACAACTTCAGAAACAACAGCTTGCAAATCTAGAAGGCAACAGCATGTAGCAAATATGCTACTTATGTTCATTTCCAGGTAAAGGACTGTATGTATAATTTATTTAATGTCAGCCCTGCAGGCAGCCAACCTCTAACCATTTAGTGCAGAAGGGTTAACTGGACCCTTATTTTTCCACCCACTCTTGCAGCTCTCAGTCAAATTAATCAGAGGTGGGAGCAGTCACTGTCCCTAGAAAATCACATGCCTCTTGTATTTGTCATAGCCATAAGAAATCCACACACTGCATCAAACTGCATGCAAACAGGGCACTTATAATCTTCCCAAAATGCAACAGGAGTGGGTTCTCCAGGAGCTCCCACATACAGTTTGAAGTCCAGAGGAGATTGGCAAAAGAGATGGGAGCAGGGGATTGCACAGAAATGTGCCTGAGTTCCCAGCCTCTCTGGGGGCTAAGACAGAAATTATGCCAGAAGTAAATGATTTCAACATGAAAGAATTTGCCAGATTTAGATTAGATATTAGGAAGACATTCTTGACTGTGAGGATGGTGATACACTGGAACAGATTTACCAGAAAAGCTGTGGCTGCCCCATCCCTGGAACTGTTCAAGCCCAGGCTGGATGGGTATCCGAGTAACCTGGTTTAGTGGAAGGTGTCCCTGCCAATGGCAGGAAACTAGAATGGGGAACTAGAAGATATTTTAGGTTCCTTCCAACCCAAACAATTCTATGGTTTTCTCAGCCTAGTATCCACCTGTGCTCCTTGTCTGCCTGCCTTTCAGGTGTGTGCCAAGGGTCAATGAGTCATGGTGTTCGGACTCTGAAACCACAGCAGTGCTCAGTGGCAGGTGGGATACTTTGCAGGAATATACATCGTTTTCTTTTTACATTATTGAATTCCACTCTTACTTTTTTCCTAAGCCAAATTCTGGTCCCAGATTTTGTATTTCCTATGTTAGATATGTTTGCACAACTATTACAGAAACGTTAATTAAGAAGTAGTACAGATTTTTGTTTTGTGTTTTAGGGCTATGAAATTTCTTTTCTGTGTTGCTTCAGTTCTTAAACCTGATTGCTTCAGGAGACGGCTGTTCATATACATAACAAATGGAAAACTCTTTGACAAACTAATTGACTGGCAAGCCAGGTACAGTGTATGCATCCAATTTGTAATGAGTTATAATTTAAAAAAATAATCAACAAGGAAAGTAGCTATGATTTGATCATTGAAGTTTAGACAGGCAAGATGACCTAGGTGTGAACAGAAGAGTCATTATTTGATAACTATAACATCATCTATCCACATCCCTCACATATTCTGTTAAATTAACCTTTGCCATCACAGACAGGCCATTGTCTGCTATCTTCAAGCTCAAATGATCATATCTAAACTCCTTACTGGGAGCAGCATCATGGGCTGGCCCAAAGGAGTTAGATGGTTCAGCTGAGCTAAGGCACAAGGGTTCAAACAAGGGACTTGACTTCTTCAGAACTCTTTTAAAACACTGATTTCCCTCCTGCCAGGCCTCTCCTGTTAGCATATTTGGTGTAAATGCAGTGAACAGAGAGATTTGGTCTGGATTCAAGGTAGTGTATCTGCCTTGTGCTGTACTGCAGCATGGAGGTGCCCTGCATGGTGGCTGCTTCAGGTGCACCAGCGACTTGCCCAAGATTACTCCTCTAGGTTACAAACAGAACTCATACTCTCATTGATTGTTTGTTCTTATATGTGAAACTGGGAATAATTTATGCATTTTTCATATGATGAAATTGTTTGTTCTCAGAATATGAATGTGACTAGTCGTCCCGTTATATTTGCACAATCCAAAAAGCTTCTTAGGCGTAAAATTCAGTGATGGACATTAGAGATTTATGACCTCAGTTTATAGGGTTTAACATTAAAATAGAAAAAGTTGTGACTTTGGACAGAGAATTTATATTTGAGAATAAAAAATATTTGCTCTAATATACATTATGCAAATATCCTTCTTCCAGCTGGTGGTTCTAGACTGATGAGTACCAGTGGCTTTATTGTTCTGCACTGAAATTCATCCCATCTGAAAACATGGTAATGCTTTGCTTACCTGCTACTTTCTTTCCTGCTTACACTTTTTTTTCTTTTTTTTTTTCTT
>VZDJ01000782.1:29849664-29982160 GCA_008694505.1 Cyanoderma ruficeps
TTTTTTTTTTTTTTTTTTTTTTTTCTTAAGATGCATGACTTTGCTCTCAGAAAGTGATAGGAACTAAAACTGATGTCTTCACCTGATGCACTCATTTCCCTGCATGGAGAAAATAGAGAGAAAAAAGCCAGACTGTATATTTGAACAGAGAGTAGTAGCAAGTATAACTTTTTTGATAAAACCAAGAAAAAAGCGCCACAGTTCTGGCCTCTGTATCAGGGCATTATCTCAAAATTGCATCTTTAGCAAGAATTCTGTGGATTCAGTCTATGGCATCTTGTTTTTTAATAGACCACTTTCTAGGAAACTGGAAAACTGTATGCATACCAACACATAGAAAGCTGTCAAACTGACCGTCCAAATTCAAAGAAAACAGATGTTCTTAGAGCAACTCAAACAATTATTTCTCACTTATTTCTCACTATTTCTCACTAGTTTCAAGGCTGCATTTCATGTGCCTAAAGCTTAAATATTCTGTGATTAGTGCATGCTTGTCTGAAACTCTGGCAGTGAGTCTGGAGAAAAATGCCACTTTGAATCATATTATGTGGTGCCATCCTACAGGTACAGCACATTCCAGTGTGACACAGAACAGGTCAATGCACTCCTATACTAGCTAAATAAGGAAACAGAGATAACCCATAATTTCATACAAAGTGCCATTGGTATGAAAGAGACTACAAAAGAAAAAAAAAATACTTTTCTCTTTTTCAAGAAATAAGGTCTTTGATTCTCTTTCTAATCCTTACATACTCCATTCAGTGATTATTCTTTTTTCCAGGAGAAAGACTGATAGACAGGATCAGAATAAACTGAATACAGAAGGGTTATCCTCTCATCTATCATGCCAAGAGTGCAGATATGAGTAAACCAGAAGTCCCAATCTTGGCAGTGTGCTTGGGTTGGCTGCTGATGCAAGAAATCAAAAGGGATTCCTGAGTATACAAACACTTCTGCTTGAGGTGGGTTTCTATGACCTTTTTAATACCTGCCAGGGATCTTGTTGCTTATACACATCACTGTTTTTGCAATACCTGGTCACTTGCTCAGGTGCTACAGCCTTCTCTCTAGAGAAGAAAAATAGTTCAATTCTTGAGAGGCCTTGTTTCTAGAGTCATACTATTTTGGTGGAAACGTAAAGAGGGTGAAAATACGTAGCAAAATGTCATAGAGTAATAGAATCAGAAATAACAAGGGGCAGAAGGTTCAGAATTTAGGACAGAAGAGATGGACAGAGATAAGGAAAATGGAAAAAAATTGGTTTAAGAGCTGAAATAATGAAAGTGAAGACACAGTATCTATTTGGGTGAGGAGCCTCTTCTGTAAGAGAAACTCTTAACTGCCATGGGGTGTCAGTGCTGTTTCTGACCTGCAGAGTTATTTTCCAGCCTCCTTCTTGTATTTGAGTGGTTAATTTCCACGTTTCAGGAATCTATGTTTCAGCCAGCTGCTTTCAGGTGTATTGTTCATCATATCATTGTCATCTGAGCAGGAAGGTTCCTCCTGAAGCAGTATGTCTTCTTGAAATGAAGTAAAAAGTCCAAGTTTAGCCATGTCCTTGAGGGAAGAAAATGAAAATGTTCAGATATAATAGTGAGTTGTATTTGAGAAAATACTCAAAGAACAATATGATTTTTGAGCAGCTCATGAAATAATTTGTATTAAGTAGCTTCTTCTGAAATGGAATTGTTTACACAACACCCCCGCCATGTTTTGTTAATTTTAACTTCCAGTGCATATGTATGTGTTAGGTTTAAAAAAATGTTTAAAGTCCCTTGGGTGAAATTTTGGTTCATGTGGTATCTAAAACAATGAAAAAAAGTCAGAAGTGCCATCAGACATTACCATTTTGAGGTATTTATTTGTATTTCTATCTTTTTTCTGCTCCTTGGAAGTCATCCTCAGTAGTTCACAGCATGTAGCAAAATCTTTCTTTGCTGGCTAGTTTTGAAAGGAAGGGAGCTCTCATAAGCAATAAAAGAATGAGATACCTTTGGAAAATAAGACCTTAGAATTGTTGCATCAGCCCATAAGATACAAGAATTCATAAAGCATTTCAGTAAAACAATATGAAATTATTTTAGTGCTATTTTTAATTCCTTCTGCTGTGCTGATTTACTTCTGTGAACAAAGCAACCAGAAAGCTTAATAAGTTAGCGCCATCAATAATCTGCATGCCAGCAAAACCCAGATGCTCATTGTAAGGCTTTGCAGAAGATGATAAAATCTATAATTTCCTTTAAATTCATTACAGTTTTGTTCATTGACCAGAAATGTTCTGCTTAATTATTCATTCTTCTGCAGAATGTAAGGAAGATCCTTTGCCCTGCTTTAAGCAGTAGGTTCAGAGCTCACTTAAAGTGCATCTACATAGGCACTCCCCTCCAATGATTACCTAGAATAAGAGGAAAATTATTAAGATTCCTATGAGAAACAGTTTTGCTTGTTTTTCTACTTTTGAATAAGAATTCTTAATTCTATTGTTTCTTGTATATATTGTTTAATGTCAGTGAACAGCAGTTTCATTATAATGCATTAGTACCAGGTCAGTGAGTTTTTCCTGCCAATCTATACTGTTGTCTCTAACACCAACACCTTCAAACACACAGTCTAAAACAACACTTCTAATCCCTGACACAATATAGATGAACTTGATTACTCTATATTTAATTGAGAAGGGAAATGGTATAAAAAAGCAATGGAAAATATTTTTTTTATCTGACAACTAATATAAAGCAGCATAATTTTAGCTAACATACATAGTTGATTTATTGTTGATGTCATAGAAAAGTGTATATTTGTACTTACCCATATATATGATGTGTGCATAACGCTGATCCAGGATGTGAACTGATGCAGAAATTCAATAAGATATGTGGAGCTTAGCAGAAGGAAAGGAACTCATCAAAGCCTGCATGTGATCAGTTACCATCATGCAAATTTTATTTTAGCTGTATGCATACATTGGATGCCATCAAATGTACATGTAAATATGCTCAATTTGGAAGGCTGATATAGTTAGACTATAAAAACAGATTCAATTGCAGCATCCTATTTCTGGCAGTAGCAGCCTGATCCTAAAAACCCTTAGGGCCTGAATGTGACAGAAGCTGGCAGTATATATTTAAGCATAGATCTAAAATACTGTATATTTTTGCATTATGACAATTTACACTAGAAAGTGAGAGATGGAATCAGTGGATGTCTGTGTTAAAGGATTATTCAGGTGGAAAGCATGATCTCCTGAGGGACTCAGCAAGGCAGACAGAGATTTAAACTGGTCACAACAAATTAAGATAGCAAAAATAGAACTGCAGTAGAGCCACAAAATTTGGATCTGGTTTTAGATTTCAAACATTTCTGAATTCTGAGTAAGTCTGTTCTGCACACCTAAAGTGGCAGCAACAGCAGGCCCAGCTGCCACCATGCAAATGGCACAGTGTGGGAGCCTGGAACATTCCAGGAGTTGCAGAGCACTCATTTACCATAGTTTGAGTTGTCCCCATTATATTTGGTAAACAGCACCCATAAGATGGCTAAAAGGTCAATTCCCCCTCCGTGTGTGACAAGTGTAGATTTAGTTAGATGTCTGAGGATGCACTCTAGGGGTTGAGTCATTCAAATTATGAGATCAGGGTGAGGTCAGAAATCTACTTCAGCTGATGCAGAAATATATATGTCCACATATATGTCTGTAAACAGATACAGACATATATGTGGGCATTGACATTTATGATCATTGAAGTTTTCCACATGGATTCTGTTGCACACCTACTGCTTGAACCTTATTTTAGAAATTATCATGCTTACATGTCTTTGCATTGGCAGCCTGGAAATTATCCTGCTTACTTATTTCAGAACATAGCACTTCATGTGGTGTAATATATGCTTTGAGAACATTCCAATGAATTGTTGGGTCCTAATGGGAGCTACCTGAGAAATTTTAATCCTCAGGCACTAACTGTAATGGCTTGGCAGGTTAAGCTTTGAAGATATCTATAGTTAATGCAATATCCAACTGCTGTTTTTATTCTTCCAAGACAAGCATAATGAGTCCCATGTAGTGTATGAAGGTCTTCTCCACCTTGGCATGAGTACCATCTGCTACAGCTGTACTCTGTTTATAAGTAGCTCTCTAGGTTGCTTAAATGGATTTTTATATACTTCAATGTCACAGTTTAAAGGTAAAACCTCTAGTTATTTAGCTCTGAAAGTAATATTTCCAGGTTAGAAAATGGGATTGAATGAATTTATGCAGCAGAAAGTCTGTATACAAAGAACAGCATCTACAATAAAGCTCAGACATTATGGCAATCAGCCCTGATTACATGCCTCCTCCACCATGGGATTTATGTGGATGTGAGAGCTGTCCTTCTCTGAGATTGTGTCTTCATGCTCATTTAAGCACAGCAGCTCACATTAACTAAAGGGGGTTAACATGAGCCATCTTTCTTTTGAAGGGCAATTTGCTTTCAGAAGCTGCTTGGTGATCTCCATGCTGTGTTTTTCTCAGCTGGGCCAGGCTCAGCCTTTAAAGCCTTTTTCCATGCAAGCTGAGCAGCGCAGCTGCCCCTCTTAGCACATTCCTCTGATTAGCTACAGCCTGGGAGCTTTCCTCAGCTTCCACTGCTGGAAAACTCAGCTCCAGGACTTCTGCTCCTCTGGGGGCTCCTCGTGCCTTTACATTTTCTAAAAGCATCCATTCCCCAGTGAGGCTGTCTAGGCATTGCAGCAGGTCTGTATTTCCCTTTATTCCCTGTGGTCTGAACTACATCAGGAAGAGTACAGAGTTGACCAACTTGGGTTGAGAAATATCCTTTGCAGTGTTGTTTTGGCCGCAGATTTGTGCAATACTGATTCGTGGAAGAGCACCACGATATATCATCTTATGTCTATAAATGACTATCATGCTATGGCATATTCTTTGTCCAGCATTTGTAGAAAATGCTTTAATGGTTTGTCAGAGAGTAAAAGACCATGATCTGAATATTATTTGCTGTAGTAATTGCATGTTTTCAAAAGAAGACTCCCCTTTTTTTGCCTGTCATTTTCTTCCTGTGGTTATTATTTTATCTACGTTCATTACTATGAGTTTTTTTGGACTTGCATCAAGGATAGTCCCACACATTTCTTTGAGAAAACCTTTCAAAATGTTCCATAGCTGCATCTCATTCATTTCTAGCAGATAAAGCTGATGAAAAAAGCATACTCTAGAGAATGTTTATGTGGCATATGAAATATTAATTATTGACTTTTTAATACCAACTAATAGCACTGAAAGCCAGCCAATCTGATGATGAAGCAAGTATCTTTATCTGCATGTGAAGAAAGAAGAAAAATGCATAAATTAAAAAATTAAAAGCAAGAAATGAATATGATACTACATACAAATATATAGGAATTCTTCATTTCACCTGAACAAATAATATGAAGGAAATAACCTATTTTAATTTAACCTCTTTAATTTTATAAGTTGGTTATGAGTTGCTTAAAAATATAATTGTTATCTTATATTTTTCTCAAAATATTTTGGTGAATAATTCTAGACAATCTCTTTATAAGCAGCTGAAAATAAAGGTTTGATATGATTTCCATTTTGCTTTCCTCTTCTGCTCTTTAGGCAGGAGTAGTACCTCCATCATGATGAAATGTCTTAGCTTTATCAATTCCAATTTTTGGTTTCAAAAATTTCCAGATGTCCTAAAAATTCAATATGTATCTTACACTGGTGACCTATGTTGAACTCTAAAATGTAGCTCAAGTTGCCATACAGCCACCTATTAAACTCAATGGGGATAGGTAAGCACCTGCCAAGGTGATTCTGAAGATCTGAGGGAAGTGGGATGAGGCCATGTTAAGGGTTCCTCACTTTTTGGGGGATAGAGGGAGGAGTAGACAGCTGAATTTTATACAGTCCCGTTTAGATGGGCAGGTTCTTGCATGCCAAATGTAATGAGTCAATTGTGTGTTATTTCCACAACGCAGAGAGCTTTCATTGCAGATCTGTTAACACAGAGAGTCAAGGGAGTACTGAGGTATTCCTACTACACTGTCACACATGCGGGAGGCAAGAGTGGCTTTGGCTTCTGGTCTGGAAAGCTCTAAGCACTGGGTTATGAAGATGGAAGGAACCAGACACAGATCCTAGGACAGTTTGTAGGCCACTGTGTATTTCAGTGCTTACATAGTGGCTTGGGTGTCCCATTGTCAGAGCTCAGAAGGCTGAGGCTGTATTTAACCCAATATTAAGTTTCTCCATAAGTACTGAGTACTTATATAGACCTGAAAACTGTTCAGCAGGAGTGCTACATGGTGAGATAATTCCCATGGATTTTTGAAGACCAAAGAAATTCTGAGAGAAAGTTAAAACTTTTCTAACAAGAGTTGGAAACAGATAGGACTGTGGTCTAATTTTTGTGCAATGCTTTCAGTTTTCCAAGCTGCCAAGAAGGTTTCTCAGTTTGAATCTGTCTGATCCTTCTGGTCATACCTGTATCTACTATGAATATCTAAAGCAAATTTCCTGGGAAATTTTTAAGAAAAAGTGAAGTTCCATGTTAACCCATGTATTCTAACCTAAAGGTCAGAAAGTCTTTTGAACTTGGCCTATAATGGGAATTATGTGGCTAAATCTCTCTGTGGCACTTCGAAAATAGATCCATAGCAAAAATCTAGCTCTTCCCCTGCTTCCAAATGCAGATGAGTGATCTCTGAAAAAAGAACTGAAGAAACATTAGTAGCTAAACAAGTCTTTGTGTACATTATGAAATGTTTGTAGTTATTAATTTATTTTCATCATTATCCAGTGCTGTTTGTCCTAGGAATTGACTGGGAGCAGGCATGGGAAAAAATATTTTTGCAAACAGCCTACTATGAGTAAAAAAACTACCAGAAATATTTGTCTTAATTTTATTGACTTCAGTAATTACAGCTGCTTCTCGGAGGTTTTGTCTGAGCTTGCAAGTCTCTTTAGCTTTATCCATTACAAGTCTGACCTTTCCTTGGGGTTCTCTACACCCTTTGGAATTAACATACCCTTTTCTTCAGGTGTCACAAATCTGACATTGCTCTTCAGACTTTGCACTCTTTTATCTTTATTATTTGCAGGCAGCCCTTGTGCTCATTTCTTTCCTTCTGCTGTCCCATTTCAACACCCTCACTGGCCCTGGGGATCAGGATCTCTCTTGTGAACAGTTAGTGAAGGCTGGCAACATTGAGATGAAAGGCAAAGTTATTTTGAGCTCATAAACTCTGACAATAATCCATAATAAAATTCATTATTAAATGTCACCCTGATCCATTTAATTTTCAATAAAAATCATATGGCAACTGCTTATCTAACATGTCATTTAAGAAAAATAAAATCAGGGAATGTAGCATTTGAAAATATGTGGTCACAGAGCAGAGCTAAGAGAGGGGGACTCGTGGTGGGAAAGCTCATTGCTAGGGATTAAACTTATGTCAGCAGTAGATATCAGTACTGTTATTACAGATTATATCAATAAAAGCATTAAGTGCTTTAAGTCACAGAGATCTTTCAAGAAATACTACTAAAGTGATAAGGAATTACTAGTAAACTGTTACTGTCAGTGTTTTTTTCCACAGCCAGTTTCTCTAGTGTCTCAAGGAGGGAGGGAGGGATAGAGAGAGAGTGTGAGAGTCCTGAAAACTCTCCCAGGTACTTCAGGCACTAGTTACATGCTAAGGATAAGACAGGAAGAATCCAGTCCTATGAGAAATGGGAGCTTGTCTCAGTGGACAACTAGCAACTAAACATGTAGTGTTAACTTGCTTATCAAGCTTGGTTATCTACCCCTGGATCTATATATCTTTATTTGGAACCTAAATTAACAGGGTCAACATTTAAGCAGAACAGACTGTTTGTATCACCACATTCAAATCACCCTTGGGTGAAAGCAAACTCACTAGAAAATGAAGTGCACTCTCAGGGATACTGTCAGAGAAATCCTGGTACAAGCAAGAAGCAAGCATTTCTAGTGTTTTGACTTTCTCTGATGCTAATAGGATTTTCAATTCATAAAAATGTGTCCAGCTGAAAGACAGGCATTTCCTCTACAACTCACACCTTCTCAGCACAAGAGAGGAGAAAAAGCTGTCCTGTTTCAAGAACTCTGCTGTGTTTCACCTGTGAAAACGTGTGGCAATTGATTAATGATAATTACCTTCTTGTACATCTTCGATTTACATGCAAAGTTTACATCCAAAACCTTTTGGAACAGGTTCTGCTGAGAGCCCCAGAGCTGGATGCAGGGTTCCAGGTGGGGTCTCTCTCATCAGAGCAGAGCTGAGGGGCAGAGTCGCTCCCCTGCCCTGCTGCTCACGCTGCTTTGGGTGCAGCTCAGGACTCATTTGGTTTCCTGACATTGTGCACATTGCTGGTTCATGTCCAACCTCTCACCTACCAGCACCCCTGAGTCCTTCTGCCCACAGGTGCTCTTGATCTATTCTCCACCCAGCCTGTCCCTGTGCTTGGAATTATCCCAACCCAGGTGCATGACCTTCACTTGTCCTTGCTGAAGTTCCTGAGGTCTGCACAGCTGCACCTCTCAGCTGTCAGGGGTACACGTTTGTATTAGATGCAACTGTACAACCTTAGGATGACACACCCACATCCCCAACACACACACACACATAACCATTTCTAATAAATTTGGTAGGATTTCCCACTGGGACTGGCAGAAAACAGCCCATAAATTACTTGCAAAGAAGATGAAAGCGAATTATAATTCAACCATTTTTATATAGAACATATTGCTTTACATAGGAATGATTGGCTTATGGCTGTCTGGAATTAATTATCTCATTCCATTCTCGATGACTTATTTATTAATGGTGCTGATTTTACTCATACACAGCTTGGAGTACACAAAATAGTTTTATATATAAAATTGATAAATACATTTAATTTATCGATTTGCAAATGACAAATTTATTTGGTCTAAAAGTTTTATTGGTTCATAAGAATGAAACATTGATTTTTTGTGTAATATAAGTTTCAGATGTGCACTTAAGTAGAGGCAGCAGAACTGCTTATACCACTTGGTGGAAATCTAACAAGCTTTTCAATCTTATCTTTATTTTGAGGGTTTCATAGCTAAGTCATAAAAAGTGAGTTTGGGCTGCATCTTTTTTTTAAGACAGTGGTGTATCTACTGCTTGACATCTCAGCCAAGAGTGCTTTTAAACATGTTCACAAAACAAATTGGTCACTGTTAAGCTGTACAGGTTTAAAGTAAATGCCCATTAATGTACCTGTAGATGTATTTCTGTCTATAATTTCTGTAATTGGCAGTTTGGCATCTGCTGTGTTTTCTGTTAAAGAAAATAATGTATTCATTGAAGAATAATAAAAAGTATGTTAACAGTATCACAAGCTTTATAGACAAGCAATGTGTTGACTTACAGCTCATCCTGGTGATCCTGAAGACAGTGACAGTATTTTCATAACCTGAAATATTAATTAGTTAATTCCCCTTAACCCTGGGGCAGAGAAACATTTAAGCACATCACAACAGTATAACCCAAACTCAGCATGGCAGCCGTGCAGTTCACTGCCTTCAGAGTCCTGTTATTCCCACATACATTGTGCCTAGTGTCTAGAAAGAGAAAGGTAATGAGCTGCATTTACAGCAAATTTTTATATTTCTGTATAAAATAAATATTATTTGCATAATAGGGTTATACACTCACTTGCCACCAGAGTGTAGGGAGGATTTTGCTGGCATTTATAGGAATAGGAAGAATAGAAAGGTGTGAACACCTTCATTTATTCACTTATTATATCTCAGTTAAAGCAAGGTGGGTGATTTGGTTTTGGTTTTGGTTTTGGTTTTTTCCCTGCTTGTACCAAGATTTTCTCAGCAGCAAACAGGTGGGATCTGATCTCAACTGGAAGCCTACTGGAGTTAACAGTAGTGTTAGAGATATTAATTTGCAGGGGATTTCCTTCAGACACACACACTTTTTATATGTTTGTCTAATTATGAATTTTGGTTTTATTATGAAATAACTAGAAGGAAAAACAATTGAATGGAATTAGATACACTGTGTTAATTATGTCTCTGTGGATTTGCTGTGATTTCAAGGTTTTATAGAATGCTTGAGTCATGACATGTCACTGCATGGGAGATTAATTTGGTCCCAGAGATTGGCCAAGGTATTTCCAGCTACTCAGATAGGCTGGACGGAATACAACCTCTGTCATACCTCACCTCAAAGGACAGAGGTTTATCTACTATGGACATGCAGACATTTGTTTTTACCTTCCTTCAGTCTTTGTGCTCACCTGGAGACATGCCATTTATGAAACTATCCACTGATGGGTATAAACATTACAAGCAGTACAGCAGCATTTCTGGGACCACTGAAGCTGAGTACCTGTATGACCAAAAGCCTTGTGTCAGAAAAAAAATAAAATGAAAGGTAGATGGAACAGGATGCAATAAACAAACTGGAAAAATACAAGGTAATAGAGAAAACATAGGATAAAGTGAGACTTACCATGATTGAAGATTTAAAGAATGATTAAAGAGTGAATAAATGACACATTTGTAGATCCTACTGTTAGATTCTTTACCAAAGGACCTGCTGTACAATTATTTGGGGAACCTGACAGATGAGTTGTATGTGTAATTCTAAATCAACTGACCAGTGCATAAAAATACTCAGGAAGATATTGATTCATTAAAAGTCATTGGAAAAAACACATAGATAGAATAATTTTTGTAAGGAATATTTATTTTCAGTTCCATTTAAACAACCCACTTCTGTAACACATACTAAAATCTTTAGGAAACATTCTAAGAAATTTCAGGATTATAATCACAGGAATGGATTAAACGTATTTCAGTTCTGGAGATTAAAAGACAGAATATGTTTTGCATCATTCTGCGTTTTATTAGGTTGCTGCCTTTTGGTATGCTTTACATTAAAAATACATGACTGACACTCTTTATACCAGTAAGCCTTTTTATTGAAAAAAAAAAATATTATTGCATTAAACTACATTCCCAGGGATTCCTTGAATAAGCTAAAGAAAAAAGGTCGCATTGCATGTACAATAGTGCAATTCACTTAGCTACTGTATAATATAAAACACTTTATACAGAGAATACAAAACAAAATTACTAGTTTACATATTATACTAGCCAGAGTATTATCCAGTTTTAAATATAAACTTGACACTTTTAAAATCAATCTGATCAAATGGCATTTTTATGCAAATCTGCACAACAAATATACATGTTGAATGTATTCCAGAAGTGCATCAGATACAAAAAAAAGTCCCAAACAACAACAACAAAAATTTATCATAGCGTGACTCAGGAAATTTTTTTTATTGGAGTTTTAAGGTGTGGGTGACTTCTTTCCTTGGATTATGTATCAAGAATATACAATCAAGCTAAAATAGATTATTAACTTGGAGTATATATATCACTGCCATAAGAATACTGTAAGTCTTAAAAATCTGCTTAAATAAAATCAAAATTGTAGCATGGCTCCATACATCAGGCTCAAGAATGCTTTTAATAATTATAATGATACATATTTAAAGTACATTCCTGATGAAAAAAATATGGCAGCAATTAGAGAAAATATATAATTTCAGCTGTGCCAATAGCTTTATTACATTTCTCCAAGAAAATCCTTCTGTGATCTAAGAATGGTATTGGATGTTGCCTTTGTTTGGTAATCATTGATAAGTGTTAGGCTCTTTCTGTTCTTAATCTTTCTTTCTCTCCCCATTAAAAAATCTCAAAATTTTAATTTCTGTTGTTACAAGAATTGAAATTAATCTTCATTGTCAATTTACTTGCCTTACCATGTTGGTATGTACAATGATGCATGGAAATCTTATGATTTCATTTCTTCTAGAGTCCCATTGTATGGTGCGTATATCAAGGGAAACAAATACATCTATTTTCCAGCAATTATCTGTGTAGTAGGATATGGTTCAGTTTGATTTGGTCAGTTTTCTTGCCACAGAAATTTCTACAGTATTAACATTGTCTGGTAGAAGTGGGAACACAAAATATGTGCACACACATTAAAAATGAGATTAGCCCATCATTCCTTCCGTTTCATATTTAGCTTTTGGTGTTATCTACTTAGGATACAAATGAACTCTTGTACACAGTGAGAACAACTGGATTTACTCCAACAGAGATGAAACTGGGCCCATAATTTAAAGGCCTGGGGGGCTGGAAGTGCATCTTTTATGCTGGTATTATCCCTGGACTGCTGGTGATGGCCACGCAGCCCAGTCAGCCCCTTCTAGGGCACAGCTTGACCTGCTGCTTTAGATGTCCAATTCAGAATGTTTCTACAGAGTTATGACTAATGTTTCCGAGTGGTCCACTGGGTGAGTGATCTCCATCCAAACAAGCAATAATTTTCAGAGGTGTTAAGTCAGAGTAAATATGAAACCTGAAATATGTTTGATTCTCAGAAAACAAAGTATCAGAAGTACAGAAGCTGTATGTAAATTTGAATCATCTTTTGAGAAAATTTTCAGCCAAAATTGAAAAAGAGAATTGTTAGACTCTGGAAACATTTAGCTCTACTTCTTCCCAAATAAACATTTTTACTTCCTTTATTCTGAAGCAATAATTTCAATTAAAGAATTACTCTACAAATTAAATAAAAAAATATATAATTTATATGCTACTTACACACAGATAAGCAACACCAAAATGGCATTAATCCATTTTGTTAAGGAGACTAAAAAATGCATTGGGAATCAAACCAAAATATGTTTGAGGGTGTGGTGCTACCATCATTTTCAACACCAAAATGTTTTGCTTCTGCATAGTCTCCATAATTTTTTTTTCTGATTTTTTTTCAATAGCTAAACCATCAAATATCTAAAGCTACTTGGAAAATACAAAACTAGCAGCCAGACACAAGTTGTCAAGTGATTGGAAAAGTTTGGCATATTACCAGTTTATGCTGAAGAAGCTCCAGAAAGAAATTAAATCAATTCCATTTTATTGCAATGAATTGATGTATTTTGATTAAAAGTAAGAAAATTGGTCCTGTTGCATTTTAAAGACACGACTTATTTGCAATTAGATTTTTCTTCTTCTTCAGGTAGCTGAATATAATGGAATAAAATTCCTCCAAAAGTTTTTCAATGTGTTTTATATTGATTCTGAAAGATACATTTTGTGGACTACCTTATTATAAATGAATTGAAATTATTTCAAATGTTTTTAGTCCAAACAAACAGGTACTGTCTGTTCGATCCTTCATGGTCCAATTTTATTGGGAAGCATGCCTGCAGTCTAACCATAATTATGAACTAATTTCATGCTAAATATCCCATGTTCAGTTAGAAATATTATAAAAAATGTCAAACAATGCCGTTCAAAGAGATGCTGAAGCCTTCATCTACTTCCAGATACACAGTTATTATGAACAATTTCAACCACACATTACTCTGAAGGTTGGATACATGCATTCAAACATTGTGGATTCGTAATTTCAATTTACTTGTTGAGAGTTTGGGAAGCCATGCGAGAATCTTGACATATTTGTTTAGATTCAATATACTTTTAAATGCTGAGTACTTGAACAAGTTTTTCTCTGAGTCTCAATCTCTGGAGACAGTTTTTGATCAGAATTTTACCTCTGCATGTTTATGAATATCAGCATGATTTTATAAGACCAGCCAATTGTTTTTGTTGTTTGTGAAAGGGGTGAAAAATATTTACACATTCTTTGGGAAAGGCTCTTCACACATCAGAGCTCTGTTTGGTAGGAAAAAGGGGTTGCAGTTTTGGCCAAGGACCTCTGAGGATCAAAGTCAGCACTGGCTGCTTGGCAATTCTGGGCTGCTGTGGCTCACTCCAAGACACTGTGCGACACAGGCACACACAGGCAGTGCCAAAGAACTTGGCTTCCTGGGGAGCCTTCTTGGATGCTTTGCTCAGAGAGAAAACAGGCAGCCTGCCTCTGCCAGCACAGAGCTCCCTATGCTAAGGGAATATTTTGTTATGTACCCATAGCCTGACTGCAGTTCCTTTACACTGTCCAAGCAACATATGCAGGGATGAAATCACTAAAATACTTCAAGATATTGTTGTCATCCTCATTCTCTGGTGTTAGCTCATCACCCCTCCCTCTGAGCCTCCCCAGTTTACTTTAGCCAGGAGGCAGCCCCAGGGTTTGCTGGTCCCAGACACCTTATTTTTTGCTCAGTCTAAAATACCTTAACCAAACCAGGCACTGTTTCATATACAAACTCAAAAAATCAGATCTTTGAGGTGTGTCAAGATTGCTCAACCTTAAATTGTGCTACGGTAAATCCCTCATCAGTGTCGATATTGATCCCATTTTGTCTGTGTGCTGCGGTCCCATTCCTACTGACAGTCATAGACTTCACTTCAAGCTATTCTTTTAAAACATTCTGTAGAATGACTCTGGCCACCCGTGCTTCTCATGATAGTATCACAAAAGGCTTTAAAGTAGCGTTTCCTCAGTGATACAAGAATAAAATCAACATTCATATGCTGTCAGCCAGATTTTGGACTTTAAAATCTTTGCTGTTGTGCTCTCAGCAAAACAGTAGATTTCCCATCAGACGTGATTGGATGCTGAATGCTTTATTTTATTTAAATTTGGGGTTGGAGCCATGGTGAAATCATTTGGGCTAGTTTAAGTAGCTAGAAACACTGAAAACTTCTTTTGTTGTAGGTAACTGTTGGGTCTGGATGGAACAAGAATAGTGATGGGGCTCTTGTCCTTGCAAAAAGGGGTGTACTAGATGATTTGGGTGTATAGCAGAAGGTGTGGCTGTGCTCAGGTGTGGTGTGAATAAGGCTGGGATATATGCAGCGTGTGGCAGTGCAGGGAAGGTCAGTGGGGAAGGGTGGAGGGGAGTGGCAGAAACCAAGTGCAGCGGGTGTCCTGTCAGCAAAGCAGGGTGGGCAGGAATAAGGGCTGGCGCTAATGGGGAAAGGGCTATGGGGGCAAAATGTGCCTGAGAAAGGGGGTGGAGGGGCGCCAGGGAGAGATGGCTGCCGTGGGGGTGCACAGATGCTGAGACAGCAAAGCGTTGCAGCAGCGTGTGGTGGATGGTGGTGACAGTGGCCTGCTGCTGAACAGGGAGGGCAGGAACTGCTGGTGTTGCAGAGAAGGCAGCTGGTCCTGGGGCAGGCAAAACTTTCAGGTGTTTTGCCAGAAGTTGTTTCTGCATGTGCTGCTGGGCTTGCAGCTGCAGCAACCTGTATTTGTCTACTTCTTCTGGTGTAAAAGTGATAGGCTGCTGAGTTAAAGGAGGGGAGGTGGATTTACTGTACACTTCTAGGTCATTTAGTGTGTCACTATACTTCTGCATAGCATTGTCACAAAAAGAGTCTGAACTGCCTTCTGCCCGGTTCAAGTCCATGTTTACATCATGTAGTTCTTCTTTGGTCTCTGTTGAATTAACAACAGAATATCTATTAGAGGGAAAAGCACCAGGGAAATCATTTGGTACTGGATCACAGCTTTGTATAAAGGGCTGCACTTCACTAATGAAGAAATTGGTTTGTTCCTTTATTGCTGTGTTCCTTTTTATGCTTGGGGTCTGATAGCCTGTTTCAATTTGAATTATGTCTTTAAGAACACAATGATCATAATCAGTTCCAGCTGAAAGTGTAACATTAGTAATCTCCGATGCTTCAGAGTTGTTTTTCTTCACACTGTTTTCCAATGAACTGATTTCATTATGTCCCATGTCATTTTTACCTACGCTTAGCACTTTCTCTGGCACAGGTAACATTGCAATGTCATCTACTGATGATGAAAACTGAAGAGCAAAGTGACTTTGTGAGTGATCCTTTAATTCTATCCCAGTGCTGATTGAAAATCTCTCTGAATCATGCATTTGTTCCTGGGTTTTCTTAGACTGCACTCTTGCTAAGAGTAACTTGGCTGTCATTGACTTTCTTTTTCCACATATGTCTTTTGCCAGGTTTTTGGAAGAGCAGGTGGCAAAGTTTTTAGACTGACTATTCACATTCAGAGAGTTGGAATGTGCAGTTTCAGCTTTTCCTGGTTCAGCGTTAGAACCTCTCTCAGCATCCTCTTTTGTCTTGTTGTCACAGTTGTCAGTCTCTTTTGAGATGGATCCTGAACTGCTGCCTCTTGATATTCTGCTGCTAGATGATCTTTCACTGCTTCTTGAATCACTGGTGGAACCACTTTTGGATTTGTGGTAGCTTCTACTCCTACTATGAGCTTTGCCAAAATGCTGATGTCTACATCTCCTGCATTTAGACCTGTCTCTGATTTGTAAAACTTTATGTCTTGAACATCTTCCATATTTAATTGTGCCACTCTGAATACAGTTTCTAGTTCTGTGACTTGTACTATGACAAAGATAATCCTCGTCTGTATCATCAGAAGTGAAAATACACTTGTGCTTTCTGTGTTTACATTTGTGCCTTTCATCTGCCTTGCTTTTTCTTTTACAACAACAAAGCAAATTATTTTTTCTGTGATTGTTTGATGTGGGACTCACGTAGCTCATGTAGCTACTCGTACTGCTAACTGAAGTGTCAGAATAGCTGGAATGTCTGCCTGACGAGGACTTTTGAGGAGATGGAAATCTCCAGCATCTTGTGTAACTTCCACATCCTTCATTATCTGAATACCTGCTGTTCAAACTGGATTTACAACTAAAGAAACTTTCACTAGAGTCTTTTCCACTGTCAGTTATATCACTGCTGCAGCTGACCACATCTTGAAGGGATCTGGAGTCATTTTGGTTCTCATATCTTTCTTCAGAATCAATTAAATGGTATTTTGCAGATTTAGATTTTTTAATCCCAGACATAAAAGCAGAAAGGGAAATGCTTTCATTTCTAATGTTCTGAGTTTTTCTTTCATAGCCATGGAAATGATGCTTTAAAGGTTTTCTCAGTGTTGTTGTATAAAGACTTTTTTCTGTCACATAATCCTTTTGTGAGACATCAAGGTAAGCAGGCACTTTGGGTATATTTTCATTCAAATAATCTGCAATGCATTTTTGACCATTTTCATTCATTTCTTTCCCTATGTCTGACTCAGCTTTTTGCTTGGCCTTTCTTGGGTTTAGGGACACTTTCATCTTCTTTGGTTTCAACAACTGATTATCTTGTCCATTTGACATTTGCTTGTGTTTTATTAAACCTGAGGGTTCATATTCATCTGCAGTCTTATTTTTAGAAAGCTCTTTACAGCTTGTTTTGTTTGTTCCATGATTTTTACCCTCCCTGTGGTTTAAAGAGAGTCTGAAGTCAAAATACAGTGGATTACAGCCATATGAAATACAGGGCTCAGTTTTTGTAAACAGAAGTAATTCTGTGGGCCACTGGAGAGCAGTGCTGCCATCTTTGCTCAATACATGGAGGAAAGGCAATGCCTGGGGTTTGACTTCTTTAACCATGGTCTCCTTTGCATGTGTTTCCGTATTTCCATCTGTGGTTTCTGTAACCTCCAAAGATCTTTCTCTTTTTATCACTCCAAGACTGTCATTAATGTTCCTCGAACAAGTCAGCTCAGGTGCTGGCTGTCGTGGGAGCTCAGATAACTGGTCAGGCAGGTGGGCATTGCTGTGCTTGTAGGTGTTCAGCTGCATACAAAGATTGCTAACTTGGCATGAAGATGAAATGGGAGTTTCTAAGAATTCATTCAGTTTGCTCTCTTGCTCTGTTTCTCTCAGTGAAGCAGAAAAATTCAAATTTGAAAGCGGTGTTTTGACTTTAGAAAATGAAGGATTAGCTCTGACTTTTTCTTCTGATTCCCTATCACTACTTTTATCATTTTCCTTTAGCATTTTGGGTTTTGCAGCTACATGACTTGATGCACTGTTATCCAATTCCATTTGGTCTTGTGTAATAGGTGACTCTTTATCCAAACTTGCTTTCAGTTGTTCCTCCAAAAGTGTGACAGATTGACAGCCTTCAAGAGTTTGCTTTTTTTTATGGTTGGGGGACTCACTACAATCATTTCCTTCTTCAGAGTTCTCACTGAAGACTGATGCTGAGGACTCAAGCTTCAAAGAGACTTTTTTAGAGAATGAAAAAGACACTCCTGCCCTTTGAGAGGTATTGTTGCTATCTGGGAACATCTGTGAGACGTGATTTCCAAGCGCATGGTGTCTTTCGGTTGGGGGATGGTGCCTGCTGATAATAAGTTGCTGTTTCTCTAATATGCTTTTGGAGAAACTTTGTCCTTCACTTGTGATGGTTCTTTGAGAACTCGCTGTGAACTTGCTACCCTTGTACAGGAAAATGCCATCTGGTGATTGCTGCTTTTCCAGGACTAATCGGGGGGCTTTAAGCAATGGTCCACTCCCAGTGATGCTTTAAGGTAAAAAAAATAAAGAAAAAAAAGAAAGCTGTATTAAGTAAACCAAGGTATGATAGACCTTGCATTTGACAATTATTATTAAGATAAAATAAAAATCTACTCTTAAAAAGGAGGATATCACTCAATTTTTTACAAGGTAAAGCTAAGTTTCAGCAGGGTAAATGTGCAGTTTGTCATCAGTTTGGGCTTCTATATGGGCGAGGCAGTCTTTACACATAGAAAATTACATGTTTTAATGTCAGCACATGAACGTTCTTTTTCAGTTATACCCATGTACAGGCAGAGCAAATATTGCTTTTACTTCAAATTTATATTTAGGGGAACCTAATCTGTGGCCAATCCTAGTTTTCTGAAAGGCCTCTCCAAAGGAAATTGTACAATGTTCAAAAAGAGATGCTTCCACCTTAAGCATCTGTAAAATCAAACTCTAGAAGAGAAAGAGAAACATTCTGCTTACATAGGGAAGACTGTGTTTTTTTGACCTTTTTAAGAGTAGAATCTTATTTCATCTTTAAATTATTCCACAATAAATGACTTTGCAAAACATTCAAAGAGATATTCATACTAAAACTTGTCAGCAAACTTTGGTGAGGAAAAAAGTCACAACTACACTGGTCTCATTATCAAGCATGATTTGACTTACTTTGCCATTTTTTCTATGCTTTGCTTCCATTAATTACTTTATTCCTCTTTTCAAAATGTGTCGGATTTTAAATGTGATTTAGTTTTCTTGTAATAAAAAAAAAATGTTACCAATTCTAGGGCCTTGACAAAAATGGCAAACCACTGATTTCTTGAAACAGATAATTAACTGAGACTGAAATGACTGTTGCCATTTTCCATTAAAGATGTGACATACACAGCCACCATAAAAGTGTTTTTCCAAGATATATTTTAAACGCACATTCCATTAGACTACTTATCTGCATTTGCTATCAATGCAGTACTACAGAGCACTAACAAGGGAAAAAATGGAAACTTATTAAATAAAGAGTTTGATAAAAAAATAAAACAGTTAAATGTAAATAAATTAAAACAGATCTGCATATAAGCTATCTATAATTGGCAATCATGTTTTATAAATGCTATAGAAATACATTAATCTTCAACAAGGGGAAAGACAGAAAGACTCCCTGGAGTAGGGTCAACTCATAATATGAGAATTTGTGCGCATTTCGCAGAATGTATTTGCATTTGCCAGAAATTCAGCATCAGAAGATACAAATTAAACTCCATTTGTATGTTACGACCAAAGTATCTCTTGGAGAAGGCATATAAAGAAATCCTTTTCAAAGTCTTCTTACAATAGCAAAATAAAATTTTTCTTTGCACAAGATTAACAATAATTTTGTTGTCAGATTGAATTACCTTGTTGTAAGAAACTGTGTTTGAACCTGAGAGACAGTACACAGAGATGGTAACAATTGCATGTGTGTAGACTTCTGCTTACAAAGGCTGACGTTCTGTCTTTCCTGAGCAATTGGGAATGCTAACCCCTCCACCAAAATCCTGGCACTCAGCCTCCTCTGAGCCTATTAGTGATTACAGGGAGGAATAGCAACCTTTTTCTTTCCACCCTCTATGCAAAATATTATGTACTCTTGGCTCTTTCTAAAAGCAAACCTGCTCTTTCCCTCCCAGATTCGTTCTGGCTTTCCTATTATCACTGACATTATCAGTCTATCTGAGGCTGCATCTTCAAGTGTGTGGGCATAAAGGAAGCTTCCCACAGGCAGTTACATTTGTTTCAGCAGATTTGTATGAAAATGGAGTCGTAATCATAAAAGTGATATATTAGCACTAAACCGTTATATGTCAGTCGATCGCTCAAAAGCAATTACATGGGCCAAAATGAGTTTGTAATAAACCCTGAATGCTATTATTTCCAGGGTACAGTAGTCTTCAGATGAATTTAAAACAATGCCAGTTTATTTATCTGATTAACTCCTTGTGGTCATAGATTAGTATAAACAATTGGTCTGATGGCAATCTATTCTACTGAAGCATTCAGTGTCATTAAACAAAGGAGATATCTTAATTTTAAAGGTTTACTACTGCAATCTTTGTCCTCTATCTTGATATTAATCAATAGAGCTAACAGTATTAGACCAATTTAATTCAGTTAACTACTTGTTTTTCATTCGAATTATCCTACAGAGAAATGGAAGAATAATCCCAGTACCCTAAAAGTAGTAAAAATTCTTCACAAAGAGTTTATCCTCTCCCATTAACTTATGGGCAAATGTTGAGACAGTCATACTAATCTCTTCAGATCAGTTTAGAAAACGTAAAACTGTGATATTATAAAAGTGTCTTCAAAATATTCCATTTAGAAGACATGACAATAACTGTCTACAGGAGAGAAAATGACAAACTTTCAAACAGCCTGTAATTAAGTCAGAGGTTTTCAATGTATGGTTTGCAGAGCAGGATCATTTGGAGTTGAAGACGCTTGAAAACAGGTTAGATTACACACAATCTCTGTACATTACATTGTGTAGAAGTAAAAATATTACAATTTTTTCTGGAAGGGAGGAAAGAGGGCATTAAAACCTCATATGACTTTTATAAACTTGCCATTCTGACTGCTTCCGTAACTCTGCAAGCTGGTGGAGTCGCTTGAGTGCTTTTTCCTGTTTCTTCTCATCTTTCCACGACTTTGAGGCCACATTTCGAGCAAATTCCCTTTGTTTTAAATCTTTCAATCTCTGTGTGAAAAGAACATAAACAGAAGGGATTAGAGATGTACACAGAAGATACAGTTCCTCTTACTCAATTTTTTCAGTTTTCATGAAGTTAGTATGTAAATGGAGAATAAAAGTATACTTAAAATAATGTAATAGTGAGAAGAGATTGAAAATGTTATTTTTGCTTAACAAAACAACATAATTTTATCTGATAAATGTCTACATATGAATGATGGCTTTTTTTGTTTCTTATGAGTACACAAATGTTCTATTCTGGCAAATGTACAAATACAGACACAAAACTAGAATCCATTTAACGAGGTCAACATTCTCCTATTTAATTAATCCTGTTGAAATATAATCCACAGGCATATATTGGAATAACTCTGAGCTCCTATGTGCAATATATTTTATAGTTCTCTACTTGCACATGTATACACAGATGTGTGGGGACTTATCTATTGGTTTTGTACCTTTTTAAGGATGCATTATTTTCTCAAAGGAAAGAACCACTGTCTGAAATATTTGATCAGAAAACTTTTATAGTTACTTTCACAATCTTTTAATCTCCTCACACATCTATAAATCAGGTAATTGCTGTTGGAGAGCACAAATTTCTTTGCCTTTATTACATTTTTTTATTGCCTGATTTTGCACTGACGATAACATAAGGAAAATGAAGAAGACATAAACTAGAAAGTGTCAACAGAATCCTCTGTAACAACAGTTGTCTCTGAGTTCACTGTGCTCTCTAGGAGTCAGCAAGTCATGTCTAACCTTACAACTCCCCAGTTCAGATCCATGCTTCCATACTCCATGGCAGAAATACATTTCCCCTTCCCACTTCTCCAGTGTTTGGGGAAAAATGTTTACAAGATGGGAGGGAACTATGGTATATTCATCCACATGTCCAGACTGGAAGCTTTGAGGACCAGAACTGAAACTCAGCTGCTGCATTTGCTTGCCCCTTGGTCCAGAGGTGGCTGTGCTCATCTGTGTAATTTAGAACTACTGTAGCAACACCATGAAATGCTAAATTTTCCACGGAGCGTTTTTTGCAAAGTAGATTTGAAGAAAAGTTTTGACATCACAGTCATTTTCAAACTACTGCTCGTCTTTCAATGTCTATGCCTACTTGACTGTCCACCAGCACCTAAAGGCCAGCATCCCAATCACTGCTATCATCTCATGCTGTTGTTCCACTACAGCAGGGCCAAAATACCAATATGCATCAGTAGGATAAAATGAAGGCTGACCAAGCATTGTAAAAGCAAATACTGCTTTCTGCAGCCCAGGTATGGAGAGCAGCCTAGCTATGGCACAGAGCTGTACACTGGCCAACATGTATCTGCTTCTGAGAAACAGGGCTGGAGGCAAAGAGTCCTCAACTTGTAGAGGTCAAGAAAATTATAAATGCATGAGAGCACTGCTTTCTGGAGAGAGGTCTAGCTTTTGCCAATAGATTACGACAAAGCAAATGGGTGAAAATCATCATCTAAAGAGATGACAGCTTCTTTTATGTCCAGCTAAGATGAAAGAATTCAGTAAGTGGCAATGACATAATATGACAGAGAGGCATGGAAAAACACTTGGTGGAAACAGGCCATACAAGATCTGTGACTTCTTGCTGTGAAGAGTGCTGGGAAGCTTTAGTGAGCATCTCTCACCACTGTCACATCAGCTATCCTTCAAATAAGGGATTTTTTAAAAAGTCAGATAACATCTGTGAGGGAAAAGTAAGTGCTGGGAGACTAACAGCAGAAGTTTTTTGTTTATTCTTAGTCTTTCGGCCCCCAAGACATATATGCCTTTTAGCACTGATCTGGAGACAGGAGGAGTTGGTCTGTCCACAAATCATCTGCTCAGGGAGCCTAAGATGGGTCTCTGGCTGTCAGCCATCCCGATGGTTTTGCACAGACACTCCCTGTTGGATGAGGATGAGAAAGCCAGGAAGTTGCTCAAGGAACTGGTGCACCACCAACCAGCAAGGATCATCATGCTGCCTAGTCCCTGATGAAGGTTTAGTCATTTCATCAGGACTATCTACAGACTGTCAAATCTGTATGGTTCTCTGTAAAGTTTTTATCAGCCCCAACATCCAGCACTTCCTTGAATTAGACTCTGAAACAGGACAGCTGCAAAGTCCTCTTTAAAGCTCTTAGGCTTCAGCTTCTTGGAAAGAAATGGTAGCTCCACCATATGTTTAGCTCTTACCTGTCCCTTTATGTGCCCTCTCTCACTATTCATTTGTCCCTTGCCAGGCCAGTCACATAACACTCCATTCCCTCAACCTCATTATCTGCAATTTACAGTCAAATGGATGAATATGTAAGACAATGTTACTTTTGGTTCAAGAAAGAAGCTTTTCAAATAATATATTAAAGCCAACGCTGAAAAAAGAACTCAGAGAATCTTCCCAGAACAAATCGAAATGTTCTGTCACCTAGGTAATATTTACATGAGTGTAGAGATATTTAAGCTGTGAAGATCTTATTCTCCACAGGAAAACATAGGTAGTCTTGAGCCTTATTAACATGTCCAATGTGAAGAAAGGGCAAAGAAACGCATTTGAGAAATGCCCTTTAGGGCGGCTTGCTATGTTTAAGCTGTCACCGTGAGCTGTTCAGCATCACACATAGAGCATTCATGAGGAAAAACAGAAACAGTTTCTACCTGTCAAGGAAACAAAGAACAGTGTGAAACCGAGAACTATGGAGCACAGTACTGAAAAGCAATGCCATTTCATTTCTTTGACAGTTAGGATGATAATCAAAAAAGCAAATGGACCAACACTAAGAATAGGAGTTCCAGCAGTATTTTTTCTCTCTAATGGCATGCAGCATGTGTCAGAGAAGTAAAGAAAAAGAAATGTAGGTAAGCATAGCAGAGAACTCATCAGCTGGAGATGAAATCCAAGAAATCAAAAGCTCTACAGTCTGAGGAGAGACAGGGCTCTCCCTGCACATTCCCTCAGCAAAACAAAACAAAGCTGCACTGCCAAAGCTCTAGTTAGGAGTCATAATGAAATTTGTCAGCTATGTTGGATAGATCATGGGACTGCCTGCTGAACCTGCAAAGCCCAGGTTTTCTTCACTAATAACCTGTGCCAGACTCCTGACAAGCACACAGATATTTTTTGCAGGTGGGGTACAACAGCACCTGATGCAATTGATCAGGTATCTGAATTACAACCCCAAGTTCAGCAGTCGTGCTTGAAAATTAACATTGCTTTACACAGCAATGGCATTTTTCACATAATTAGGTACTTAACTGGGCATCCAAATACAGGCATGTATAATAAAATAGAATTCATTTAATAGCTTCCTTGTGTTCTGTTCTTCACTTGCTACAAATATAGTTGTCATGCAATTATATTTCACTTTATATTATATTATCAATATAATATATATATTATATATAATATATATGATATAATATATATGCTATATAACATATAATATATGTTATATATAATATAATATAATATATATGTTATATATAATATAATATATGTTAATATATTATGTATATGAACAATTATATTGCACTATATTTTATTCTTTCTAAGTTTTTTGTACATGTGTGTGTGTGGACATTTCCATATCTAAAAGCATGACCCCTTTTTTTATAACCACTCACGGAGAGTATGAGAAAACTACAAAATAATGTTCATTGTCATGGAAAGATTTACTTGTAGAACTGTCCCATTGACTCTTCTGCCTAAGACTCAGTCAAAAACTGCTGAATCTTCTTTTCTTCCTTTGAATCACCAGGAGATTTAAATGAGCTGCATCTTCAATACCTACTTTTGCTAGACATCAAATAACAATGGTGAAATATTTGTAATTTAGCAATTTCTTCCCATTCTTAATGTCTGGGGGGTTTTGTTCTTTTTTAAATTGTCACTTTATTTGGGCCAGTACTTGCTTTGCACTGACCTGTGAGCACCTGAAGAATACTCACTGCTGGTTGCATTTGCAGTACTGAGTTTGCTTTCTATCCAGAGTTACAATCCTGATTTCTAGTCTTCCCTGTGCATGTAAATGTTTACCTGGATTTCTATTCTTCTGATCAGCTTCAGATGCCTTTCTTCACAACCACTGGAAAGAAATAAGCACTTTAGGAACCTAATCACCTGTTCTAAAAGCAGTTATCTAAAACAAGAGGGATAAAGTGAAATGCAAAAGTACCTCTTTATTTTCATTGTGTACACAGGTAATGAAAGGTGTCTATCTTAATTTCTACAGAGTGCTACTTTATGAAGGAGACATGGCTGACCTCCCAGCCAAGGTGCCTTTACACCAAAGCACACAGCATGGGCAGTAAACTGGAGGAGATGGATCCCACTGCTCAGCTAGAAAGTTAGGATCTAATTGCCATCAGTGCAGTGTGGGGTGAGGAATCAAGAGCTTAGTCAATGGGCCCACCTGAGAAACTGCCCTCTGGGACAAGGGAGCAGAACCAAGCTGGCAGATCTTTAAGGAAGTTCCACCAATCCTTTGGTGTAAGAGAAAAGGAGAATGGCATAGCTGAATAAAGATCTGCTGGTCAAATGAAGAAGGAAGAAGAAAATGGAAAGGTGGTGAGAGCAGGGACAGATATCCTGGGATGAGTACAACAATGCTGCTCGGCTGTGTAAGGATCAGTCAGGAAGGCCAAGGTGCAGCCAGAGCTGATCTTGGCAGAGGATGAAAAGAATAATAGGGAGAGCAGGAATGTCAGCCAAAAAATGAAAGTTAAAGAAAGCACACTGCCAGATAAAGGAAGCAAATGACAGTGGTGAACTGGTAACAACAAATGAGGAGAACTTTGAGCTACTCAACAACTGCTTTGCCTCGTTCTTAACTGCCAAGTGGATCAATTTGAGGGCCATAGGAGTATGGTACTGGGAGACAGTATTACTTCTCCTGAGTATTCTGCCAGCGTCTATGCCATTTTATAGATTTCACAGGGGTTCTCAGTAGTAACTGCTTCAGATTCCGGGAAGAACTGTTGTTGCAATTTTACTGAGTAGCAAATCCTTTCCTTCTTCAAGTAGTGTAGCTGCATGGATGTATATAGAAGGCATCTTTGAGAAAAAAAGTAATTTTCTAGGTTTTAAGCTAGAAAATGTCATTTTAGTATAAATTAAGTTTTTTTCCCATTACATTTAGAATATTTTTGTTCTGGAATATCATTCACAATGCACCCTCTAAACTACTCATTTTGCATTCCAGCCCTAGGTAAAAATGTATGTAACACATTAGGTATACATCTTCTGTTGTATTTAGAGAGCCTTCTTTGATTTGAAGTCCTTGAACTAATGTGTTTCAGTGCCTGATTTGCTTTAAAGATTTATTTCCACTTAGCAAAAAGGCTCCTTAATTAAGTTCTAACCAAATTCACCATATAAGGGGTTATTGAGGAAGAAAGGAATGTTAATTTCAGTAATTATTCTCTTGCCTGTAACCCTCACATTGGAACCAAATGCATTATTTGTAAAATTATTTCACACTGCTAACCATCAAATGAGACTGATAGTCACTAGAGAACATAATTAAACTTCATATGTAAAACTTACAGTTCTAACTTGCTGAGTGGAAGTGAGGAAAGAGCAATGAAGGAATTTGCCTTTACTATGGTAAGGAAAATCCTAAAAATAAATTGGAAAAGCTATTATATACAGGAATTAGCAATGAGATATGAAGCTCAAAAACTAGATGATAAATTTTCATTTGTTTTACCCATAAATAGCTACAGATCTCTTCAAAGTGTGTGCAAGTAATTATTTGTTAGAGTACTTTATATTATAGTCAGCTGTAACAGATTTAATATTGGTAGTGGAAGTGAATGAGAAGACAAAAAGCAAACATCCTGGTCTGATTGGATTAGGGAATGAGATGATAGCAGGAGGGAGGGAAACTCAGTCCTCAGACATGTCCTAGAGGATCCATCTACCAGTGAATGAGATGCTGATCATGGATCTAACCTGAAGGATAAATTACAGATGGCCCTTTGGAGGGCTTGTTTTTTTATATTTTCAGAATAACTCTTACTGCTTAAGCAGAGCTGCAAATATTCCTGCTAATTAAACTGATTTTATCTATTGCTGTAAGAAAGTATCCATTTGTGGATACTTTCCAATTTAAAAGATCCAATTGCATTTCTTGTAAGAATCCCCCAAACAAAGTTGAAACAGATTCATTTGCAGGCTGTTTCCATAGGGAAGAGGAGAGAACATGCGCTTTGTGCCAGCAGCTCACTCCTGTGGAAGCCTGAGCTATGGAACACTCATGTTTCTATCAGTTCCAGCAAACACATTGTCATAGGCTCCACCAAGCTGGGCTCCATACTGTGGATTTTGATTAGATGCATTTAGTGTCACTTTGGAATACAGAGCATATTTATCCAGAAAAATCAATACATTTGAATGATGAAAATCTCAGGGCAGGGTCTGTATCTTCCCTTCATATATTACCTCACTTTGTCAAGGTGTTTGGGCCTTTCTTGGATGAAAACCATCATCTTATATATTTTTTTTCTCCTTCTCCTTTAAGCAGCTAAAAGAAACTAGCATTACAGATCCTGTGCAAGACTAGCTCCCTTCAAAAATTTCAGTACTTATTCTAATCATATTTTAAAAATATTTAGGACTTTCCACATGCTTTCTCAGCACTTTGTTTTTCTTTATTTTAACTGTAGCAGGAAGAATACAAAATCACCTACATCTTAATGAAAAGAGAGAGAGTCTAAATTATTTCAGTATTCTACTGTTGAGTCCAAAACTTGGCCTCAAACTTTCTTCAATGTGGTCAGAATGCTTTCAGAGTAACGAAAATGACAGTAGAAATATCTATACATAGATTTTAAACTGCACTTTTCACAGACAGATCTCAGATTTCTTATGAAACTTCATGTTTACCATGAAATCATTTAAAAATATATATATAAATAAATAAATGGAGGCATAGAGAGATGGAGTGAATTCCGGAAAGAGCAGAAGGGAGACTGAATCAACATTTATAGGTATATATGCTTAATTATCACCCCTAACTCTTTGTATACCCATTGAAAAAAAAAGTCAGACACCTGAATTAAACCTAATTTTCATTTAGCTGTATAATCGTTTCAGTCTTGATAACTATGATAGTGCTGAGGGAACAACAGCAGAGCATAAGGAATAAATTTCTTCCAAATTATTGTGCTGTGTTCATAGTTTACACAGAGGAAAGTTGACTCAACCATTGCACAGAGACTTTGAAGTGCTCTACAAGAGAAGAAGTCCATCACTAAAAAGAGATATTTTAATATTTACTTGAGATAAATGTTACCTTGCGTATAGTCAACAGTCACTGAATTTTAGATGAAAAATTACCGACTTGGGAAATGTGTGCGAAGGATACTGGAGGGAGTTCAAGCAGAAGCCTCATCAAATATATGAAGGAAGTAAAATATTACTTTTTAAATAGCTATCTATAGAAAATATTTTAGATTGTGGCTTACTTTTTTTTCTTTCTTTTTTTTTTTAATCAGTCTAAACCAAAATATTCTTTTTCTTGTATTTGATCAAAGTAGACTTAGTTCTTCTGGAGTAGGATGGTTAAAGGTAATCAGAAATCTAGCAGCAATTCTATAACAAAAAATGCCTGCTCAAATTAAAGGAGCTTTAATACATGACATTTCCTTGCAGTTTTGCTCAATCCGAAAAGACCACAAAGGAATTTTGTAATCATCCAGTCAAAACTTTTCACTAACAGAGGACAGGCAATATCCAGACAAATTGAAGAATTTAAGTGACTTTGACAAGAGCTAATCTATATAATCCATAATAAATTAAATGAATTATATTATAATTCTTCAACATTTTATGAAGACTTGTATCAGTCATGCCAGTATTTTCCCTGGCACTAATGTCAGTATGACAGATTTTCTTATTTATTCTTTTTAAATCCTACCATGGCATCATCTAGTTTGATGCTCTTTCTTCTAGTGCTCTGAGACTCATTAAAAATCGACATTAATGATTATGAGAGTTTATGGCCTGAACCAGCTGAGACAAAAATATTTATTTCTAGAATATGTTATTTAAGATCCTTCTTAAGTATTGATAGAGTGGTACTTCACAATCATCCTAAACATCATGCTAAGGCATCCAGCTTTGCTCCAAGGATAGAACAGAAGTCCGTATTGAATAGTCTTTTTTACATCACTGCTAAAAAGTAAATAATTTCAGTTTGGACCAGAAGATATTTTATGTTCTCACTACATTTTCAAAAACTTTCCCTCACCTCTGATGACTGCAGATTTTTCTTTTGCCCTTTTTACTTCCTCCATCACTTCTTTTCCAATTTCTACACTTGTGATTTATAGTATTTACCATCCATTTTTCCTTTCTCTCCTTTATTATAAATTTAAGACAGAGAGAATTGACTTTCCTTCTAAATGAGATTAGCTGTTTATAACCTATTTGGTCTTTTTCTGTTCTGGGATTTGGGTTCTTAAACCATCTGCCAACTGCCCTTTGAAATTTTTTTGTTCTCTGTCACATCTTTCTGTTTGATTTTCCTCTTTCCAGCCCATTTTACAAGCTCATTCACCTTTATGAAACTATGTTCCTAAAAGAAGTGTATGTTACAGTTTGTTATTTAAACAGGTATATGCAGATATTTTATTTGCATTTGCTAAATAAAATTTTTCTCTTTATTTCCCATATGTCTGTGTTGATCATCATAATGATAATAATATATAGATTAGAGACCAGCTATAATGCATATGTTATTATTTTTAGAGACCCATAACATGGATTAAGTGTATGTGTGCTACTCTTGTCATAAGTGAGACCCACAGAGGCAGAACATTCAGATGGAAGATCTGTTAATTTTAATTTCTTCATCTATGGGATTGGAATAGCATTTTATCTTCCAGTCTCTGGTTTATTTGCAGAAAAGGATGAACAGATGTTGGGGTTTGGGGGTTTTTTTTGATTTTTTTTCAGGGATAATAATTCAAGAGCTTTGCTTAGCCTTTGTTTATCAGAGACAATCTTATGAGAACACATCTCAGTACTTTGTACTGATTTTTTAAAAGGTCATTTTCATTATATTTTAATATTATATATATATATATAATTATATAATTTAGTTTGTTTAACTATTTTCTAATTTTGCTTTACATTATTATTGTACGTTCTCTCCTTTGATGTTAGTATCCTTTCTTCCCTCTACTTGGTTTATCCATCTCTCTTCCTGGTTAAACAGCATTTCCTTCTGAAATAAAAAGAGCAATAAGGTGCTGCTTAAGCTAATTCAGTGTGTCGTGGAAAAAGGTGACCAAACTGTGAAGAGTGAATGCCCTACTTTTCCAGTTTATAAAGGTAAAGATATTTTGGTCCTATCTAGCTCCCTTTTTATTGCCATGTGCTTAAAATATTATTTATTTGCAAATTATTATTTATTTGCAAATTGTGACATAGTTTGTCCCCTTGAACTTACTGGTGTGCAACATGTTACTGAACTGAAACTTCACACAGTTAATTTGTGATGCCATAATTTAAAATTTTTAACAAACAATTATTCTACAAACTGGTCCCTGAAAAGAGAGTAGAAATGATCATGATGTACTTTTATAAGAGCAATCCTGTAGTACTTTTTTTACCCACTTATATGTTCCAGAGTAATGGGAGGTAACATTTAATGTTATCCTCTTAGCCACGCTCCAGATTATACCTGTTTGTATTCACTCTTACATCAAATGATGCTATGAACACATCTAGTTTTTCATGTAGACATGAGCATGTTTAATAGTCTAAAAATCTATCATTCACTGTTTCAGAAATACTATGTCACTTTTCAAATTCTTTCCTATCACTTGGCACAAAGGACCTTTTAAGCAAGCTTTACTACTCCCTCCCATGAAATTTTCATTCCTGTAAAATTTAAAATTGCTTTTATTCATACTATGGTTTCTTATCCCAGTAATCCATACTTTTATACACCCCTGAATTTTAATTATTTCTTGCAAAAAAAAGAGATATGCCATGAGTATATGTACTGAAATGAAAAAGAAGCCTCTTAAAATATGCACCAATGCAGATACAATACAGTGATTGTGGTTTCACATTCTTTAGACTAGGTGAGTTAATACTGGAAACTATTCTGGAGACAAAGAAAAGTAGGCCAGCTGGATTAAATGTTATAATTTTAATTTCTGAAAAATACTTGACTGTTTTTCCATATATTATAGGTTTAGCTTTTAGAGAGACCTTCTGCAACAATAAAAAGAATTATATAAGAAAAAATGTGTTCATTTTCCCAAAATAACAGAATTTCTATAACAATTACTGTATAATCTTGATGCAGTCTATGTCTAGATGTGTTAGGCTAATACTTGTTTGACATGTGTACTGTTCCAATTTCTTATTTTCAAATTAAAAGCGAGAATCTTTTTTTTTTCTTTTTCATTTTTTTAAACCAAGAAAATGGACAATATGGTGTTCTAAATTTCAAAATGGGAAGGAAATCAGAATCTGGAATCTGGCACAGGTTATTGAGAGCCAAGATTATGTCAATTAATTGAATGTTTGGTGTAAATCAGATTCAAATTATATAAAGTAACACAGAACTCAGAAAAGATGGTCATTATGAGGTGATAAAAAGATTTAATATTGCTTTGAAGAAAAGATGGGATTAATCTGAATATTGTGGATTCCTTTTGAAGGGTGAAAATTACATTGTACCTTTTAGGCATCATTTTTGTATGCAAATATTGGTAACTATCACAAAATATTCTGAGCTGGATGATTGGGTCCAGCTTCTGGCCCTTCACAGGACACTTCAAGAGTTACACCCTGTGTCTGAGAGCAGTGTCCAAACACTTCTTGACCTCTCAGGCCCCATGCTGTGGCCACTTGGGGAGACTGTGCTCCTTAATGAACTGCATTGGTTTACCCCTAAACAGGATATTACTTTACCCTAAAGTTTCTCAGTTAATCATGATTTGATATTCACACAATTTGGGCTAAGATGGGAGATCCAGGGCAGGTTCAGAATACAAGCCATACGTTGTTTCTCTTCTGACAGAAATGGTTTAGTACCCTGTTGAATAACACAGATCCTAAATGGAAAGTGTAGACACACATCAATGGGATGTGGCTTTTCAACATAAGTACTTAGGTGTCTCTTTTGAAGGAAGCAGTACTTGGAATCCATCAACATTCTAAGAGCTGAAAACAGGCCAAGAAATGCTAACTATAAGCATGAAGTATGTCACAGGGTGTCTATCAATTCCTCTATACTTACATACTTGTTCAAAGACTAGAATTTCTGCTGTGCAGAAAACTTTGGTGTCTGGGATTTTTTTTTTTATTTTTCAGTCCAAGTGGCAGAATAAAATTCATAAAATTTATATAAAAAATGAAATTATTAAGTGGCTTGATGTTAATTCATCTAAACAGCAATGAAACATAATATCTTAAATTTGCAATTTTCATAATTTCTGTATCTCAAGAATGACAAACAAAAGGTTTGGTTATGTTATAATTAATATTATGAAAGTATTATTACATACCTTACAAGAAATTTTGAAATGTATTTTTCCAAGATAACACTGCTGAAGCAAAGTGTGTCAAATTTTATGAACCATTTCAAATTGATTGAAACTAAATGACGTTAAACTTCTGTGTGAAATATATTTTGATTTTATCACATTCCTGAGTAACCATTCCACTCTAAAAATATTTCCTGAAAAATTAATTTAGGCTTTATTTGGTTTGGTTTGGTTTTGATTTGGTGTTTTTCAAGAAAAATATATTTTTTACTGTTCCATTACCATGTTTGTTTGGTATTCACATGCACGTCACCTACATTTCTCTATTTATTCCCTTGAAATTTAATCTGAGAAGATGCTTAAAGAGCCCTTGTCTTTTTAATGACTTCTGATAAAGCCTAATTATTATAAAATTGTAAAAAATGTGAAATTATAATCAGTCTGGGTTACCTCCTTTATTTTTCCCTTAGAGATACAATAAAATATGTTAATTAATGCATTTAACTAAGTAAGGATGATAAATTACTAATCTCATCCTTTTTACTGCTGTTTTGGTGATGAACTGATATGTTTCTATTTTGCTTTAAAATACTTGTTTCAACTAGGAATGACTCTTAAAGATGTACAAGGCACATTGTAAGGTTCCTTGAACACACACACAGCTGATAAGCATGACTTAAAGCTCCACAGGAATCAATTGTGCACCTACATTCTTGCATATTAATTATTACTTGGAAGGTGCAGGCATTTAAAAATGAACAGAACTATAATAGATGCAGATTCTAGACAGACGTTTACAGTGCCAGATACAGTTTGTGTATGTCAATGGGATTAAAAGTATTATCATTTTTTCAGGTGAGGGAAAATTATCAGCTAGTTCAAAAGTTATGCAGAAGCCAAGACAAATGTAATTATTCTGTGAACATTTAACGTTTTGCTATGACAGCTAATTGCAGTATTTCCAAAAAGCTGATTATGGCACAGGACCGCCTCAGGTAAGATACATACCCTGTGGAACAGGTTTCTTAATGTGGTTGAATAATACCTTGTTCTAAAAGTCATTCCAGAAATAGAGTTTAAGTACTTGTGAACACATGGTCACTAAAGCCAATCACAGCATCTGGCAGTGTTTTGCCTCCCTCACCTCACTATTTGCAGATACTGTAGACCCACACCTTCAAATGACACCAGGTATTCCAGACCTACTGATTTAATACAAAAAACCCCAACCAACTGTGCAAAATATGTGTCCTGTACACAGTATTATGTAACATTTGCCAGTCTTCTGAAGCTGGTACAGGAAACAGAATGTACATCTGCCTTCAGTCTTGCCCAGTTCTTGCTAGTTCATTGCGAACAGAGAGTTTCATAGGAATGCTAACATTTTCCATAGAGGTAGATAGAAACCATAATGTTTATTCTGCTTCTACTGTCCTTGTATCTGGTATTTAAGAAGTGGAAACATTTTGTATCCCTGAATACAGAGATGTTTAAAAGGACAGCAACACCCAACATAATTTATCTTACTTATTAAATAACAAAAGCACAACTTCACTCTGGCTTAAAGGTTAACAGGGAATAATAATCTCAACATAAATATTTAGGTTCTACATGCCTAGCTCATTTAATTAAGTAATATTCTATGTTCTGCATGTATTAACATTTCAGAAATCAGACTCAAACAGGAATATGTTGATTTTGATAACTATTTTTATACACTAGGATAAAGAAGTATGACCTGGTCAAAACTATTTTTTTTATTTGAATGGGATGTTTCAGGAAGTCTTTTGTTTCAATTTCTTGTTTTCAGTTTCAGTTATCATTACCATGTTAAAACAGTCATAACAGCATGTTTTAATTAATTTAGGTTTGGGATCTTTTCCTTTGTGTTTTAAATGGGAGCAAAGTTTGAAGCAATGGAAAATTATTTGAACCAGAGATGCTGAGTTAGCTGCATCTTTTCTCTAAATATAATTGAAGAATAATGTGTTCCTTCATGCTCTGAGTGTTTATTGTACAAAATTAAAATCTAAAATGATATTTTGAGTGGTAATTTTGTATTTTTCTGTGGTTTGTCATCATCTTTTTTGGTTTTGTTATAAACACAATCCTTACAATTCCTTGCTTATTTTAATACGCCATCCATTACACTGCATCAACCATTCCTCCTACTAGGAAAATTACTTTTAAAACTTTTGTAATTAAAAAGTGTACCATTTGAGAAGAACGGAAAGAACAATAACACAGGCATTAATGAAAAGCACTTTCTCTAACTGACATTCTGGCTATTGCTATGTCTTAAATGCCAAAATCTGATAGTACATTTTGTAATTCCTTATATAATGAAATGCTTAAGAAATATTCTACAGTCATTGGACCATCATTAACAGCTATGAAATTGGGTGTCCCATGGGGTTTTTTCCAATTTAAAGAGGGTTAAATTGCTAATTTACATATTAATTAACATTCATTCTAAAGAACACCAAGTGTAATTCCATAGCATCTAGCATTTAACAATTCAGCTTATCAAGACTAAATTCAAAAGAAGCTCTGCATTATTTGCAAGAAATTTTTTGTAGGGCTAATGATGATAGGAATCTCATTATTCTAAGTAACATGCAATTTAAAAAAGATGAATAGTGCCAATTTATTTACTTTATTACTGAATAATAAGAAAGTAGCAAAACATTGGCAGGGCAGCAAGTTTAACAGTTCTTTATAAAGCCCACTGATTTGCACAGAGTGGTAAGTTTAAAATAAAGAATCGTTTCTGGTGACATTTCTTTGGAATGTGTTGCCTCGAGTCACTCCTAATCACCAGAGTGTGTTCAGTGGTATTTGATAATGCTGCTTCTGCTGCTCTGGAGCTACTCTGGTACATCCACTGGCTCTGGTGTGCAGCTGAAGCATCTCTGTGTAGCAGACCTATAAATACAAGCCTCCCCTCATACCATTTAAGAAAATATTGCATGATATTATAAAGCAAACATTCATTTTAAGAAAATTTCAAACCAGGGAAACAAATGGTTTTAATACAGCAAAACCACAGAATTATGGTGGGGTTTTTTGTCCTGCTTTTGTGCATATATTGTACACTATTCCTTTACTTAAATGTTGATGTCATCCTGTTTTGCTTTATGTTACCCTTATTTGCATTAGTTTCTGTGATGTTACACAACCTGATTGTTCCCCTGAACTGCTACTTCAGCATTTCAAAATTGCTGGATTACAGGTGCTCAGAAGCACAGCAGTTGTGATGCAAACATGTTTTCTGAAAGGCAGGATTTCTCTGTGTCTAAATAATGGAAAGAAGCATCCGGGACAAGAAAATGTTGATCTTATATTATCTAGCAGTAGTAAAAGATGAAAATGTATATGAAAATATAATTTTGCATTCCATTCTTTGCTTTTTTTCAAGACCCCAGCCATTTTTTTTATGTTGTGTACGTCCTTTGTATTATTTTCAATACAACACTGTGTGCCAATACAATAGCTATGGTACTCTCTTTAACAGAATTAGAGTTGTGAAATGTGGCCTATTCACTCAATTCCTCATCTCTAAATGCAATGACTTAGACATTGGTGGCACTAAGTGGCTGACATTGAGAGTTTCCTGCTGTGCTTTATCCTGGCATTTCTCCTCATTTACTGATTATTTCTCCTGGTCCTTCCTCTTGCAACTCTTTTTTCTTCCTTGTCTTCTAATTTCTGAGTGATAATTCCAAGCCTTGCTGTTCTTGCAGTTTCTGTCCACACTTATTTCCATAATTGCTTCCCAAACCCACTTGTTCTCTTTCTGTTTCCCCCTCATTTCACATCATCAGTTCTTTTGCAGGCAGCAGCTGCATCCCTTGCTCAAAACGGATTAAATTCTAAAGTATTGAGTCAGGGACGTTTTCTCAGTGAAAACATGCAACCTGAGATTAAAGATTTCATTAAAGGGCAGATACATAGAAGTATCACATTAGGGTGTCCCAACAGTATTGATTCTGAAGCCTTCTCACTTCTTTATTGTCGACTTTGCAACTACTACGGATGTTTACTCTTATTTGCCAAAGCTTGTGATCCATGAACAAGATTTCAGCCCAGTAACCAAGAGCAATGGAAAGCTTGTTCTTAAAATACAAAGTGTTTGTAAACCTTAATTATAAGCATCACAATCAGTTCTGTATTTAACAAATCAGTACCATTGGGGTAATCTAGTTTGTAATCAAAACTCATTTAGATAAAAGAATGATGAATGAAAGGGGTTAATTCACAGGAACAAATTCTGAAAGACTGAGAAAAACTTTTAAATTTAATTATGGAAAAGGCAGTGTGAGAAAAGCATAACTATTCAGCAAGAGACTCTCAAAAGCTTGCTCTGTGGGAACAGTTACAGTCAGAGTGGAAGTAATTTTTGGAAATATGAACAAGAACATACATTGAAAATCAGTGTATGATGAATAGCTAAGAAAGTGTGAAGCTATAACCGAAATTAGAGAATGTAGTAAATGGCATAGGAATAAGTAACAATAAGAAAATTGCTAGCTTCACAATGAGCAAGAAAAAAGTGTGTCTTTAAGGCAAAAAGACACCAGAATGATAACATAGGCTATAGAAATTAATTCCTTGCTTTTAGCTTTGGTCTTCATATAAAAAGAAACTAGACTAGACACATCAAGAGTATGGTTTTTCCAAGGGAAAAGAAAGATGTGCTTAGAAGGATAGAGCACAGAAACTTGAATTGTTATTTGTATTGTAGATTAATGAATAAATAAATTAACTGTTGAGAATTCCAAAGCATCCCTATCCCCAAATTCAAGAGGAAAAAAATGTTGCAAAGAAGCAAAAGTGTCTGACAAATATTATACTTGAAGTGGTGATTATTCTTAATAGTATAGTGGAGCTAGTAAAAATATAAACTGGTAATAGATTTGTCTAAAGTTAGAAATAAGGAGTGAAATAATTTCACTGCAATTAAAGAATACTTTGTGGGAAAAATCTGTGAAACTGTTGACTATATTGAATCATAATGTCAATATTTTGATGTATATGTCAAAATGATCCAATCTGACTAAATATATGTATGGTAAATATTTTGGAGATGGAAAATATAAATAGTAATAACTTTCATCTCTAACACCTCTTCCTTGTAAAATGTATGAGCAGCCTTCATTTTAAGCATTTAATTATTTTGTTTTTTGAGGGGGCTGCTTATAGGGCTACCTCTTAGAAAGTTAACACTTTGCATGACTGGGCCAAATTATAAACCCTCCAAATTGTACACATATAAAAATTTGTGTATGTGATAGTTACTTTGGAGCACAGAAATCCATTGGCAGTTAAAGAGGACAGTAACTACGACATATGCAAAATTTTTGCATCACTTCAAGTCCACTTATAAACCAGCTGTTTGAGGGAATCTAACATCATATTATTGTTTCTCTTGTTTGACTTCCTTTCTTTAATCTTACTAGGGATGTGAGGAATGTGAAAGTTTTGTTACAAGTGTATTTCTTGACAAGCATCCAGCCAGGGTGATTTTTTGTGCGTTACAGGAGCAGAATCCTGGTGACTGCAGACAGCACCACTTGCTAACTGAAAGCAGGAAATTATGAGGTCTTTTAGCACTCAGGCTGTTTCCTGAGGAGGCCACAAAGTACAGACCCCATGTGCAAAACTTGGCCCAACAAAGTCCTGCTTTTGGAGGGTCAGTTTTGTAAAGGCCAGAGTCCTGATGCAGAGGCACAGGAGCAGGGGCTGCAGGGAAGGACCTCAGCCTGCCCACATGAGAGAACCACAGGAACAGTGGGTCCACCTATGCTCCAAGGGAAAAAACAGAGACTACCCAAGCACACATAGTAGGGGACCTTCATGCTGGTGTAGTCCTGTCTGTGATCAGTGTGTTCTTACAGCTGAATATGCATTCCTTTGTCCACAAGAAGGTGTCTTATTACGCTTGCCTAATTTCCTGTATCCTAAGGTGAAATTCCTCAGATATTGTCAAACCAGTTTCTTTTCCCCCAAATGAAAATTATTTGGGTAATACAGGTTTATCTTGGCACCAAAAGACAAGACTTTTCCTCCAATAAACATGGAGATGCTGGAAAAAACACCCTCAAGACAAACTAACAAGATCTCAGCATTCACACTCATTCCTGGAGCTTTCTCTGTGCTAACTTATCAGTGCATTTTCTGGGTGGTAGCAGCAATGCTAGCTAAAATGTAAGCATATTTGCTAGCTTTGATGTTTAACAGGAGCTAAATCTCTGCCTGAATTAGAGTTTAAATCCACAAGCACCATAAAGGCTTAACAGTAAGTGCCAACAGCTGTACACACTAAATCAGGCTCTCATGCCAAAAAATATAACCAAATGCATGGATGTAAATACTAAAATACAGGTATAAGCATGTAAACTAGAGTAGACTGAAACTTCTGTTTGCTTACATAGTACTGTCTGCTTCGAGGACACTAAAATTTATGTTGTGAGGTGCTTTTTATAGGTTTTTGTTAGTTTGTGTATTTTTTATCATATGAGAGAATGTGATGCATTTAACTGAATGGTTAAATTTTGACAACAAAACTAAAGACTTGCTTTGTCATCAGAAACCCCAAGATGGCAATACAGTCTTGTTTTTCTTTGCTGCTTATATTTGNTATTATCATCACAATTATTATATTGCAGTACATGGAACAGATTTGTGATTTTCTCATTTGCTGGCATATAAAAGCCTTGCTGATTGCTAAGGATTATTTATACAAAAATTTGAAAGCTTCAACTACTTTGATGTTAACTGAATGAATGAACACCATGCATGAACTGGAGTTATTAAAAGATTCCATTTAATAATGTCAACCAAATAGAAATCTCTGCTCAAGTTTGGCTTCATTTTAAAGATGCACGCAACATGGTTAAAAAGAACTACACTTATATATCATTTTCAGTTTAGCCTACTCCCACATATCTTACATTTTCAGATAGCAGCCTATCTTGTTTATCTATATCCTGATCACTTTTGAATGAATTCACACCAGGACCCTTGTGCTTTTCCGTGTTCAGACAGCTTCAGCAGAGCCAAGGCACTTGCCTTGAGTTCTGATGCAGTTAACTTTTGCTGCAGAGAATGCAGTGAGCAAGGGAGAGCAAGCATCCTTCACCTTGATGCTTGAGGAGAGAAACTGCCGATTTATCAGGTGGGCCACTCCCTATGACTGCTGCCCTGGACTTTGTAAAGTCATAGAAAAAAAACACAAAGGAAAAAAGCTGTGATTTCAAGTGGCTTAGCTGGTATATGCTGGGCCAATGAGAGATGTGTGCACAGGCCTGGACAGTGATGAAAGATTAAGTTCCCCCAGGGAAGTCACTCACACTCCTGCCCCAGCCTTGTTAAGTGTCAGGTTTAACAACAGAGGGCTCAGGTGAAGCTGGGTGGGAGTGCTAAACTTCCAATCAGACAGATTTTCGGTGTTCATTTTACCCAGCCCTGCACGGAAAGAAATTAATTTCCAAAGGCAGGTAATATCAATGAAAAATTCTTGTAGTGTGTCAGGAAAAATGTTGAGACTAATGCTGGCAAGACAGCCAAAGGAATAAGAGTTGCCTAATAGTGAGACAATGCTACTCAAAAATAGATAAATAATATTAGAACTTCCTAGGGTCATTACAGTTAGAAGATAATGAAGATGTAGGCATTGATCTTTGATGGTCTGTCAAAATTTTATGCATATATGTGTACAAATACATCATATTTTTATGTCTATAAGTTTGAAGGCATGTAGCAAGCAAAGAGAGAGAGAAAATGTGGCTACATATACTTCAGAATTATGCTTGAGAATAATCTAACACAGAAAGACAGCAGAAAGACCATTTAGGCAAGTAAGGCCAGACTGTCATAACATTTTGCAGGCTGATGACAGGGAGGGCTGGTATGCCAACTGCTAGGCCCAGGACTCAGCACCTCCTGCTATAACAACTGCTTGAAATCATCCATAAGAAAATGGATCGCAAAATTAATTCTATGAAACCATAATATTTGGAGATTAAAGCCACAATTCTCTGAATAAAATATGTTCCTCTAGATGACAAACAAAGGACTTATGATTAAGCACTCAGAGCAATACCCTTTTTTCTGCCTTTCTATCTTCTCTAAACATCATTTCCACTTTAATACAAATTGTGAAGTGGTAGCATTTAAATGGAAAATCACATGGGAGGACTATACTGTATTGTTACTGAGATGCAAAGGGTGTCTCATTTTAATTTACTCTCCATTAGAAGAATGATGTTTAGAACATATCCATGCAGATTACTAAAGCTACCCTCAAATTACTGCTGGGAAACAGAAAACAGACCTTCAGAGGAAGAAGCTATTGTGGGAGTCTAATGTCCCTCCCAGAATAAACATTTTGGAACTAAGCTAACTAAACCCACAGGAAACCATAAATTAACTTTTTCTAAAAAATTTTTTTTTTTAAGATTACGTTGATAAAAGCATGAAGAATAGAGGCTTTTCTGTGACTGACTATAAAAGTCAGAGAAAAGGGTACACCTACACTATTCCTAGAGGCAAACTAATGCTTTTCCCAGACTTGGCTGACCAGCTAAGAAGGGAGAGAGGAAAAGAGACTGAATTACCCTGTCACATCAAGAGGGTAGCTAGCTCATCCTGCACTAACTGAGCTTCTGAACTACATCTGAAAGGGCAGGATGGGGTGAGCTTGCACTGCCAGTTGGTATTCTGTATGTGTTGTGCATTTCTGTGCACACTCTTAGTTTCCAGTGCTAGGTCTGGCAGCTTTTAAAGCAATAAATTTATCTGAAAATTAAGAAGAATTTTATTGCTTAAACAAGCCCTTTTATAACAGAAACCTGCCAAAAGCTCCCCTGCCCAACAACCCAATCAAAGCTGGTGCATGAAGCAGGCTGCTTGGTTTAACATAAACTGCGTTTTGCAGGGGGAGTGTGTGAAGAGGAAAGAGCACAAATGGCTCCATTTGAGTTCAAATGCATTTCTGATGACTTAAAAAAACAGCTGAAGGATGAAAAAATTTTTGGTGCAGCAAATGGGAATTTATATGGATTAGAGTCACAGGTTTAGGATCTGCAAAAGCATTTGTTTTATATTATTATAAAAAATTATGGATTAATTAATGGAATGGTAATGAGAGGAATTGCTTTTGATTTAAATGCATAACTCTGGTTTGGGAGTGATGGGACAAAAGAGTCCCATTATTTCCCATGGGTATTCAAGACTGGGGTGCTTGAATTCAGCAGGATGGTTCAGCATTTGATGAGTGGGCAGACCTCAGGCAGTTTTTTAATGAAGTGCTGTGATAGATGCACACAGAAAATTCCAGGGTGATTTACATCCTCTGTGATACTGCAGAAGACAATAAGATTGCTTTCAGAGAGAGCGAGTTTTGCCTTTAGCATTGCTCATTTTGTTCAACATTATTATTTCTAATCCTCTGTCAGAAATACCTGCAATTTCTTATGGTTTCACATATTTTTGATATATCTCCTGACCCCTGTGAACCCACAAGTGTGATCACAAAGATGACAACTAATTCCCTGGCAGCTTGGATGCATGCAATACGTGAGCACTTAAATGCAAGCACTAGCAGAAATACAGGAGAAAAAGATCCATCTAGGGAATCCAGTTATGTGTGCTTAGCATGCCAGGTCAGCAGATGTGATCCCTCACTTTAGAGGTTCAGAAATGTTCACTGTTGGACTTTGCAAACTATTTTCTTTAAATTCTGAAGTGTTTATATGAATAATTTGCATTTTCCTTCCACATTGCCAACTGAAATATGGATATTGTTAAAATTGGAGGAAAAACTGGGATGCAGGAAATAAAGTTAATAGGCACATATGGGTAGAATATACCTACCACATACAAATGTGATAAAACTGTTACCAAGAAAGTGATATAAAATAGTATTTATTATTTTTTTCCAGGAATCCAACATCTCATTAGGGATTATTTTGTAACATGTTCTGCATGCAAGGCAAAATGTATTTCAGCTGAGAAACATTATGAGATATAGATTTTAACTCCAGAAACAGATGCTTAAAAAAAATATAGAAATATTCTTTTTTGCCCTTGAAACAGCACAACCAGCTTGAAACAACATGGTCATATGCCTTCTGATAAAAGCATGAAGAATAGATTTTCTGTGACTGGGAGGGTCAAAAGAGGGGCCCAGTGATTTCCCCCTGCTTGTGGTTTTTAAGTAATTCCACATTTAAATATATCGAATTAAACGAGGACATCGGTATTAAGCGTGTATCTAAAACTACAGCTGGTGGTCTTTCAGTCAGAGTAGCTTAAAAGAAACTGTGATAAAAATGAATATTTTCCATTTTATTTTAATGGAAAGTGGCATGTTAAAATTGAAAACATCAAATGATGAATTGTCTTCTGCTTGGGTGAATTTAGAAACCTCCCACAATCAATGAGGAGGGAAGAGAGACCGTTGTAATGTGCAAGACATTTATCAGGTTTACCTGCTTGTGAGCGTGGTCATAAGAATTGATGTGGTTGTCAAATTCCTGGTGTTTGTGGTACTGCTTGTCACACAGTTCACAGTAGAAGTTGGCCTTCACATCCTCCAGGGCCTTAGCTGCAGCTCTCCCCTTCTCAGCGTAGTCCTGCAAAGGCAGAAGCAAAGAGAGACACTTCAGCTGAGACCATGAACTCCTGCTTCAGCAGCTCTGCCCATCAGCCATGTTACAAGCACTGGACAGCCAGAACACCAGACTCCATCCCAAACATGCTAAGGAGTTTTGGTCTTAAACGAGATTTAATAAAGGAGTTGTGTTTCTTGGGAAATTGTTCTTACTACTCATTGTAGGTTCTACAGTAAGAAAAGCAGAGAGGAATGAGGTGCAGAGGAATGCTATCAGGATACTGCCTAGCTCCTGGGCAGGACAGCTGAGCAGTGAAGGACAAGTAAGCCCGCAGCACTAGCCTGTTAACTCTGACATTGGCCCCAGATTTCCCCAATATCTGCCTGCTCTTTTAGGTACTATTGCTCACAAGAAATAAACTGGTTTAATCTGATACTACGGCAGATTTTCTTTTGTGTTCCACTTTCTGACTTCTCTGAAATATTCACTGGGGCCAGGCAGCACATTGCTATGGCTGGCTGAGATTTCCTTGGAGCAGAGTCACCTCTGGAAGAGCCTTTTCTGTTCTTCCCTGTCCTTTATGACATCTGCATGAAGGGACACCATCCAGCCTAACCAAACTGAAAGTAACTCTCGCCTGTCTGACACAGGCCACAACCACTGAGGAGAGCACTAGCTCATGTCCAGGCTCATGAAAACACAGCTGAAAACAGGGAAAACACAATTAATTTCTACATAGTTGCCTTCCATTTCTCCCCAGTGACACAAGTGAGCGTTATGGAGAGTCAAATACTTCAATTTAATACAAAATATTAGGTAAAAAGAGAAAATTTCAAACATATGAGCCAAAAGTTACTGCGCTCAAATTAATACACTTAAATAAAAAGCCTGATATGCAAAATTGGCAGCAGCCTTTGTCAATGTTATTTCTTTTAGAAGTCCTTCATTATACTGTTGTTATTATTATGACACTTCCTTAAACATTTTGCATTAAAGCACAAACTTCTGACATGGAAAACACGAACAAAAAAGTTGGTAGAAGCTATTCATTTTATATTCATATTGACAAGCTGATATTTCCTGAGTGAGTGTAATATATTGCCAGGGATTGCAGTAATTCATCATTTGCTGTATCATTTTATTCTCCTAAAGAAATGAGCACTTTCTGCTGCCAGGCTTTCCATGCCATGCAGTCAGTGTTGTCTGCTGCCCACGTGCTTTCCCCACTCTTTGCGTGACAAACTCAGAGTACAGGAAAGCCAGAACACGCTGCCCACCTGGGACAGCCTGCTCTTAGCACATCACACTGCCCAGCACAGCTCCAGGGACCACAGCAGGGTGAAGGCTGGTGTTTGGGTATGGCAGGTTAACATGAACATATATTTTGAGCCCTTCAGAGGGGGAAGGACTTTCTTAATGAGCGACACGATTCAAATCTGAGACTTGGCCAAGCAACTGATGCTGGTTGTCAGTGTGACACACTGAACTTTGCACAGCTCTGTGCTGTGAGCCCTTCTGTTTTGCCCTGGGCTTTACACCCTCAGATTGGTGTGAGTAGGTCCTTCTTCCACCACAGTTTTAGAGGCTGTCTTTGGTGGTGATATTAACTTCGTCTCAACTTGGCTGTCTAGAAGTTAGGTGTATGGGTAAGACAGTATCCTAAGCTTCTTCTGTAAAAAACAGAAAAATGCTAGACACTGCCAAATGGTTATTAATCCCATCTATTTCAAAAACCCCATTTTAGGATGAGATTAAATTCTCCAGAGGTTCTATCTCTCTCTCACCACTGCAAGGCTGTAAATTACTAACCTGGCCTACATCCTTAATTCTTAGATTGCTGAACTCAAAGATAATAAATTCTATATTGTATTTCTTTAGATTCAATTCTAAATCTCCCCATGAAACTTGCATGAACTGACCTACTTGAAGACAGGAGGTCAAAGGGGAACACTGTGCCCAGAATTTTGATTTTACATCTTATAGATGGCACCAATGACATGCCAGTTCCTTCCAGAGGATGCAAATCTCTTTCCTGCAAGCATATAGCTCAGGTGGGTCAATATACTACAGTACACTCAGAAAATAACTATCCTGAGCTAACATTTCTCCACTCAAGAGGCTGCTCAATTATGGTAGTTAATCCTTGATTGTATCAGGCAGAAATATTCTCACAATCAAATAGTTAAATAGCTTTCATTAGTTATTTAAATTTACAGAGCCCATTAAAAAGTGATACTTTTCAGCTTAAGCTTCAGACCCATTGTTTTGCTAGCATTAATTATTCACCAGGCCTCTGATATAATTAAAATGCATAAATTAGAATGTGGATGCAATAGTATTAATTATGCAGAGATGTCTTCCCTGAAAGTCAAATGTTGGAGGCAGCATATTTTTATTCTAAACTGCTAAAAATGTAAGTTTTACACTCACTGGAAGCCAGCCAAAGCATAATTGTTTTGCAGAAGGGGTTCTGCTTTTTTCATTGTTGTTGTTGTTGGGGTTTTTTGTTTGTTTTTTTTTGGTTTTTTGCATGGTCTGAACTGTCAATTAAATGTTTACAACCTGCTCCATCTTTCCTTCTGCTGAAGGAGAAGCCTAATTGTTTGGGGTGAATGCACCACACTACTGTCTGTAAAACACAACTGAAACTGCTGCTCATGAGCATTCCGAACTGCCAACTTTATCTTTCTCAGCAGAAATTAATACAGTTCCCTTCACATAAAGATGTTTTAAAATAGCAACAAGGCAGATCCCAGGTGCATCCTAAGATAATCACAACTACCTCCATTGCCTTATTGCTTAATTATGCTTGTCTACCATGGCAAAATATATGACTTCCTGCTTGCTTATCGATCAGATGCAGGGAAATTGAATGCCACATCACATACTTTAGAAAGGTCATGGATTTTTCTTTCCCTACAAAGACATAAGAACTTCTAGCACTACTGTAAATTGTGCATAGTCAAATGAATTTTCACATACTTCTAATATCATCTCACTGGGATTGTACAGACTGATGGTCAATTCTGGCATGACTAACGTGATCACATGAATGAAAATCTTAGGAATTTCACCTGCAGAAAGCATAACGGGTCATGAAGGTCTATCACATAAATGCAGACACAGGCAGGCAGGCAGGCAGGAAAGATGCACCAACACATTTTGAATTGTGGATATTCGGTTGTGAGGAATATATGTGTACCAGTCTCGTAAACTTTCTTCTGGATCATACCCTCCTTAGTAATGACACATAGCCTGGGTAGACACATGTGTAAGACAGTTCTGTCTTTGAGTCATGGACAACAGTGGTGCAAGCTGATGTAAGGGGTGATCCCATTCTTGGAGATAAGAATTCCTAGAAACTGTGGATTAACCAACTTCTGTGGTGCTGGATGCAGACAGTGCAGTGTATAAGGACAAACATGCAGAATATGTCTCTGAATGCATTTTTTTCTAGAAGCCTACAAAATGGTTCCATATTACAGATTGTAATTGCATTCATATCAATTTGACGCACAGAGACACATTACTGTAATAATTGTTTACATATTGGATTAATTTTAAAAAATACTTCTCTAGCATCTTAGGCTAGAAGTGCTTTCACTTAGCAGCTACTTTGCAGTATGATTCGTATTGTGAAAATGCAATTAATGGTAGCTGACATTTCATTTTCTAATATAGGGAAAATCAATGAAAAATCCCATGTAACTGAGTTTTCTTGAATGTTGCCACTGACATTTAGTCAATTAGAAATCATTTATTAAATCCAGAGTCTGTAATAGATATTTAATAGACTGCATGGCCATTAAAGGATGCTGACCTAGACAAAACAATACCACATTTCTTGTCTCAGTAACTGATAGTAAATACATCTGCTATGTTCAAATGGACTAAGGTGAAAAGTAAGTCACTTGACACAATAAAACTTACAGAGGCAATTTTCTACAAACCCATGGATTTCTGTAAATATAGTGGAGTCAATGCATGTTGCTTGTAATAGAATATAAGAAAAATATAACATCATTAGCCTGCTTTTGATTACGTATTTCTAAATTGGAACGCAAAATCAGTGACAGAACAGGTAACTTACATTAATGCAGAGCTCAGTAAGTGACAGACTGCTCCCTCTTCGGAGACATAAGCAATCAGAGTTTGGTAACTTAAATATAATTTTGTGAGCCAGATTAGATATGAATGCAAGTTTTAAATACTTATGCAACTACTGAAGTGCCTCTTGGGGGTTCTCAGGCTAGAGGTTAAAGGAGAAATAAGACAAATGTAAGCACATGAATTAGCTACAGATTACAGTCGCCATCTAAGATTTTAAACATATTTTCATTAGTGATTTAGATGACAAAATTAATTGTGATTATGTATGAAATCTATGAATGATACTAATTAATAGCATAGGGCATACAAATGCTTTAGGGACCAGGATCAAGATTCAAAATACTGTAATAATCTTCAGATACGATCTTAAATCGGCAAGAAAAAATTCAGTAAGATGTGTGTCAAATGCTGCACTTTGGAGGGGAAAATCACATTCATCAATACAAGATTGGGAATAGCTGAGTAAATGCAAATGCAAGGGAAAAGGTCCAAGAGTTAGAGTGGAAAAGACATCAAATGAAAGTCAACAATGAAAGTGAAGGCAAATCACATTCTGACATGTTAATAGTAATGTTATAAATAAGATGCTGAGGATGATTATTCCACTTGATTCAGTATTGGTGAAAGGTCAGCTGTAAAATACTATTTGGTACAGCTGCACTAGTAAATGACACAGCTTCTAGGATCTGGCCCTGTATTCTTCCCACTCCACATGCAATAGTTCATTCCCAGGCTTTTTCATTTCAGAGTTCCCTTTGAGATAATAATGATTGCTGTTCAAGAATAGCATTCAGTGCGGGGACCACACTCTACAGGGCAGCAAGGATGAGACACCAACCTCTCCATGTCCTGTACAGTCTTATGAAAACCCTAATGATTTTTCTCAAAGAAAGCAACACTTGCAGGCCATAAAAACACATGCAGCATCATGTCACAAAACAACTACCCCAGCAACGGTTTAATGTAGCCCTTAGACTTCTTCATACAGACTGAAATAAAAGCAAATATAATAATTATCCCTAACAGTACCAGACAGACTTGAGGATACTTAGGGCAATATGGACATATGGACAGTTTGCCCTGGTGTGTGTGTGCTTTTTTGGGGGAGACCAAAGTGTAGATGTAGCCTTTGAGTCAGTTTGCTTCCCACAATTTGAGAAAGACGGAGATCTACCTGAGAGACTTTGAGCAGAAGTGTAGGGATAAGGGGTTTAAAAGTAAATTACATGCCTAAATTAAGCAAACTAGACCTGTCTGTAATTTGTATTTTTATTGGATCATTAATGTGAGCACTAAATAACGTTTTTGAAGGAAATTTATAGAACTGCCCAGGTGGGTATGGAACACCTCTGGGTGGTCAGCTGTGCATAGATGTGTAGAAACAGCAGACATAGAACCTTCATTTTGAGTGCTTGTTCATACATCTTCCAAATTCACCAATTTTAGGGATACCTGTACATAATTTTTATGTCCTTATATATTTTCTTCTGCAGCTAGAGTGAGACAGATTTTAAAAGATCTTTAAAACTCAGTAGGCAGGTGATAGAATGCAGGAAGTAATCAAAGTACTGGTGTGCAGTGTGAGGCTTGTGTATCACAAAAATGTTCTGATATTAAGATATGTAACTGAACATCAGATTGGTTGAAATTAATGAACTTTTCCCTGAAAGGTCTCTTTTTTTTTCTCCCTGGAGAAGGCTGTGCTCTTACCTAAAAACTTTCCTAGGGAAGTTTAGCTGTGGAGATAGAATAAAAAGCAAGTGATTTATTCAGCTGCAATAGCTGGCAGTACAGAACATTTTCATTTATCTCACATATGTTCTGCCATTCTCCACCTTGAAAACTCAATGCATAGTTTCAGCCACTGTGGGATCTAGAGTGAGGATTTACAGAGCTATCTATTGCAAAGGATTTTTCTTCAAAGGAGTAAATGCTGCCATTCTCAGCTGACTCATAGAGGACAACACTTAACTTCTGCAAATAAATACATCTTCATATTTCTCAGCCAATTACTGCAACATTTTCAATCATATGCACATCCATTTGCTGCTAGAATGCTGAGAAGTGCAATGCTTTTAGCACGTCCTATGTGCCTCTCACAGTACAACCCTGCTGGGACTAATAAAATGTGTAAACCAATTTGTAATCTATTTACTATCAAAATCATCACTGCTGATTGGAACAAACCTTATAGGACGTAAGAATTCAAAGAACACAAGCAGATCTATTCAGATCTTCAGAAAATCTTTTATTTTCTAAGACAAGTGGTGGCTCCTGGTAACTTCACAAAGGAATTGGACTTTGAGATTTTCTATACTCATTTTCAACATTATAAATGGAGCATACAACCACTAAAACTCTTTGTTGTAGATACAGAAGGCATTTTTCAAACCTCCCAGTGTGACTCAACATTTTTCTCCTCGTTTTCAGAAACTAGTAGAAATGAAGGAGCTGCTGATTTTCTGAAAATGTGATCAAGAGTTAACCTGCAAAGGCAATTAGGTACCTAACTGTAAGTTACATATTGTATGTATTCAGTTTAATTTTTAGGAAAATATACAATTAATCAAATTTGAGCATTTACATAATTTTATATTGAAAGGGAATATATTGAAAAGGAAGTATGTACTGGTTTTGGCTGGGACAAAGTTAATTTTTTTCATAGTAGTATAGTTTTCAACTGGGGTTGAAACATGACAATAATTATCAAAATATAATTTATTTAACTGAGAAAAAACTGCCTGGAATTGTATGCAGCACAGAAAAAAGAGTTCTAGGATAAAGCCAGCTTAAAGAGGATTTTAAAAATAGAGCAGAAATAACATAAATGTTCAATTTGAGAAAATCAAGGGGTAAAATGGAGATCAGTGATGAGTGTTGTCCCCACAGGTCCATATTAGGACCAATGCTGTTCAATAACATCATAGATGACATAGTGGGATAGGTGCACCTACAGAAAGTTTGCGGGTGACAAGAAGCTGGTGGTGGGGTTGATATACCTGAGGGATGGGATGCCACCCAGAGAGAACTGGACAAGCTCAAAAAGTGAGTGCGTGTGAACCTTATGAGGTTCAACAGTGCCAAATGTAACTGCACCTTAGGGAGGACAACCTCCAGCTGTAAAAGAAGGTGATAAAGGATCTGCTCCCATGTATTAACCAACTACTAAGATGCAGATTAAAGAAGAAATTAAATTGAATACAGAAAATACACAGTTTCCAAATAGACTAGGAAATACATTCAGGCATAAAGACCAAATGATATATATAAATCCTTCAATATATTTAGCCTGGAATCCATAAGGTTTCTCATCATCAGTGGAAGAGACTTGAGCACAACTTTCACATTGAAATTGCAGGTGTCATTTTAAGATGAAGCATGATATATTTATGAGGGAGAATATATGATGTGATTTGGTTGACTAAATTTGATTTGAAGATTTAAGAAAATTTAAAGTTATACTAAATCTGCTTAATGATTAATGTTTTGCTGCTTGATTTTTATCTCTGGGCCTCATTGTTAATCTATGCCCTATATTAATGCTAGCATTAGCATATGACTTATTGCTCTGAAGGAGTTTTCAAGCATAAAGTCATTAAAGAACAATTTCAAAATACAAATGCTGCCATTAAAGAACAAAAAAAAATTGTTGCAATTCAGTAACTAGAGCAACAGCCCTTAGAAGATGAAGAAATATGTCTTGAGAGCCTGGGAACACAAAGGGCATCAGAACTGTCAAAATTACTGGTGGTAGAGGCTGAAACAATTTCTGGGGTAACTGGAAACAGATATAGGTTTTTTACAGCTAAGATTATATTCTAGGCATTTAAAGAAAATTCTAAGAGCTTTATGGATAAGAATGAAAAGATAAAAAATTATAGAGGATCTCAATGTATTTCCAGCTAGTCTGCAGATATGGTTCACTGATCTCAAATGTCAATATGACTGTGGAAAAATGTAGATATAAGAGAAATTTTTTTTTAAGTTGGACAGAAGAACTGTTCCTGTTATGGAGAAGAAAAAAACCCCACATCATTCACTTTTTCCTTATAGTCCTGCTTTTCTGCACAAATCTGAGTCCTTCAGTGAATCCCATTGTGACATTTTTGCCTTCTATTCAAAGTCAATTCCTTCAATTTGTTCACTGATTCATACTACTTTCTCTCTCCTCCTCTCAGGTGATCATTTTTTTTACTCCTTTTCTGATGAGTGAGGTATTATCAATTAATCTGAAGAGTTAGTTCTCCATTTATGTCTTACCATTCTCGCTTTTCCACTTGCGGTTTTTAGAGTACAATGAGTGTTCTAGCACTGCATGTAATGGATTGATGTGATATACTTCTTTGTGTGTCACCTCTTTTCAGATTAAATGTACTTGACATTTTTTAAGATCTTTGTACATTTTGACCTAAAGGCTTCTTCTATAAAACACAAAGGAATAAAACTTATATGTAGTGTCTTTCATATTTGAGCTAGCTAAAAGCACTTTGCAACAATGATTTTGATCATTGTTTAGGAAATTGTGTAGGAAATTGTGTAGGAAATACAGCATTTGATATGAGCATAGTAATAGTTATCAAAAAATTCATATATGGCTGTTAGAACAATTTTTATTAAGTGCCTTTTTCACAAAATACAGGCTAATCATATCACATAGCATTTTATCGTCTTTAATAACAATGGCATTAAACATTTAAATCTCTCTCTTTCAACATTGTTGGACTCTTTCTTTGCAGATACCACAATATTAAAACCAGTTCCTGTAGTCTTATTCAATATCATAAATTATGCAATATGTCTAATATCAGTGGGTTTCTGTGCTCAGAGCAACAGAGAATAACTTTTAATTTTATGATTAAATATTAATAAACTATTAGTGAATCCAGATTGGTCAACTTATTTCCTATATTATGTATATTTGCAATCTACTTCAGAAAATGTCTTACAGGGTAAGCATTAATCATACATTTGAATTATATTTATTACATTCACCTTCACCTAAAACTCATCTATAAGATACTGCATCATTGTTGCATTGTGTAGCATTTGATGACAAGTTTTTAACCAGAAATCAGGGTACATTAGCTTTTCATGTATCCATTATTATTATTATTATTATTATTATTGTTATTGCTTTAACAGAAGACTAGAACACTGATTTATGAAAGCTTTGGTTTTTTTCAGCATCTGAAGATATCCAAGGGAAAAAAAAATAATTCCAAATTGCTCTATGAAGTCCAAATGGAAAAACAAAGTTTACTTACACACTCATATATCCTTCCTCTTCTGCAGCTCCCCAAATGCATTCATGTGAGTTATAAAATTCTATGTGCTTTTTTTGTTAACTCTGCAATTTTATACAAGCTACATCTCCATGACGTAACCTAAAGTAAAAAAGAATCTTTTCATTTAGATGAAAGTATAATATTTGCATTCTGATTGGAAAAAATGCATGGGAGGGAGAGAGAGAGTGTGAGATAAGAAAGACGTGAGTGTGACAGAAACAGAGGGTGGAAAGACGGAAGGAAGGAAGGAAGGAAGGAAGGAAGGAATACTTTTTCTACCTCTATTTTAGCCAAGTGCTTATGGCTTGAAACTCACCCTGCAGCACACAAGGCAATTAAAATTAGTTGATTTTTAAATACAACTGACACTCAACTTGTAGATTAATGGCAGCCCTATGGCAATTTCCAAAGTTAAATTCTCTGTCATCCCATATTCTTCAGCCATGATGTAGGAAATAACTGCCTGGAAGGAGTCTTGGTATCCAGTGCCAAGTGGTTTTCTTCAGTTTTCATACTCAGTGTACAATCTCTCCAGGGGTACACAACAAAATCTTTAATTCCCATGGTATCCTGTTTAATGTTTAATTTACAGATAGTCCTGCATAACTTCACATCTTTGTTCTCTTGCCTTCTTTTTTTTTTTTTTTTTTTTGGTCCTTCTTTTCCTTCATGTTACTACCCAAGGCAGAGACAGAACCCTGGTCCTTCATGCCAGTTTCTGTGTTTACCAGGCTGAATAATTGGTAGTGATCTTCATTAATCAGCTGTACATCTGCAGTAGTTTTAATTACTCATTCATAGGGAAAAAAAACTAGCCAGAATATGTCTTCAGAGCAAATCCCTGGCCTTCATGAGAATGTGGAGAAATCCTCATTCTCATGATCAGTTGTGACACCTTGTGTCACTTACCAGCTTCTCTTTCTATGCTATCATCCAGGTTAAGGACACGTTGCAAAGGGGCATGAAGGGCTTTCAGAAAATGTTGGCCTAAATTGCTCCACCATGTCCTCATGTCTTGGAAAAGTGCCTTTCCAAAAGCTGTAACAAACCACAGCTGTAGCTGCCTCCATCTCTCCATCTCCAGCCCAGGCTCTAGTGCGGCCCAGCATGGCTGGACTCAATGGAAGATTTGAAACTGATTCTAATGAGACTCTAACATCCAGCTGTAACAAGCATAATAAATGGGAAAACAAAACAAACAAAAAGGAAGATACAATTTAGATCCAGGGGGATTTACTGAGATTATTAAAATTAATAGAAAAGAGGGTGAGTGCATCCTTGCAGGGACAGATTTGGAAAAAAAAACCAAAACAAAACAAATCAAGATATGGAAGAGGAAAATAGCTGTTTAAAAGACTACTTTTTTTTTTCCTGCTGTGGTATTTTGTGAGTAAAATACTAATATGTTACAAAATTGATAACAAACATATATTGTGTTCTTGAATTCATCGTGTATGGTTGTTGGTATTAGGAACAGAACTGTATAATGCAATGTGCAATTTAAAATAAAATGCCAGTGTCTGGGACACAAAAGATCTTAAACAGATACTTTGTTGAACAAATAAAAGAGGATCCATCCTCAACTTCCCTCAAATGAATAAACAATATAACCTAAATCTAATTCTGTCACAAGTACTTGGTTGAGAATATGTTAGCCAGGTGTAATGAACACTCCTAGAGCTGCTATGGAGACATAAGGCTTCCTGAGACAACAACTCAAGCAGCTGATTGCTGCTTGATGCTGTAAAATGCAGTCCCCTGGGGTGTCCATTAATCCCATGAATTTACTGAACACAGGGCAATGTAGAGGTGCTTGATTTCAGAAAAATAAGACAGGCTGGCATCTCTCAACTTGAAAGAGTATTTCTGGCTTCACCATCACTTATATAAATACAAATGGGGAGTTTTCAGCTCCAAGAGTACCATCATTAAATTTCTTGCCTTACTGTGTCGTATTTCCAAATAGTGAGTCTTAAAGAAATGACAGAATTTATATCCATTACAGACTCTCTGAATTTTTCTTTATTTTTAACTGTGATTCTGTATTGAATATTTAATGATTTTAATGCCACATAAGTGAATAAAAGTAGTTCCTAGCTTTGATTTTTATAACCTGTTAGTCCAACCATTTGTGTCATGAAAAAATGCACAATCTTATTAGGTAATGGTGCATGTCCTTAATGAATATGAATACATGTGTATGAGCTCTCTAACTCTTGATCTAATTAAAATAGATGACTCAATGAATTAATGATGAGACTTTTCCTCTCAGTATTTGAAACGTATATAGTAAACTGTCTGTTCTTAACTAAAATGCAACAAACAAAAAACATGAATATAATCTCAGTGGTTTGCCACTGGCTCCACTGGAATGATACTTGGTTACATAACTGTATGTATGAAAGCAGAAACAGAGGAACAGCATTTTCATCTGGACACTCAGTCATAGGGTTTATTTTCTCGTAGTCCTGAAAGAGGAGTTGGACTTGATCATCCTTCTGGGTCTCTTCAAACTCGAGATATTATACAACTCTGTGATTCTTGCAGCAATGCAGTCCTCTAGTACACTGAGAATTCACTGAGTTGTACAAGAGGGTCTGGGGAGCATACTCAGTGATTTATGTAGAGTCATGCTTGTACCCCATAACCAGTCTGAAAGCAATTAATAAACTATTGGGTAATGCTGACTGAGTTAGGACTTAGAATATGAATGAAAAGTTTAACAAAGAATTAATGTGGACGTGCAGCAAAAACCCCAACAACTTGACATAGCAATTCAAGTAATAAGCCTGGGGAAATTACTTTATATGGTGTTTTTCTTGTAATTACTCACCGCCTGCACAAACTTTGTATTGCCAGTTTCTAAACCTCGTTATTTTGTATCTGTCCAATTGACACTTCACTGCTTACATTTAGGTTCAAAGCAACCTGTTCTAGTGCATTTCCATGGCCGGTGATTTGGGTCTAATGCACTTAAATTGCATCCCTGAACAGCTTTTCGCTACACTGTCAATATACTGTTAGGAAGACCCAACAGAAAATCAGCCACTATGAGAGTTGCTATATTAATGTGTAGCTGGATTGTTCTGAGCTGGCTCACACTAATATCAACAGCTATCTGATGGGACATGTGCTCTCACTACTGCAAGTATTCACAACCATGTCCCACACATCTGGGGAATAACACAAGTGCACTGTAGAAATTAACAGGAAATAATATTTTTGTCAGGTCTCATTACCTGTATTTAGACATAGTCTCCACCCTTTTTAATACAAGTACTATGCCACAGGAAATTTCTAAAAGCAGGAAGTTCTGACTCGATTCATTAGGGTTTTGACTAGTTTATTCAGGAAATTAAGCCTGTAGTAATTTAAAAGCAACCAGGACTTCATTTGCATTATGACAGGTGTGATCAAGTGAGATTCAAACTTCATTATAGCAGTTACTTCTAGCCTGAAATTTTTCTATCTTGCCCTTTGAGAGGAACATAGCTCTTCAATGCTAGACATTTAGCCATATTCATTGATCTCTACACAGAAAATTCCAGTTATGAATTCAGTAAAAGATATTTTCGTATATTCAAAATACATATCCTATTCTAGAAAAACAACTCTGAAAAGTTATGCCTTAATTTCTCTATATGGTTAACAGAGAGAAATAAAAACCCACCTATATCCATATATGATATATATGGTGTGGTGGTTTTATGTTCGCTGAATTTTATTTGCCAACTGAGAAATAGGATTTTGGGAGAAAAAGGTGAAACAGGCTCAACTTAAAGGTAAACATATAGTTTATTAACGCACAGTAAGGAAAAGGAAAAAAATGAAACTTTCAAAACTGTTCTCCTCCCCCCACAAGTGTTCACTTTTTTACAAACAACATAGAGACAAAACTTGTGACATTCAGTCAGTTTAACTACTTAAATATAGTCTTTTATTAATTTTTCAGGAGAGGTGTCTCTTGTTTACTATGGAGTTCTTCCATTGACAACTTAGAAAAGTTTTTTTGTGGGTTGTAACTCTCACAGAAACAGCTGCCCGGGGAAAACCTGCTTCCATGTGGTCTCTTCCTATTAGCAGTTTCCCAAGCTGCTTGTGGGTCGTGGAACTCAGGCATTTGGGGTGTCACTTTTTAAAGATAAGCAAGTTCAAAGCAAAGGATTTCTCATCTCAAGGAACAGAGATATCTTCTCACTTCTTCCACTGGTGCAGAAGCTTTTCATCTCTTTTTCTTTGTTCAGGCATCTCATGGGACTGTACAGTCCATCACAAACTCCCTTGCTCAAAAATTCCCAAATTATCTCCTCAAATGCATATTTGTCCATTATTTAAAGGACAATTTACTAATAGAGTTCATTTCTATAGCTCAAACAAGAAAGTCCAGCCATCAGGCAACTCTTTCATTTTTCCTCTAATTAATCTTTTTCTCACTCTCTCTATTTGACTGTTGTCTTAAGTCTTTTCTATGCTCAATCACTTTGTTCTCACTCTGGGAAGAGCCAGTGCTCTGGAAGTCCCATCTCCTGGCAGGAAAGAGTTAAAACTTGCCCAGACTTGCCATGGTCACTTGATTTCTGCTGGACAGCAGGCAGGATTTTTAAAAGCCACAGGAGTGGGGGAAAAACTCAGACAGATTTCAAAGCAGTGCGGCTGGTGAAAGACTCCTTGCCCTCATCCCTTGGTCTTATTCAGGGTGGGCCCAGCTTGGAGCGGCTGCTGCAGGCTCCCCTCCCACCCTCCCACTGCTGGGGAAAGGGCCCAGGCCCATGGCCAGGCCTCCAGGTCTCGGGCCAGCTCCCCAGCCCATAGGGGGAGCGGCAGGGTGTTTTCCAGCTGTTAAAAACCAATCGGGGCCGGGATGGGGGCACATCATCCCCTCTCCCGCCCTGGGAGTCACCTGGCCAGGCGGGCCTCCCGTGAAGGCCCGGGCAGGCCGGGCCATCCTGCCCTCCTCCCAGAGGGAGAGAGCGAGAACTGCCTTACCTCCTTTGAAGGCAGAAGAAAAAAAGAGCGATCCCAGGCTTCCTTCTAACTTTTTTTAAGGCTGTGTGTGTCCCAGAGGTGTATCCTTGCATGCAATTTCCTATTTTGGTTGTCAGTTCAAAGGAAATCACCAATTGCACCTCACTATCTGTGCTAAACCAACACATACAGTGATCTCTGTCTTTATCTTTAAGGCAATTTGTCAAACAGTTGCATAAACTTATATTTATTCTTTAAAACATCATTCTGAAACTTGACTGCCTTTCACAAGGAGCACAGTGCCAGAACTTCAGTGTCATCCTGCTCAACTTTACAGCACTGGGCTTGTATGCACCTTTCTGGAACCTGTAGGGCTGCAACAGCCATCACAGCTGTCTCTTGGGAGCCCAGTGTAAATCCAGCATGTTGAATCATTTGGAAATAACAAGAGAAGAAATGGGCCTTTATGTGTCCTGCCTCAGGGATTGGGATGCCTTCTTGAAGTTAAATAGCTAAGCAGTTCCTTGCAAACTTGGCCTCCCTTTCATGTCTTGCCAATTAAAAGGTGAATTTTCTGTTCAATTTGGGAATGTGTCACTACATTTATTCATGTCCCTTTTCTAATCACCAGGAGGACAAAGGAGTTCAGCACAACACTATATGCTTCTAGCACCATGGAGAATGTGAAAGCAAGCACTGAATGACAGGAATAAGATTTGCCTGTAGGTTTGTGGCTGTGCCAGAAATAGCACCCCATGTTCCAGGCTTAGCCCAGCAAACTGCATGACTACATCTTCAGTAATTTTAGTGAGTGAAGATATCTAGAAAGCATGGAAAAATGTGATAAAGGAGATGATTGGAAAATAAAGAAACAAATGACAAAGCACCAGAGGAAATGGGCAAGGGAAAACAAAACCGTGGAAAGAAAATCTTCATGCTAATTACCTAACTGAAGAGAAATCTCAGCAGGCTGATATACATTCTTCAACATTTCTCTGTTTAGCGTCTGTAGAGTTGTATATATAACATAACTACAAAACTATTTTATAGTTCCATCTAATATATATATTACATACATCATATTATTATAGTACTAAAACAGTAATAAAATAGTGATGTAAATATGCTCTATATGTCAAATTAATGTTAATATTACATTACTTGATTTTTTGACTATGTTATTAGTATTTAAAATTTGTATATGATATTATTGTATATAAGTGATAAGAACTTGGCATCACTAAATCTAAATAATGTCTCAATAATATACTTTTCTATAAGGAGAAATAGTGTTACTACTACCCCTGCTACCAATTTGGCTGTCCTAATAATGTGTATTTTCATAAATCACTCCAAGTAAACATACGATGCCATGACTTCTTGTATAGTTTTAATATCTTGAAATTTACAGCAGAGTGCAAAGTTAATGGGAATGAGTATTTGAGATTATTTTAAATGTAAAAAAAATCTTGGTTTTCATCTTTTTTGATTTTATGGTTAATGTTGAAAAACATCTTTTTTCAGTTCATTTCATTTTTACTGAAGAGAGGCTACTTACAATAATGGGAGTTTATGACAAGTTAATCTCTTAATAATACCTTTGTCCCTAGTTTCTCTATTTCATATTTTAACTCAGTCTAATAATAATTATAACAACTTTGGCTGCTACTCAAGATAAAACATGCAGAGGTCCATGAACTAAAGTATTTTCTTCAGTAGATACTTCTTAAAAATTTCTATTTGTAAAAGTTATAGTTAAATCCTGGCAATCCTTATCACAACTGTTCAAGATGTACTGTTCTAAAACAAGCACTTGCTTGGTTATGCATGCATAATAAACCCTCTTACTGAATTTGCTTCTCTTTACCACTTCTTCATTTGCAAATGTAATACATGCTTGCATACAGAATAGGATAATGAAATTAATGTCATGCTTATATTTTCAATAAACAAAAAAGTAGTCAGCATACAATAAAATAATGGAAAATTAAAGTGACAAAGCAAACAAGATAGTCATACAACAGGCACAAACCCAGCCCATTTCAGGCATTATTTAATTCAGAAATTATACTCCTGCCCAGAAAATTTATTATATATCAATCAAACAAAAAAGTCTGGGTTTTTAAAATACTAATTGCCTACCAAGACATTTTCTGAAGTTACTTCATTTCTGCTCAGATCCAGTATTTGGTAATTAGTTGTATTGCCCTGAAATGTAATGATGTGACACTGGCATCTAATTTTGGAATAAATTCAACCCTGCGGAGAAAACCTACTTACGATTCTCTGCCCCACCTTAAGCAAAATTTAGGAGCTTGACTAATGTTCTGCACTGGGTTGAATTCCATTTACAATGAGTGTCAGTGTGCAGACTTAAAAAAATTCAAAATTACTGGAGAAAAGGCAAAGGATGGACCTTGTCTGAATTAGTCACAGCTTTAAGTGGAGTTTAAGCATATTTCCTCTTTGTTTGCAAATACATTCAAAAGAACCAGACGGGAATTCTGAATTTCTCATGCACAGCAGTGGCTTCCACATTTGCATCCACCTTGGGTTCATTGAGATAAGGCTTCTTTCTTCTAGTCCCTTGAGTTGTTGAGGACATTTGGGGTTGTTTGGACTCCAGGATCACAAAACCTGCTCACATGCTCTTAACAGATTCTGGAACCTTGTGTTTAAGTACCGTGTAGTCATTGCTCTGGTATCACACCATCTGTAGTTCAGCCAGGGCACCTCATGCAAGAGGTTTGAGATTCTGAAGGCAAAAGGAAATTAATTGCAGTGCAGGCTTGAGAAAATGAAAATATCTATATTTGAGGCTGTGTGTTTTATTTAATTTTTTAATCTATTTATACTAAAAATAATTTAAACCAGCTGCCAAGCAGGGGTTCTTCAGGGAATGTGGCCATGTCTGCCTTAGTATTTTGGATCAGAGCAGTAGCAAGCTTCTGAAGCAAACTCAAAAGCCTTCTCCTTTTCCTGCAGTTTGGCTTGGTTCATGAAGCAGCTTTGGTGTGTGCAGCTGGCTTTCTTTTAAGGAAAACTGCAGTGTAAGAACTGCCAGGGTACATGCTAAATGTGCCTCAACCACAATGGAAACATAAAAGTACAGACTAATGTCTTATCCTGCAAACACCTTTGAGCCAGGTGTGTAGTGGGGACCAGTGCTCCCAGTGAGCAGCCTAAATCTTGTCCAAAGCAAAATGTCTGAACAAGGTTGACATAGGTGTCTCAAAACCAACCCTTTCAATTCACAGATCCACTCCTACTAAATGGAATTACTTCTTCATGTAGACAAGGCCTGGCTATATGGTTGTCAGAACAGCTTATGATCCCTTTTTGTAACCTCCCCTGCCAGATTCTCTACCACATTTGGCCCTGATTGACCCAAACTCAGCAGAGCACAAAGGTTTTGCTACATAGCAGTGGGGCATTTGGAAACATATTGTATTGTGCACCTCTTCCTTGGGTGACAGTTGCATTGTTAGACTCCTCTCTACCTTTCCAGATTTGAGGGGTTTATGTTAAAAATAAGAACAATAGCTTGCTGAGTTATGTTAAAAAACTCACTCCACAGTCCACACTGCTTTCAGCCTGTCATCAAGAAGATGGGGTCAAACACTAGGGTTGCTCTGTGTAGAAGTGAAGGACAGTCCATTAGCAGCCTGTAGCTTTAAAATAGCAGTGAAAAGATTGTGAGCACCCAAACTGAATTTTTCCCCTCTTGCACTCAGGAAAAGAGGCATCTCTAACTTACACAATAAGGTCACTGTGTTTAGGGACTGATTTTTCTTTTCCATCAAGGAGACACAAATATGGCTTAGGTTCTATAAACTGAACATTTTGATAACACTGAAGTCAGGTCAATTGAAGCAGAACTGGTACAGAAACATTATCAAGCATCATTTCAATAGCTTGTGGCTGTCTTCTTAGGGTGCAAATATCATTACAAAATAGCAAAGCAGCCTACGAACCAGATTAGCTGAACAGTCGTTATCAGCACTCAGGAAAATAATATCAGTGACTGACTTCACCTGCTTGAGTGGTTTAAATGTCCTGCCTTTCCATACTGATAACATTTGGCACCACTTGCAGCCTGAAGAGAGCATGATTTTGTTTGAGGTAATTATAGAACCATAGCATAAAGAAGAAAAGACATACAGTCTAGGTCATCTTGTCCATCTCCCTGTAACTACATGAAAGTTGCCTGGCCATGTGTCTAAAGTATATTAGAATAACACCTGCTTTTTTGCTCCTCTGTGGTTTTCTTTGTTGGATATATTGGGTGGATTTTCAGATTCAGAGCAGCTGAGTTCCCAATAGCATTGCTATTGGAGTCTGTACATAGGGAAAATACTAATAATTTCTTTTGGCAGAGAAGAATAAGAAGCAAGATGTTATTTTTAGAAATGTTCAAAAGATTTTCCTCAGGGTTTAATCTCGCCAGCACAGGATGCCTGTATGCAGGAGGACACTTCGGCTTGGTATGGGCAAATACTTTCCTGTCGTCCAAACCTGGCAACCTGGCTTGGAGGCAGCCAGGAAATTCGTACTGCCAGGTGGATTTTGAAGTGATTCTGGTGGATTTTGAAGTGATTCAGTGCAAAGAACCATTTAGAGGCAGAATCCTCATTAACCAAATTATGCTTCCTGTCCTTAGTTTGCTTCACAATATACAAAGTCAGTATATGCTAGTATATGAAATGGCTTTAAACTGTATAAGGCCCCTTTTTTATATTGCCCCTTTTCCTAACATTACATGCTTTCCTGTAGCCCCCTTGAAGTACTGAAAGGTGCTTAATTCCCTCGTTGTCTTCAGAGAAGTTCCCAGTGCTCCGACCATCCCTCCCATGGACACATTCTAACAGTCCATGTTCTTCTCATATTCCCTATATACAATATGAACATATAGTAAATGGGAATTTTTTTAAGTTTCTCATTCATCCCTGTAATGTTTTCTTGCTTGGAGCAGTGCTGTAGTAGACATTTGATTGGTAGTATAACACTAGTTTTACCCTAATTTCACTAGCTGTAGTTTTGCCTGGGGTGAGTTCAGATGTAAATAATGATGTACCATGCACACCATGGGTAGATGATAGAGGACAGACTTGATTTAGTTATAAGAACACCGACCTATTTATAAAAAAAATCTACCAATAAAATGTGACCATCAGCTTTGAATTTTCCTTAGATTTTTCTGAGGCCACAGAGAAGCATGCTACAGTACATTATCAGTCTGTAGTCGCCTGCTATTTACACAGCAGTAAGCTTGCATGGTTCCATTAGCTTGCTCAGTTTAGGCACAAAAAGATTCAACTACAGATTCAATACCAGGGCAAGAAAAGCTAGAAAACAGATGCTGACCTCTGGAACCCATGGAACATTTCCACACTCAGTTTTCCATTATCCTGGAGGGTGTTCTCATTACCAGCTCCAAGAAAAGTTTTCCTAAGAGCAGTGACACAGAGAGTACTGTAAGAATGATTTCTCCCATGGACTGCCAAAGCATTACTTGCAGCTGAGTAACAGAAGATGACTTTAATAAGATAGTCCTACTGAGCACAAAATTCTGTAGTCATTAGTGCAGGCCTTTAGAAAGGTATTAACTTCATGACTATGACACCTCAGGACAGGTATCTAAACGTGCACTGTCCAGACTCTCCCACTACAGTGAGTCGAGTCCTGGGTTTGGTTCTGCTGCCCACACGTGTTCACTGATATGTGCTCAGTTCTGCTCTGTCAGTCTGCTTTAGATCCTCTCTCCCACCTGGGCAGTAGCTTTTACCTGAGATGCTCTCAAGGGTGAGTGCATAAAACATCTTGTCAGCAGAGCATGGACTGTGAGAAGTCCAGAACTCAGGATCCACTTCAGGGCAACATGAGCTGTTCTCTAGACTACATGGCCTCTGATGGCCAAAGGTTTCATGTGGGATTTTGAGTTCCTTTTGAGATTCCTGTGGTATCAGTGCATCCATACAGGGTTGTTTGATGCACTGGACTCCACTCAAGACTCCCACCTTTGTAAAAGAGCTACCTGGGAAGCAGATGGAATATCCTTGGCCACTGGAAAATGTTACCAGATGAGGAAGCTCAGGCAACTGAATCCTGTCAATAGCCCATTTCTAGGGAACAGATACTTCTAGATGTTTCAGTCTGGAGATAAATATAATTTGGGATTTTGGATCCAGTGCTTACAACAAAGGAAGAAAGCTGAAACCTTTTCAAATCTATTCTGCTGGCACTTGTCATTGACAAAGGAAAGAAGTCAACCTCATCAGATTAGGACATGAATTTGGAGACCTTTTCATTTTTTGACTCCTTGACTTTAATAACTTCAAACCATCCTCTTTGTTAGGTTGCAGGTGCCTGTATTCCTAGTAAAGCACATTAGCAAAAACTTGCTTTTGCACTGTCCTTTTAACTTCTCTGGATATCCAGTGAATAGAGAAAAACCAAAAGAAAAAATCTTCTTTATTTTTTTTTAAATCCTAATTTTTAGGTCATTTATTACTTTGAATTTTCTAACATCAATAGAGACCAAGCATGTCTTTCCAGGTGGGGTGTCCCTTGACAACCCTTTTCCCTAGGGACAATGGAACTGTCAACCAAACAATGGACAAGGGATGACACTTATTCTGCAGCTGGTCCACCACATGTAATTCTCTTTTATATTAGATTTAAAAGAGAATGACCAGTGTGACCCCATCAGTGTTCAAATAATGTGGAAACCTGCTTCTGCAAGTTATTTTTCACCAGAAAACCCATAACACCTCCTGTTAATACAGGGGGAGTAGGTGCTTGTAATGTGCTATCACTATTACAGTAAAGTAAATGATTATAAAAAGGGACTCTTCAGAAATTTTTGTCTGTAAGGATAAATTTGTTTGTGTGGCTATATTCTACCCATGGGGTATTTTGGTTAAAAGAAGATAATGGACTTTTAACAAATTGCAGGTTTTGCTGATATTTCATGAAGGTCTGTTGGAGTGTTTGAGGGGTGCCAGAGTTCAGTGTGTGCTATATAATCACACAGCATACCTGCAATTTTTCCCTATGAATACTTGCAAGTAGTGCAGAAATGGAGAGAATGATTATGCTTTGGGCCAGTAATTTTGAGTTACTATGTACGATAGTCTAGATAAAATCAATTTCGTATGCATTACTCCATAAGAAGTCTACATGGACCACTAAAGCCTTCGCCACCTTGACTGCTCAAAATGACATTGTCAAATTTCCTTTTATAATAAAAAGATGGAAGGATGACAGTTTGATTTTTTTTTTTTTAAATTCTGTTCTGGCTAGATGTGTAATATTTTGTTCAAATGCATTCTAAAAACATTTCTCTTTTTTTATAAAGACTGACATACAACACAAAAAGACAAGTCTACTTTTGAAAATGTAAAATGTTAAGAGAATAGATAGATAGATAGATAGATTTAATACTGTAGAGATTAAAATCTCTATATGTAGTGTTCTTTAACTTTATGTAACAGTGTTCTGAATACAAAATAATCTCTCCTTTCTAGAACCTCTGCCCAAACCCAAATATTCTGTTACATGGAATTGAAAACAGAAGCTGAAGATTTCTTCATCCCATGCTTCAATAGGGGCATATATTCAGAATTCAGGTTTCCAACTGTGAAGTAACACTGGCTTCAGCATTTCCAAAATTGGTTCTTCAAAAGGCTTTAAACACTGAAAAATGTTTTGTCTGAGCCTGTCAGTGGTGTGTGGCAAACAGAGTTCTGCCTAACTTTTACAATAATTCATTAGTGGTGTTAATTTTCTAGGCCCTACTCACTTCTCATATCTTCAGAAATACTACATATATGTGGTGGTGTGTTCTGTACAATAAGTCTAGGGTTGCACAAAATGGCTTTTCTTTGTACCCTTGTTCAGTTTGCCTGTACCCCAGTTTCTCTTTGTAACCCTAAGTTGCTACTTTTCCCCACAGCCTTCCCCAGATACAGCTCCTGATTGTTTGCTTTTCCCGCCTTGGCTGCCTGTCCATCAGGTGTCAAGAGACTTTCCCACCCTGTCAGTCACCCCAAGACCTGTCCCCCAAGTGCAGAAGCTTCTGAGAGGGATCTCTGGTGACTGGCTGAGTTGGAACCTTTCCCCTCCTATCTCCATGTATGTCAGTGTATGTTATGTTAACAACCACTCCATGTTGTACCCCATTGGCTCTGTTCCTACCCTCCCTGAGATCCCACTTTCTGTAACAAAACCCTCTCTCTCCTCGTGCTCGGGGTCACTCTTGAGGCACCGGACACGAGGCGAGGGGTCTGTGCTGATCCCAATAAACCCGGTTTCGCTCTAAGCCTCTCGAGTGTCCCTCCTTCCTCCTCTTGCCATCGTCTTGCTGACGCTTCCCGATTGCCAAACCCAAGAACTGCTGCGGTGTCAGGGCTGGCCGTGCCGAGGGTAATACCACACTCCGCAACACATATACACATTTGTAGAACATTATAAAGATTATGTAAAACAACACAAATTAATATCAACAGGCAGGAACAAAATTTCAATGTAAAAAGTTCTATTGGGAACAAAAAAAAAAAAAGGGTAAATGACACATCCTGGGGAAAACAAGTACAGCTTGCAAACAGAGGGTAATTCAGACATCAAATAGATAGAGATTTGCTAAATCTGGACAAAATACAAATGACGTAATTTTAAAAAGGGAGTGACTGAAATGTACTGAAAGGACCAAAGAAATGGGCTGTTACTGACTCAGCCGTTTTGTTAAATTTCTGAATATTGTCATGCTTTTTAATTTAATCCTTTGTGATCCCGGTGCTTACAAGAATTTTTTCCACCTTTTTCATGAGGTTTCATTTTTCCTTCCAGATGATTCCAGGACAGGAATATTCTGCCTCTACATCACAACTGGGACAGTTCTTCTTCAGCTGCTTCTTATAAGCATTTCCCTACTGTTAGGTTCCAATTTTAGAACTTTCTTGGCTTTCTTTAGTACAACTAGGCAAACAACTTGGTGTAAGTATAAGTTTTCCAACAGCAGACTGCAAAACTGCCATGAGCTACGGAGAGTCCTTTAAGGAAGCCATTCAACTTTCTGCTTCATAAATCCAGCAAAGTGGACTTAATTGTAAAAACATTTGAGGAGAATTTATCTGGACTGCTCACAGAGTCTATCTTATTTCCACATCTCCCTTACATCACTGGGTTGAGCATTACACTGATGGGAATTAGAGGGAGACAGAAACTCACTGGTCTTGCTGGAAAAAGGCTCTTATACTTGTAGAATGTACTTGCTAAAATGAAGATCATTTTAATATAAAGATTACAATCAAAAATCTGCATTTCAGAACACAAAAAGGTTCCAACCAAAAAAAGAATCCCACTGGCAATTTTTCTTCTGTTGCATGGGATTTGGTCTCAGAGTTATTATGAATGTTTCTGACACTGTCTTTATCTGCTTCACTGCTTATGATGCAGACAAAGAAGGACCAGTGAGAAGGATAATGGAGAGACAGGATCAATAAACAGAATTCTTCCATGTTGCTATACTTTTCAAAATAAGACTGCCCATTCTACATACCAGCTGATTTCTGTTGGTTTTAGTATAGTGTACATGATAACAGTGTTTGCAGTGATGCAGTGATTGCTATTATTTCTTTCTCTAGTACCTTAGAAAATACTGAAAGTGCTTGAATCAGTACATACAGATACACAGAAATACTTCTCTCCTCATACAGATTAGACAGGGTTTGAGGTGATAAAGCTTACAAAACTTACAGCATTTCATAACTCCATCTTCTTTTTTTTTGTGCAGCAATGTCTGGCTTCTAAAAAATACATTGCCAAAGCACATTTTCCCCTGTCTGTTCCACAATGCTTACCAAACTTACAAGGGGCATGTATGAACTTCGATGGATGACCAAGCATGAGAGCTCTAAGAATAAAATACTTTCCAAAGCCAAAATGTGACCTACAACAGTGCTCCATGCAGCAGCTGCCAGCGTGCCAGATGAACCAGCTCTTAATACTCCTGGAGAGAACAAAGAGTGGGTGCACACACCCATTCAGAGTGGTCCTATCATGCTTCTAATGTGTTTATGTCCCCTACATTTTTTTGGCTGCAAAAAGTGAGCCCTATTTTAGCATTTTTCTCTAGCATCAAGGAAATATCAAGCCTACCATAATGCTCCACTGCTAGTATGCACATAAGCAATACAATTATAGTTTGTCAGAAACTTTTGGAGATTTAAGGAACCTCAGGTGAGTCAATACTAGGAAAATGCTCATTAATAAATACCACTTCTTCATTAGCACTTCTAGTCTGCTCTAGGTGCACATCAAACACATCAATACAGTCAAAATGGCACAGTGGAAGTTTCTACATGGGGAAACACTGGACAGTGTGATGCTGCTGCTGTGTAACTACGAAGTCAAACCTCCAGCAGTCCAAAGTCTTTTTCCAGCCAGTTAAAAGACATAAGGCACAAGGCTGTGTTCAGAAATGGATGAAGCCTAGTGACAATATGACTATGTTGCCTTTTTCATCCCTTTTGTTTTTACCAGTTCAGTAGCTGCCCACTCACTTCTGTACCCAATACATAAAATTATAAAGGTCTTGTAATTCATATACCTGCTATTACTTCAGAGCCAAATCTTGTTCAAGTATCTATGAGCAGCAAAAAAAAAGCTGTGATAGAAACCACCTTTTTTGCTGCTTTAGCAATTCACCACCCAGCAATTTTCCATACTAATATAACAAAGAATATGCAGAAGTGTATACTTTTGCCACAGTGTGTGTGTTTATTTATAATTACATGAATGTTAAGAAATGCCTGTGAAGAAAATGATGTCTAATCAATAAGTGATACTAAATGGCAAGTAAGACATTGAGCTATATGACTATATAATCAAATTGATTATGCCAGCATTTGTTGTTTGTGTATTTCAATATTTTTAATGAAGTAAAATGTGAGATTTTCTGGTTTTTGGCCTACATTTCATGATTTCCTTTTACTTCTGGAGATTTAACATCAAACCTATAAATACAAGGTAAAAGAACAAGTAAATTTTAGATAATAATAGTTGATTTTTCCATGCCACTCTTCATGCCCACTTCTTGTCTCCTCAATACCAGAGCCATTGGCACGTCACGGTGTACACCCAAGCCCCACTGCACCACGACAGCCAGATGATGGCAGGGCACCAACGAGGGCTCCCTGTGCAGCTCCTCTGGACCCCACAGTCTCTACAAGGAGCTAAGCAGAGACAATCTGGTCATGCTACCAAGTATGGTGTCCTTTTCTTGAAATACATCTGGTCCTGAATGTGAGCTTTGTGTGCTGCAATTCCCTCCTGCCAGTCAGTGCTTTTGGCTTTTCTAGCAGATGCAAACCACAGTGACACTCCTTGGATGGGCTGGAGCTGCATCCATGTTGGCAGGCAGAAGCTCCTTCACTTGACTAACACAACTGCTTGCTATTGTGAACAGACAGTGAACTACACCAGGTCTTCAAAAAGAACATGCTGCTCTTGGATGAACAGCAAGTCCACAGGCCTCACCTGTTTTTTCCTAGAACCTGAGATACAGCAAACTAAAGTTACATATTCTGTTCATGCCAGAGCCAAGCATGTCTTCATCACCTTTGTTTAATTCCTTACTTCACCTTCCTTCCTCGCTCAGATGTGAAAAATAACTACACTGCAGAAAATAATATTAATTTAATTTGCTTTTCATTTTAAAATGAGGACAAATACTACCTAAAATAAGTTCCAGTGCTTTCACTGTTTGAACTACTGGTGATAATGCCAGTGAAAGGTAAGCGACTTATTAATCTTAAATAACTTGACATTTCAGTTTTATTAATCAAAGTCTTGTCAATTAAATCATATTTCATCATACCTTACAGCACACAGTACTCTTAAAAGAGCCATGGAAGTTCAGACTGAGAGAATGACAACTTGCAAAATAGACAGTGCTATTTCAGCCACTGTTGCTTAATTTACATTTGTTCAATTGTACAATGTTTGTACAATTTTAACAATCAGAGAAGAATTTTTACAAAGAAATAAAAATATATTTACTCTGTTTTAACATTTTATGGACATCTAATCTTATACCTCTCACTATTTTCCCTCTGTCATTAATAAAGGCTAAAGAATTCAGAGAAAAAAAAGGAAGAAAGGCAACAGAATGCCTTCTGTTTATGATTTTATTAGAGTATAATGGTCTGTCTCTGTTGTACTAAAGCCATTGGTAGTAAAGCAGGTAATTCCTCACATTCTATTTGATATTAGACATTCCATACTAATCTACTGCTTTGCTTACAGAGACAAAATCAGAAGCTCACCTTGCAGAAGCAGTGCTTGTAATTTTCTGAAGGGCCTCTATCATATTCCCTTTTTTCAGATGTGCATGGCTTTGTGTGTCAAAATTGTCCAGCACACAGGGGAGGCGTGTTTCAAAAGTGCAGCCCCAAGCTTTTACTTCCTCGGTTCCCCTTATCTAACAGCTTTGAATTACCTTGTGTCATTTGTGTTGCAGGATGTTCTTGAGGGTATAACTGATTAAATGGCACAAAATCTAGCAGTGATGGAACAGCTTCCAATTCAAGGCCATTAAATGGATTGTCATACTGTCAGGCTTTCTATAAAGAAACTCTGAAGACCAGAACAGATATTCAGTAAGTTTTAAAAAAACTTTAATGTTTTCACTCTTGGTTTATAATAAAGCTATTGGAGTTGGCCCACTTAATCACCCTTCAATTATGTAACTACTTCTTTATTTCCCCAAAACAAATTTCAGAGCATGATAACTAGCTAGTGATTATACAAGTCACAAAGATGCTGAAATGCTTTCAAGGTATTGGTTTTGTAGATTTCCTCTTTCAGTAATTGAAAGACAAGAAACAATTATATCTATGTGGCAATAAACACATTTGTTTGAATGTGTTTGAACACAGTGTCTGTACAGTTGAATGAAGCTCATGAAATACCTGTTGTTACTGTCAAAGCTCAACACAGCTTATGCTCATGTTAGGCATTATCTCTCAGGAGATCTCATTCTTGCTTTAAGCCACATTCTGACCTCATCAATGTGTATCTCTTAGTTACTTGGATTTCGAAATACCTTCACACTTACTTTCAGGATCTCCCATATGTTGGGAGATGGTTACCTATGAGCATCCAGCATCCTTGTCTCAGGAAGCTTCACCTTTTCTGTAATGCAAAAATAGATATTTTGGCTACCGGCGTGGTATTGCCTCAGTGTCGTCTCCCTGCCCCTTTTTTTAAAGTTGTTTTCCTTTTTCTGTCTGTCTATCTGTCTCTCTCTCACTCTCTACACACACACACACACACACACACATATATATATATATATATATATATATATATATATATATATATATATATATATATATATATATATGCTGTCCTTTTTATTTTAATTTAAATTATAACAAATGCAGGGCAGACACCTTCTGGCTGTTTGCATGCAACTTGCCACAGAAGGCTCCAGCTCCAAGCCTAGTTGTCCCAGATGGTACAGTAATAAAAACAACAAAGATAATCTTATAATTCCCCAGGGCATCAGCCACAAATTCCACATGTAGGATGCACTCTTTTCCTCAGCATTGATCAGGCTTTTCTGTCAAGACAAATGCTTTGAAGAGACCAGGAATTTTCAACATTTTCGTGCTTTTTCCTGAATCTACAACAGTGCATGATAAGTGACAGACAAGGGTGGCTATCCACAAATTTACCTGTCCAGTCACACACAGAGATGCACATACACACATTTTCTGAGCCTTGGGTGTTATGAGAATTTACTGCTTTAGCCAAGGTGTTCAGGTCCTGTACCACTTCAGACATTTCCCTATATGAATCCCTAAAAATGTCTACCTAGTACCTGCAATCTCATAAGAAACTGCTGAGTCTCGAAACTGCCCCTCCTCAGTACTCCTACAGATCCATGTTGAAAATTAATTCAACATATTGCTCTACTACAAGTGAATTGTAGTTAATGGATAGATCTCCTTGCTCTGATTCAACCATCCAAAAATACATTTGGCTGTAGACTGGACTCACTTTGGACTGCCTTTACAGTCAATGGAGAAATAATGCTCCCCTGAACAAAGGTGTTTGTGTAATAGGGGTCCTAAAATAGATGAGATAAACTGTTCTTAATGCTTGGGGCCTGGGATGAAAAAAATTAAACACCTCATTTTAGATAACTAAAGTTAAATGAGATTGACCATTTCTAGGATTGTTTTTTTGTCAGGATTGGTCTCTCCCCTGAACATGTATAAGACTTTGTGCCACTCTTTGAGCACTGTTCCTGAGTGTCAGGTTGTGAGGGTGGCCTGTGGGGAGATTATGACTTTTGTTTACCATGCTCTACAGGGAAATTGTGACTTTTTGTTTACCACTGCATGGCTAGGTTTATAGATGGTTTTCAAACCTGCCTTCTCAGTTAGTTTATTTCATTTTTTTAACCTGGCAGTCCTTTAATTATATTTTACCCCTAGAGCTCAGTATACATTCAAATTCCTAATACTTTTACAACCAGTTTTGCAATGTAACAAGTATTTAATTTTGATCTTCTGTAAGGAATTATATCTCCTTCTTCCTATGTGATAACAAATTTAGATTCTATCCCCAAATTTTCTACCTCTTTTTCTGGATGGTTATGTTGTTCAACATAGGTCATCTCAACATTTCTGTCCACACCTTGATGTCCATAAATGTTGAATATCAGGGTTGGAAAAATGTTAATAATGAAAAATAATTTAATACTTTATGGATAACAGTTTGAAAGACATAATTTGGAAACTTAATGGCCTTTGTAGGTTGAGGCTGAGACAAAGCACACTGAACACCCTCCTTTATACTGGTACATTGCCAGCACCTTCATAGATGTGTTCACAGGTTGCAGTGGTGAGGAAGGAGGAACAAAGCACTCAGGAGAATATGGCTAGCACTCAGGAGAATATGGCTTTGGCCTGGATATCAAGAAGGGTGTACAAGCACCATCCTGAATTAGAGAATTCAACTTTCTGCGAATTAATTTATCTTAAAATGGATCAGAAAGAAGCAGAAATTTTCTGGAAGATAGGTGTATGAGTTATAGTTCTTTGATTAAATGGTAAACAAAACATTGATAGATACTATTAAACAGTGGTAAAGATATTCCTTTAAATAGTCTGTATGAGATGAAGATTATTAACAATGAGAGAAATATAGCTTTTTTTGTTGTTGTTGAAGTTGTTCAAAATAGGCTGTTTGGTCCCCTCATCATTTTGGAGCAAACAGAAGATGGTTGCAATGACCAAGTTATTTGTGACCTCTAAAAATTCAGGAATATTTATTTCCACCAATAATGAGCTTGTCATCTGGGTAATCTGCAACAATTACATGTAAATGCCCTTTTTCTATCAAAAATTCTAATCAATATTTGCATATTTAAGAAAAAGGTGCATGAGAGCTTAATGAGCAAGTTGGCCAAAAATCTAACTCCAATATGTCAGCAAAGCATTAAACTCTCTAGCAGAATGAATACCTTCCCTGAAATCAACAAAAACCCACTGTAACAATTTTTAATAGCTCTGTATACCCAGTGGTTTTAGGAAAATTTGAGAAGAGGCTAATTCCAGTACACTGTTTGAAATAAATATTTAATCCATGACAATAACTGTAGATATTTTTTCCCTGTAGAAATTCTCAAAGGAGAAAAGTGCTACATTGATTCTCTTATTTATTACAAAGTTTAATTTCTCAATTTGCATAGCCTAAAGTTTCAATTTCATGTTTTTAGATTTACAAGTCTTTTGTGTTTCTGACATTATTAATTTATTATGGTTTTAAAACTTCTCATGAAAAGTGTTTACTAAACTGGCAATACTCTAACTTTCTATTTCCTTACATAATCTGTACCGTCTTCTACTGCCAAATCAAATTAGCCGTGCAAATATTTTGGTTCTAAGCACTACATGACACATTGAAGTGCAAGTCAAATAGTAAATAAAAATAGACATTTTTTGCCAGTTTGTGGTGCCAGACTTTAATGACATCATAAACCTATTGATCATTCTGCATGCAGCTGCCATATCAGAATAAAATGCAACCTTGTAAGAAATAAGTATTTTGGGAGGTTCTTTTCCCCAAGAAAGGGCAGAAATTATAAAAAATGACACTCTTTTACCAAAAGAATGATATTGATTATACTTTTCATTTCATAGTTTTTTTCCAGAAGGCATGATTTCTAATCAGATTGACAGTAAATCAAATATCAGTGTTCCCTTCCCTGTATAAAAGCTCTACTGTTAGCATAATTAAAATTATTAATTATTTAATATTTAAATCATTTATATTGCAGCAATACTCAAGAGTCTTTATCAAAATCTGGTGTAAACACAGATGAGCAGAGACTAGAATTAAAAGGAAGAACTGCAAATGTTAAGTAATAAAGTGCCTTAGCAAGGCAGCATATTACCCTACCAGAGCAATTCTAGAGATTTGCAGTACCTAATTACAAGAGATTTCTTTGTTGGGTGAGGGTATCCAGGGCGGTCAGGATGGACCTCTTTCCCCATAAGGAGAGGTTAAGGACCTTGGCTTGGTCACCCTGGAGGCATCTCACAGCACTTTACAAAGGGCTTATCAAGAAGATGAATTTGGCTGCTTACAGAAGTGTGTGGTGGGAGGCTGAAAGGCAGTGGGCACAAGCTGAAAAAAGGGAAGCTCAAACTGAATGTAATGAAAAGCTTTTTCCCAATGATAAGAATGAAACAGTGGCACAGGCTGCCCAGAGAGGTTGAATGTTCTATATCTTTGATATCTTCAATACCAGAATGGACAAGCCCTGAACAACCTGGTCTGAACTCATATCGGACACTGCTTGAGCAGGAGATTGGACCAGAGACCTCCTGAGGTCTCCTCCAGACTCAATTATCTTGTGGTTCTATGACTCTGTGATGTCAGCCTTTACGTGCAGATATTAGGAAAAAACCGAAATTTATTGAACACCTTAAAACTGAGATAAATACTTACTTCAATCTTACATATCATGTACAGACTTGTTTAACAGCCACTTCAGGGCATCTTGGGTTAGTTTCTCTGCCTCACGTGGCTGTGGCATTAAGCAGATATATTATGTAGACTTAAGTATTATCTGACATTTTTATACATTCAATGAGACATTATTATAAATATAAAAGGCAATTAAACTTCAAAGAAAATTATTTACAAAAGAGGAACAAATACAGTTAGCTAGATATATGGATTAGTAAAAGAAAGTCTATATCACTTAGAAGCATGGGCTATATATAATAGGGATGTTTGTGTTCTTTATGGCCTACATAAAGCTAAGTTTGTTTGGGTATCTTAGCTAAGTATTTGCATATACTGACATTTTAGATTTTTGAAAGTGCTGGTTTTATATAATAATTTCTTTTTATGTATTTTAAACTACATCTCTACACCACTGTTTCTTCTAGATTTAAAATATGGATTTTAGCTCTTCCATTTAAATTATGCTAAGAGCTAAGGAAGGCAGTATTGCAGTATTGCTTTAAGCATTTGCTTGCTAACAGAAGGCTGTAAGAGGCCAATGTGCATTTGGTACAATTGTGAAATTCTTGTAGAATGCATCTGTCTCAGCTATTAGCCATATGAGATTGGTTCAGCAGAGAATGCTGAAAAGGAGCATATTGATTGCTTAGCTGCTGTCAAAGGAGTACAACGCACAGTATTATAATGGATGCAGATTACAGTGATTGTTGTTGAACAAGAAACTTTTGAGAGGTTCTATTTATTTCAAATGCTTTAACAAAAGCAATTTGAATGAGGCAAAACACAGGTATTTTCCCTAAATTGCTTTCAGTGTTCCTGTTTTTAATAGATTTTATTTCAGAAAGTTCTGACGAGTAGAGTGGTGACTTTTGTACAGAATGGCAACTATGTTTTGTGTGATAAAGCCACAAAAAATGCATTCAGCTTAATTGGCACTAAACTTCAGTATTCTTTAAATAACTCCTCCTTCACCATCCTGCATTTAAACAAGATTATTTTGATAGCATCTTTAAAAATATGAATTTATTTAAGGTAGCACTAAACCACATACTTTTGCTATGTAATTAAATTGTAAATGTTAATGTAAAACTAGTTATAACATCCCCAAGTTTTTATCAAGCAGTGGGAAAGGGACAGTTCTGAATATATTTAACATTTGGGTTTGTACTTTGAACACTCCTAATTATCAGAATATAATATGAAACATGACTTTATATATCTCAGCCTCACTACTCTGGGGGTTCAGAATGGACAACTAGCTCCTCATGTATTTCCATGCCAACCTAGTAAAAAAAAAAAAAGGTATTTCTTTTAGAATTAAAATGAGGAAACTATCAAGAAAAAATACTTTTTTTTTCTTTGTATGTCTTCCATGTCCACACATAAAAAATCTGCTTTTATCTAAGAATGTATGGTTGACTTGACACATTTTCCTAAAAATCTTGACAAAAAAAAAATTAACCAAGCAACATGTTAAATTCATTGTCTTCTCTAACCAGAATTGTAGCAAAGGAAGCAAGATGAGGTCCCACCAGAAGCATCCTGTGGATAGGAGAAGCAAGAAAAAATTCTGTTCCACCACTCCTTCTTCCTTTGCACTGGCAACCACCAAGAAGGAATGCTAATGTGCAGTGATAGCATAAGCCAGACAAAGTGATGTTTGCTCTTGGAAAGAAACCAAAATAAAATAGAAGAAAAGCTGAGGAGATGAACATCTTTGCACACTGGCTTTTTACATTAATTTGCTAAGAAGTGAAGTTGGCTTAGGGTTTTTTTGGCACAACCTGTCAGCCTTGTTGAATTCTGACTCTGAATCAGCACTCATCATCTTTCTGGAATATCCCTCATCACCCAATATTTACTTCAATATTTCCCAGGTTCAGCAAGACTGAAGACTTTTAGCAATGAGTGGGCTGGGTCTGGTTGTTTAAAAAATACACTTTTTTTTTTTTACTTTTTTTTTTTNTAGATGACATCTTAGTCATGTGATTAATGACTGGTAAAAGAATAGATAGACTTTCTTATCTCACTTTTACTAGCTTCATACTCAGCATACTAGTTTTACTCAAATATCTGTTGATTATATCTGGCTTCTTTCCATAATTTTTTAATATATAAATATAAAATATGTTCAAAGTGTGATTTTTGTATACTTATATGGCATTGACAAAATGCATTTTACTTATAATGTATTTTTGAAGTTCATAGGCCCTAGATCAAAAGACTGCCTTTTAGTCTGCTTCTTTGATCTTCCTTTAAATACTCTGTACTTTATATTCCCATACTTATTTGTTAATTCTTATGTCCTCTCTTTCCCATTTTCTCCCTGTTGCTTTCCATTGACAATTTCTGTCCTTTCTGTTGCCACTGAGCTGAAAAGGACTTTCAGAAAAAGATAACTTAGTAAGGCATTGCAGTTTTCTATCTATTAGACAAAATCTTTTTCATATCCACTTTCAGTCAAAATTTTCCACGTACCATTTTGTTGGTATTCATAATTTTTTTCTTAATTTTCTTTGGAGGTTGGAAGCTTTTCTGAAGCACCAAATATACCTTTACCTGGTTGGAAAGATCTTTATTTTCCTCTTCTTACCATAATGATATTGTTATCATCAATGTCGAGGCTGCTGCAAAGTTCCATGAAGGGATTAGTTATTTTTTGCCCACTAGGATACTGAAATTAACATTTTAACAGCAAAGTGCTCTAATATAGCATATCTTCTGATACTAGAAAGAAAAATATTTTTTCTGCTTGTCTCCTCTAAAAAAGAAACAAATCAATTTCATCGTACTCGTTATGATAAAATGTGGGCCAAGGACCAGCTCTGAGTCTGCACGGAATACTGGGTATATTGTACCTATTTTTAGTTGAATATTATTCATTGAATACATTATTTAGAAAATGTTGCTGGTTTTCAATGAATAATTTATTCAGTTTTGTTGCTATCTTAGACCAGCTTTAATTATAACCCATAGCGTAGTGTTGAAGCAAAGAGAGATGAAAATAGATAAGCCCATCTATTGCTAGGATGCCTAGAGACTTAGGGCATTAAATATCATCCATCTAAGCTGAAATCAAAATCCTGATACTTTCAACTTGCATATATTCTCTCTTGTCACTTTTAAGTATTTTTTATTTAGTCTCTTTCTCCTTTTTCCCCCTTCCTTTCTGCTTTCTGTCAATTTTTGCCTTGAATTTTCCCTAAATGTCTATTCTGTCTTTCTTGTCTCTTTTGTATTTCACCACTCATCTACCCCTGTCAACAAGGCCTCATTTTAGTTATAGATTAAGGGTAGTCCAGCAGACCACTTGAGAGTAAGTGGATCCTTCATAAAGCACTTCTAAATTTATTAATTTTTCTCTGCTGATTCGGCTCAGTGGAGTAAATCTACAGGAAAACATTTCTGGGAGATATTTTATTTCCTTGTATGCTTCTGGCAAATGAAAACAGTTCTATGAACAGTGTATTTTAATAGTTCCCATATGAAACCATCATCTGCTCTTGTCCATCACTTAACTCAGACTAGAAATATAGTAAATTTACTGATTTAGTCTTGCAACATCCACGAATGCAAATTCATAGAGGAGAGAAAGAAATGCAAATACATACAGATCTATGTGCCAATCTTTAGGCACGCTGTAAAGACAACTATTCTGAAGCAAGCAGGTATAGACAACAGGACAGGCTGATTCCATCCAAGTCAAGCAGTAATCTATGTAACTGACAACATATTGACAATGGAAAATGGCTTAGGTAGTTGGTGCAGTATTAGAAATCACTAAAAATTACACAAGAATAGCAATGCCTATGAACCAGAAGAATGTCTTGATTCATCAGAGTGCTCTTAAATGAACTTCTGTGCAATATCCTAATGCTGATGTGAGCCACTCTGCTGCAGTTACCCAATAAGAGAAAACCAAAGAAAAGACCCGGGGCATCAAGCATAGCATTTTGAAAATATTCATATTTGAAAAGTTTTCAAATGTGGAAAGTTGGCTACTATAGAAAAAAACTCTGCATATCTTGCTCTTGCACTCAATGCAACACAATTTGTAAAGTGACCTTTCTCTGTGCTGGAAACATTTCATACTGGATTGTTCTCATGCAAGAATAATCTAGGAGAACTCGAAAGCAATGCCTACCTAGCTCAGGTTCCTGGACACTGTAAGAATGCAAATAGTAATAATAGAAATTAGATAAAAAACAGAGAGCCAAAAGGTTTTCTCTGGTGGTTCCAAGAGAAAAACATAGAGGTGATTCTTCTGGAGACTGTTACCGGTTAGAGCAGTTAAATATAGTTGCATCTGGAACTTGCAAAGCCAGCAGCAGCACATGATTTGCCAAGCTCTTAACATCTGCAATTAAATGCATTGGAAAGCGAAAAAACCAAAGGTTACAGTCCCATATCTATGATATGTTTCAAGTCTGCCAATAATGTAGCATGTGAAAGCGTGCCTTAAAGAAATATTTAATTGATTAAAATAAAATAAATGTTTAATTACCCCTCTCTGATTAAACAGTTAATTGCAAGAACAGTGAACATAAAAAAAGATCAATATGTAGATATGAATATATACATATTGAGAGACACTGCACTTTTTTTATACAACACTTAGAAATAGATTTGAGAAACTCAAGATACATAAGAAGCCCTCTCCAAGAAAATGCTGTTTAACACTACAAACTCTACCTCAAATACAATATACATTTTTTCTTTCTAGAAAGCAGTTTTTAAAAAATCCTCTGCATTTCTATTTTCTATCCTGAAAACCTGACCTAGTAATATAGCACATTGCTAGCATATGTCTGATTCTTCATCAACATTTTTTTGTCAATAAATATAAGTACTAAAGTTCTTGGAAAACCTCACCCCATTTTAGAAAGTCTCTACAGAGATGGGAAAATTGAAATGGTTCCACAGAAATTGAAATAAAAATGTATGAGTTTAGGTAGCTGTTTTCCGTATATCTTCCTTATTTCCTAACTTGTTGGCAAGGTTATCATATAAGCCATGCTCTAGTAACTTTACAAAAATAAATCATAAGGTGTTGCCTATTTTAGTTATGACATCTCTTCTGCAGCAGAGTATTATGTAGGTCAATAACAACAGCATGGCTTGGTGTCACAGCTGGATTTGTATCACAAATATAATCATAAAAAAATTTATCAATGGATTCTCTACAATAATTTGCTGATATTGCTTCTCTCAACCTAAAAACAAGAAAAATACTCTTATCCATCCAAATGTTATTCTATATGCAACCAGCATACTTTTTATAGTTTGTAATTAAAAAAGTAATTATGAGCTCCCCAATCCATATCCCACAATTATTAAATAGTATTTTCTTTAAAATTATTAGCAGTTTATCAGACTCCTCAAAATCATAGAAAAAATACAGTACCTTGAACACTAGTTTTTTCTGAGAAGTAAATGAAGCATAAAGGCCTAAATATCACACATTCTACAGCTGTACAGTTGTAGTTGAGAACACAAGACAGTAATAAATCTACTTTAATAAATGTATTATGAGACCGCAGGTAATTTTTGAATAATATTCGAGTACCTGTATCATCTGTTAGGAAAACTGCAGTGCAGGCATGTAGGTTTTAAACAGAAAACCAAAATCACAGCTGAAGAGCAGGACAGAAAATGATTACAGTCCTTTTCTAGCTCCCTCACCAACTGGCTGTTGAATTTTATAGGTAGATTAAGTCATGGAAGATTAAGACAGAAGCTTTGCTCAGAGTACCTACCAGGCAAGAGAAAGCAAAATACAGCACTCCATTTTCAATAATGTACTATGTAAAACCAGAAAAGCTGATTGGCAAAGCAATCATGTTTAAAATGTCCCTGAAGACTATAAATAAAGCACTATTATATTTTATACCAGAGCTCTGTGGTATGATGACAAGCCATTAACTCAATCAGAATAACGACAGGAGGGCCATCAGAATGATAAAGCCATTCTAATGAAATGCAGACTAAGATTAAAAAGAATTAAAAGTGACAAGTAAAATCCATTAAAGGACAGCCTTTAGCTACTGTAATCAAAGGATTATTACTTTTCTTGTCAATTAACAGCTGTGTGCCTATTTTTTCAGGCAACACAAAAGACTATGCCAAGTGTCAAAAAATCATTATTAATAGGACGCCTTTATTTTTATTTATTTGGCTTGTGCAAGTACATTGCAAGATCTCCAAATGAATCATGTACACAATTTTAGAAGCCATAACACACAATTAACTACAGCATTCTGATTCTGTGTTATTATTGCCCTTAAAACTGAGTCTTACTGAAGAAAGAAAGCAATTACAAATGGAATCAACTGCAAGTGTATTAATCAATGCCTTTAATTTACGTAAAATATTAGAAATATACACATGCAGAAAGGCTCTGGTTTTCATTTCTTGACATTTTATCTACACTTTGCCACAATATTTCAAGTGGCAGGACATTCCACCAATGTTGGATTCTGCAAATTGCACAGGCAAATTAATTGCCTGTTCATTAACCTTGAAAGTAATTAACAGTAAAAAATAAAAAACTTTAAGAGGAAATTAAATTCTTGAGCACAACAGAGCAATTTGCACCTTTGTTTGGAAAAATAAAGTGTCATCCACAAGTCTGCACAGATTTTTATGTTTATAAACAAAAAATTTCATTACAAAGTGTTTTACAACTATTAGACAATTATATGGTAAGTAACACTAATAATGTTAGCAGATGAGGCCAAAGAAGACGTCAGAGTGAAAATGCTTTTCTTCTTTTTTATGTATTTATAATATGTGCCCATCATCTGTGCTGTTTCCATCACCTTTAACAAATTGCCTTTACTTTACACTGCTTCCAAATTGCTCTGTGGGAAAAATTATGTTGTAGCTCCATGCTTAAACACCTATGTCCTTTCCTCAGACAGATTATGGCAGTTTTTTGTCACTCATCCAGATTTTCTTCAGCACTACAACTTTAAATAGATGAACGAATGGCCGAACTGATTAATCTTCTATTAATTCTGCATTTCTGAAACAAGCAAAATAGTTTGCAATATTCTGTAGCAACTAAGAAAGAAAATTAAGACACCATAACACTTTAATTATTTCCACTTCAATCTACCCTGATAAAACAAGAATAATCAGGAACAAAACATCACCCCAATCCCTATCTGCACTCTCTAAATAAATGTCAGAATACTTGGTTCTCCCAGCACTTATCAAAGAAAGCAAGTTTCTTGAGGGCTGATAGATTACATTCAGCATTATCCATAATCACATCAATTGCAATGTTGATAGTTGGTCCTGTGAGAGGCATCTAAAAAAGCAAATATTTTCATTTGATGCAAATTGGCTTACTACAGGGAAGGTAGCAATGGCATTTACACCACCCAGGTAATTATTTTTGGTCAAACAGCATTACCTAAGGAATACTATGTGTTCTGCATTAAAAACTGTGTTTCTGAGACCCAGTACAAGTACGAACCCTAATCTTTTCTTACTAAATCCTATCAATATGTGGCAGATTATCAGAGAGTAACAAGATTAAATTTTAGGTAAATCAATTGTTCAGATGCTTTATTTGTGTTGTATATTTTTAATTTAAAGAACTATTGGAAGGAACTGTGTATTACATTGAAATGTGTGATGGAATCCTGCTTCTAGACATCGTATTTAAATCAAGGTTGAGAATTTATCAGTTCAGAATTACAGGAAAAAATATCTGCATGATACTAGAAATAATAAATTTATTTTTTCTGAAACACTTAATGAAATATTTTCTATGATGTCATATGAACAAAAAAAAAAAAAGCTTTTTAATCCCTGTCATCTCCCAGCAAGCAAAAAGAAAAAATATGGCATTTCTATGAATTATTATTTTCTCCCACTTCACCTAAGAAGCAAGGAGAACAAAGGAATGATATAAATTCAAGTAAGATTCCTGAGGGAATTCTGGTTTTTTTATTCTCACTTTAATCACATAATCTGTGTCCAATACCGTCAGTAGGCAATGTTATTTTTTTCCTTTTACATTACATTATCTTCCATATTCTCCTTTCCTGGGCTGTTTAAAGTGTTCTGCTTGCTCTGTTCTTGGATAGAAGTTGTTTTCTGTGGCTCACTGATTTCACCATAAAATGCCATGACCTTTGGAGAGATTTTTTTTTCCCTCTTTGAGTCTATTCTCACAGCTACTTTGGAAAAGTCTGTTCGTAGTGTTTTCAGACTGCCTAGAGGAGCTTGTCCATCAGCATTCAACTCTCTAGAGACCAACACAGTCAACACAGTTCTGGTGAGGAGCACATCTCTTAGCTGTGTGATATGTTTCACAGACAAATAATACTACAGAGAACTTTCCACACACTACACAGAGCAAGAAGTTAGGACAGTATCAAAGATGTGTGATCCAGTAGCTTCTGGAGATACCTTTGTAGAATGAAACACTCTGCAGCTTTTCTTTCTCATATCTAGATGTGTCAGCTTTCCCTGGCATGTCAACTTCCTTTCAAAACAATGGCAAGAATAAGTGTTCTCTGACAGTTACAAATAATGTGTAATTGTACTGGGATATAATGTGTGAATAACATGGATATGAATAAAGTCTAGCTATGCTTAGTTGCTGCAAAACACTGACATTATTTTCCATTTTGTAGGACCAGCCTTGTTACCAGTTGCAAAGTTATTGATATCAGAATATTTTGCACTACTCCAGCTGCAATTTCTCATTTCTAATCCTATAAGAAGCTATTCGAATAGCAGCTAAAGAGGAATATTTAAGAACTGAGGGAAAAGAGGATTTATAGCTCCAGTCCTCCAGTGATGGAAGTTACTTGGTCTTTTGCTGCAATTGCAATGGCAGTAAGATCAGATCATAGTTATAAATTATTTTCTATGAATCCTGAATAATTGGAAATTATTTCAAATGGTCTAGTAAGGGTTCAGTCTCACAAGGAGCATAATTTGATTTGAACACATCTAGAAAGGCCCTGGGTGTTTATATTTCATTTTCTCCATTATCTCATTCAAAATTTTTTCCTTTTTTTTTTTCCTGGAATTCTCTTAATAACTATCATCTAATATGGATGAATGGATTTGTTGACCTTCCATCACATCAGCTTTCATGCACCAAAACATACTTTATTGTTTTAATGTAGAGTTGCATGACATTTTTTTCCCCTACTAGAAATCTGACTAGTGCCAGAGACAGATCTTTTCAGATTTACTGTGCCAGATTTTTTAGCTTGTTTTTGTTTTTTGTTTTGGACAGGCAGTTTGCTCCTTGTCTTTGTTTTACCTCAGAAGGATTAAAGTTTCTATTTATACAGGAGCTTTTATAGATTATGTTTTTCCTTACTGATTAAGTTTGTGTGTCATTTTGTAGGTCAGATGCCTACTCAGTCCTAGCTGAACTCTTTGAGAAATCTGGTCTCTCAAGGACATATTCAGGCCAAAGCAACACAAAATGTCTTCAGACACTACTGCATTATATTTACTGGGTGCTCTTTCTTTGTGTGTTTCAACGCATTTTCCCTTTCTCTAGGAAAACAAAACAAATAAGGGCATGCAATAACAGAGGAAAAAAAGCTTGACATTTAACTGGTGGTTTTTAAATATAATGAAAGGTTTAAATTTAAACTGAAAGTCTAGATCAATAATTATTTATCCATGCATCATTGTCCACTCAAATTCCCCTTCTTAGGCACTTCAAACATGTTTAAAAACAGACAAAGATTTTTATTCTGCTCAGCAAGGCAGCCTACAGAACAATCTACATTTAAAGTGCTGAAGGGTGTTCATCACTAACAGCAATAAGATTGTACCCAGTCTACAAGAACACTTCTGCAAGAAGTGTTTTGAATTATAAAGTTGAACTTCTGTGATAGGGACTTGCCCTTTGTTTCAGCACCTGCTGTTCAGAAAGGAGGTGGGGACACCACTAGCAATGAGGCTGTTGGGTGATTTCCCCAGAACAGACAAGTTTGTTGAATGCTGCAGGATCTCCTTTCTCCCAAGCAGTGAGGACCCTGTGGACAGCAGTCTGTCACGCAGATGAAAGTGACTGGACTGCATGGATGTCAAAATGAGATCTTTTACCTGGAGCACCTTTCCTACCTCTTGCCAAATCACCTGACAGTAATAATTGTCATCCACTGCTCAGACCCTTTTCTTCTGAAGTGTCATATTCTTTACACAGAAGGTGAGAAATTAAACCTCTACCTTTCTTTCACAAAATTTTAAAGTGTCTAACTTTGCTAGAGAAGATATTTTTTCCTCCTGTTTCACTGCAACTCAAAGTGAAACAGCTGTCTGCGGTCCACACACTGTTAACACAGAAGCAAATATCTCTAAAGCTTCAGATCCATTCAATATCTAGTTAGGTAGCTGAAGTACGCCCATAATGATTATAAATGTTTTAATCTTCACATTGAACAGAAAGAACTGTGAGTGAGGATAGTCCCAACTCTTCTTGAAGAAGTTGAAGTGTGATCTGCACTTCCATCCTTTTCTATTCTTTAATATTAATATTCCTTCTGTGCTTGTGACATCCCATGACATACCAAGAACACACTGCAAGGACATGTTGAAATATCCCAAATACAAGATAGAAATGAACATAGAAGAAACTAACATAGAAAAAAAAAACCAACCAAATAAACAGAAACTAACATAGATAACTAACATAGCAAGAAGAGCTATTTTAGCTTGTGCTGACAGTCAGAAATATTGTCTGTCTAAAAGCCTCAATGCAGCACACACATTTAATTTCATCATACAACTTCACAGAAAAAATATTTCAGTACATTTAAGTTCCTTGCTGAACTACAGTGCAACAGCCTGTTGAGGTTGAGATGCTGAGGTCTCAAACACAGTAACGTGTTCATTGTATATGGTCCATAACATTCTGTAATAGATGAACCTTTTCAGGTTTGGGGTTGTGATTTGTCTCCCTTACAATGCAATTTTCTGGAAAGATGAGTCATTCTCAAGCAAATGAAACGCTTTGCACACCATTTCACTTCTGTCACGCAGTATTAAAGGCTGACATATCTTTATCCCTATATTCTGTGTAATTCAGCCATTCCTTATGTTCCTTTCCATAAAACACACTTGTGCTCTTGTCACCATCATAATCCCATAAAGTGTGATACTGATAAAAGGGTCAGCACATAACAGGCAATGAGGATAAGCTTCGTGTTCAGCAAGATGCATGATTTTTCTGACCTAATATTACTCCACAAAAGCGTATATACCCAGGCTGTTATTTATTAGTGCTCCCTTTACAGTTAACAAAAAACATTCACTTGTGTGCTAAGACTCATTAGTATGAGACTATTAAGACTGATTTGAATATGATTAGTAAGAAGTCTCCCTTGAATACTCTCTCATCATTATAGTCATGGCAGGAGAGATGCCTAAAGAAATCTTTTAGATGGCTAAATCCAGATTACATAAATCCTCTCCTACATGCATGCATGAACATCTCAAGACATGTACTCTGCACTGGAAGAACTTTCATGTCACATTTGAAAGTTATCAATAAAATTGATACACGTTGCCTAACACTTTCTGATGGCCCATGGATTATTTTAGATATACTGATCAGTTAACTTATTGGGAAGACTTGAGTTTTAAGCTGGCAGAAACCATGTTCATATTATTCCAACCCCAATTTGCTGGCCTTCCATAGGCAATTTTTCTACTTAGTTTGACCATGCTTACTGAACTGTGTTCTCTGAACTTTCTGATCATGATTTTAACAACTTTTGAAACACTGAATATTTTCTGGCTGTAATTGCCACTATAGTGTGCAAACACTCCAACACTGACTTCTACGTCTCCTCCCGCATTTTTTAAGTTCTGCACATAGAATTGCTGCCCGTTTCCCAGAATGCACAAACCCCAAATATTCCTGCTGGATATCTGATATCAAGTCTTATTTCAGGATAAGGAGGTTAGCTTTCTCAGCTCCCATCAGACTCAGTGATATAATACAGAAGAGAAGGGTGACAAGAAATAACAAAAAGGTTCAGCAGTGGCCTGTCAAATGCCAATCACTTCAGCAATTTTGGACCACACTTCAAAAGAGACTCAGGAGCTAAATGCATCAAGTATATTTTTGACTAACATAATGTTGCCTTATTGTTTCGTTGACAGGAAAAGTTTCTGGCAGCTCTTTGGCATGAAAAACTTTACTCCTTATGTCTCTCTGAAGGTTCACTTGCAGCAGCTCTTCCTCCTCTGTGGTTCATAGCTAGCCAAGTAAAACTGAGGACTAGGATTCATTCCCAAGGGAGAGAAAGGCAGCACACTGTTTTATACCAAGGTAAACTTCAAATTAAACTGCATTATAAAGCTTCCTATAAACATTATAGAAACATTTAGCCAAAACAGACATGAGTGGGAGAGGAGCTGGACATTATGGTTGTACCAAAAGGATTCACATGGCTGGAGAGAGGGTGTTAGGGAAATCTCAGGGTGCTCATGGCCTGGGAATGATGGGCATCAGCAGCCATAAGGGCTTTTCTGGAGGGACAAAGCAGGACCCATTCTATCTCCAGACAGGTGCAGGGCAGTAGGGGCAGCCCCAGCCCCAGGCATTGGGCTCCCAGGCAGAGCTGAGAGGAAAAGGAGCCCAGAGCTGCTACAGGATGGCTCGAGAAGGGAATGATATTTCTGGGAGTGAAATGAGCTCCAGCAGGAGCTGGGCAGAAATATCAGGCCTCTTGATGTCCTCCAGACTGAGACAGAATGGACCAGTTGAAAACCTGGCCTTGTTAGATATTTTCACTGAAAGTTTTAGCACAACAGGTAACAAAGTGATAAGGAAATTTGGAAGCTTATAATTCATATATTACAGGTAAAAAACACATGTGCCTATCATATGATATATATATATCCAAATGGACTATCCTGAGGATAGGAAAGCTGGAAACAAGATGAAAAACAGAAGGGGCTATGCTACACAAAGCATTTTGGAACCCGTGGTGGAAGAAAAAGGCCAGAGTTTAATAATAGTCATAAATTAAGCTTGTCATCACTTTGGATATAACATAAAAACAGAACAGGGAAAAATTTTCAAATTTTCAGCTGACCTAGTCAAGTATTATATGGCCGTACAATGGTTAGCCCACCTGGACCCAAAGCCAGGCTCTACTTGCCTCAAGGAACCTCACTGGAATGACACAATTAAAGTTTGTCATTTCAGTTGCCACAAGGAAGAAAATGAGAGTCATTACGACTTCTTTCTGTTTTATATCCTTAAAGGAAGGAAAGAATTATTTGAACTGAAAGGCAGTGCTAGAAGACTTCTAAATGTGTGGTTTAATAAAGGCCTAATGCCTAATAAAATTGTTGTGGGGGAAAAGAAAGTTAGATATTGATGCACTTCAGAATAAAAAAAAATATGGAGAAATTAACTAACAGCAGTGACAGGAACAAATTCAACTCTTTTTAAAGTTATAAACTCCATCCCAAACACAATGATATCCAACAACTAGAATTTAAAGTGAGGAAATTCAAAACATACCTTTCTTTAAGAAGTATGAAGTTGGAACTGTTAATTTGTGTAAGAGTACATGCAATTGCCAATTGGATGACAAGAGAAAACATTTATGTGCATTTTTTGGAAAGAAATATATTGCCTTTAAAAAAGATTAACCAACTGGTAGAGAAGTCATTCTGCTCTCACACTGATGAAACTGTAAGTCATAAGATGATATATGGTGTCTATGGACTGAATGCCAACAAAATAACATTTTCATATCTTGCAGGTTTTGCCTATATCTTTAAAAGAAACATTAGAAGCTTTTCAGAATGTCATAAATTTCCTACTCTTTGTCCACAGGTTTTGGGTGGCTTAATTTAAAAATTGATGTTATAGAAAGAACTATCAGAACACAGTTTTTCTACATGTTGGCTTTCTTAGAAGTTTGAGTTGTACTCAAATTGCTTTGGTATCTGTGTTAGTAGAAATTCACTTTCAGACAATATCTGAAAAATAAAAAATGAGTAACATTGTTGAAGATATTGTGCCTGACATGAAAAGGGTCAATCGCACCTAAATTACACTAAAACTTTGTAATATATTAGATGTCCCATAAAGAAGGAATAAGACATGTACCAGAACAGAAAAAAACAGTTTATCTTGTCCACATCTGTTTTTCAAAGACAAGAGCAGCTATGCCTTAAAAGTTTTTTTCTATTGCAATTGCAAAAACCGTCAATAGTGCTCATTACATCTGTTTCAGCAAGCTTATTCCAAATGGTTGCTCATTTTAGAGCACTTTTCCCTTGTATTTTATTTTGTGGTAATTTAAGCTTATCTTTTAGATACAAGCATGAACAAATACGCTTGTCACTTTCCTCTACACTGCAGCTGCTAAAAGATTGTCACAGTATTCAAAATATTTAAAAAAATTTATTTATCTTCTAATGGAAAAAAAGGAACACAACCAAAGCGTTGACCCCATGTAGACTCCCACAATTCATACTCTTACATATTAGGACATGGACGATTTGTTGCAAATGGTCCAAGAACTTACCATGGACTGAAAACAATTCATTTTAGTTTAAATTTTCAGCTGAAGAGCTTGCTAACAGCATTGACCAAAGTAACTTAGAAAAATATTTCCTCACCTGTGGGCTCCAATACAATTTTTACACATTTTCATACAATACTCTGAGCTCTGTCATGTCACCAGCAATAGTGTGGCCAGCAGGAGGAGGGCAGTGGTTGCCCCCATGTCCTTGGCACTGCTGAGGCTGCACCTCGAGTCATGCTCAGTTTTGGCCTCAAAGGCATTGAGGTGCTGGAGCATGTCCAGAGAAGAGTAATGAAGATGGGCAACACAAATCTGGTGAGGAGCTGCTGATGGAGCTGGGGTTGTTCACCTGCACGAGCCTCAGGAGGGACCTTATTGCTCTCTACAACCACCTGAGAGTAGTCTGCAGCCAAGTGGGGATCAGTCTCTTCTCCCAGGTAATAAGAGACAAGAAGACAGGAAATGGCCTCAATTTGCACCAGGAAAGGCTTAGATTGGATATAAGGAAAAATCTTGTCACTGCAGGGGTGATCAAGCACTGGTACAGTCTTCCCAGAGAAGAGGCTGAGCCACCATGCCTGGAGATATTTAGAAGTGGTGTAGATGCGTCATTAGGGACAAGGTTTACGGGTGGGTGTGGAAGTGTAAGGTTAATGGTTGGACTAGATGATCTTTAAGGACTTTTCCAACCTAAATGATTCTGTCATTCTCACATTCCATATCTGAATACTACCAAAGAAATTTCCTCTTTCAGGAAACATTTAAGCAATCAACTTATTATTTGTTTCAGAGTTGCTATATTGACTTACTGAGGCACATATTTTTAATTGGTATGATCTGTGGTCCTGTGTAGCATCCTCTGCATGTAATTTTATTACTGAACTTAAAATAAAAATATGAAATCATTTAACATTGGTCATTTATTGTACTAAGAATTTCAAATTATTATGATTGTTTTAAAGTAACATTTCTATATAAAAAATAGAATCACTTTAGGATCTTGACATCAACTGGAAAAATAATTATTAATATTTCAATTTTCAGTAGATACTTCTTTCCATCATTTTGATTTACACTGATTTTAGGAATATTGTAATTCTAGAGTACAGTAGGAGATTTTCATTAGCATAAAGAGATATGTCTTTTCAGACTGGAATCCTAAAAAAGTGAAATAACATCTAAAAGGCAGTCTTAACACTCATGCCTTTATCTTGATCTGTTATCTTGACAAGAGCTGAGCACAAAAATGGATGGTATGATCTGATCAGGGTCAGAGTTTGATCTGACCAGGGCATGCTGGAGTTCTACTTTTCTTTCTTTCTGCAACTTCTCCAAGACTAAATGATCTTTTATTTTGTTAAAAATAGCCTCATCCCTCTGATTTTAGATGTCTGACAATTTCTACTTCTTCTCCTGCCTTGTGCTACTGTGGTGTTGCTGATACCCCTTACTGTTTGAATTTTAGGAGCTATTTCAGTACATTCAAATTGTTCAAGAATAGGTTGTTTACAACAGTGTAACACACTTCAGTTTTATATTTAATATAAGATGTAAACCTCAGATTTTCTTTTGTCTCAACCCTATTTATCAATATCTATCTGTCTGTCTGTCTATCTATCTATCTATCTATCTATCTATCTATCTATTCTTCCATGATTCTGCTGCCCACAGAACATCTTTACTTAACTAATACACTACCTTCTATACCTGCTCCGGTAATTTGCATATTCTTTCCCTTCTTTGCTTTTGTCTTAAAGAAACTATTGAAAAGTAACAAAAACCTTGCCATTCTAAAGGTTTAGTCTTAAATGCATAAATTCACGCTGTCTTTTGATCATAATCAGCTCTTTCTGCTTAATTTTTTTTTTCTTATATTAGAGCAGAGAATAAACAATTCTCTCACCAGAAGACTTGAGATAAATTTAGGCAGAGTAATAGCAAGATTATGAGTTTTGAAGTCTCAGAACTATTCCTGACCATATAAATATATGTAAAAAATTATACAAAACTAATTTGAAGTCAAAATTATCTGAAAATTTGGTATTTCTATTGTTATTTACAATTTTGATTTTTTTTTTAACTTTCACCAGGGTTATTTTAACCCAAGCAGTTTTGAAATACTTATAAAATATACAATTGCAGCTTCCTTTTGCTTAAGCTGATGAGTTTTAACAAGCAATTTGGGATAAGGTTTCTTTCTTGTTTTTTCATAAATAATGGCTCATCAGTTTGTCAACCATTACTATATTAATTCATTAAAATTCACAGCAATGTCACACTTGATTTAGTAAATCTTCATAAGTGCCACAGCAGAATGAAAATATCTCGAAGTTGTTAATTACCTGTTTATTCTAAAAATGGAATATTAATAATTTGTTATAATTAAAAAAGAATGAAAATGTATTTTCCCCAAGAATAACTGAGCCCCCACTACCTCACAATACAATGCTGCCAATAAAATGTTTTGCTGCAGTAAATTGCTGAACAAGGTGCACTCATTGCTCCTAGGCCATCTCCAGGATATCTCCTTGGCGCCTTTAATGGAGACTTTGCTGTGTACTACCGTCATGAAGTGCTTGCAGAGCCCCACACTCCCCCTAATTTGCAGAACTAAAAGAACTAAAATCTAGTTTAAATTTCTCTCTTGAGCTCATAGCAAACTGCAGAGCACTTTTTGTGGTAGTGTTAGGGGAAAGGAAAAGTAGCCAGAGATTTTCATGCAGGAGAAGGATTTAACTTCTGCACATTCTTTCACAGACATGTGGTGCTTCATCTTCTTATCAACCTTGAGTTACACAGGATGCATTTATTAGTGCCTAAGATTCCTCTATGCATATCTTTAAAATGACCCTCATTTTGCTTCAAGACATCCAACTGTTCCTTGTTTTCCCTATTAGTATGCCCCAGTGAACACTAGCATTCATCACTAGAAATGTCAGACATAACCGAGAATTTCTTCAAAAGCCATTTTTTATTACACACATACAAAGAGAAAAGAAAAAAAAAGGAATTTGATATTTTATATAGCTTCAGTTTTCTTTAATGTGTCATTGATTTATGGTACTGTTGTCCTTGATTCCTTTGTTTGAGTTTTAAATGAATACTTGCTATGTAAAGAGTGTGCAATATTATGTACATGTAGATAGCTACAGATCCTCCCACATGCTGCTTAAAAGAGAATTATAAAACAATGACAAAATGCACTGTCCTTTCACACTGAAAATCTCACTGTATAATCAAAACTGGCTTACTTCATGTATGCAGTGTGCATTTTGTTAATTAGCTTCCTTCTGGCACCTCTGAAGCAAAAATCAATTTTTCACAGGATCATTTTTCCCTCCTTGTAATAAGTAACACTTAATATTTGCTGGTACTGTGATAAAATGTATTTCAAGGTATTTTTATGGAGTACTAAATTAAATGTTTCAATTAGAGCTTCAGCGAGCTGTTCAGCAAAGATTTAGATGAACTTCTGTAGGCCAACCTTAAAAAAATCCCCAGGCCTATATTTTCATGCACTCTATAAAGATGTGTCAGACTTGCAATTAAAATAATTCATTTTTCTAAATGAGCTGAGAGAGACCACATCTCTTTTGCTCAATTACTCCTATTTCTACTAGTTTTTCTTCTATGTTATTATACCCGTGTGACTCTGGAGCAAAAAAATAATGTGAGAGTCTGGAGAGAGAGATTGGAAGTTAAGATCTGTGAGCTCCAACTTTGGAATATGAAACAGAAAAGATAATTTTGATGGTTTTGTTGTGTTTTCCCACTGGGCAAAAGCCTTCAACATCCGTCAGCTGAACAGCTCTTTAGACTTTCTCTATTAACCTCCTCAGGGCCCTGCCATAAGATACTTATCCTAAGACTATTGTTTCCTGCCCTGTCTCTTTTCTTTGGTCTTTAGACTTGTCATTGCCCCCTTGAAACTGTTTTTATCTGCTGTCATTAGGAATCTTCCACGTCTGTCAAATTAGAGCTTTGAACACTGCAAGTCTCATGAGAGAATTTCTTAATCTTTGCTTTGCAGAGTAAACTGGGAATATTTCTCAAATCTTGTTTAGTTTCTTTAGTCTCTAGGTTTTTTTCTTCATGATGGCTAAGGATTGTGATAAAACAGATGGTTCCTGTGCAAGTCCTAATCAATTTGATAGAAACTCAGACACATCATTTTTTTATTACACAAGGTATTCAAAATACATACAATAAAACTGTAAGCAACTCAAAACATTTTCACTTCTCCCAATCATGGTTCAATCTCATAAGTCTTCAGAAACACAAAGCAAATTCTCTTTCTTAATCAGCTTTTCATTTATATACTTATTCCCAAATGAGAAACGTTAACAATGCAAGAGGGAGAAAAAAAAATGGGCGGAGTTTTTGTGTGAAATATTATGTAATTTTATTGATTTTATATCAGTACTTGGACAAAACAGATCCCTTAAGTGTAAGATAAATTTTGGAAATGGCTCGGTGCCACAATTTCAGATCTCTTAGATAGCCATGAGCATCAAATTAATCATTCATTGGTAGTATGTGCATTTAAAGGATGTAAATATTTATCATTTATAAATAATTTTGAGGGTTATTTTTTGTAAGATCAGATTTGGGTAGGGTTTTTTTTAACCTGTTTTATATTAATTGTACTTTAGACAAGCACTCAAAACACACACAGCTAATGGATTCTACAGGACCCTGGCATATATTTGTGCTTAAATATGTGCTTTATTGCTGTCCTAAAAAGTCAGAATGAAAGAACAAAACAAAGGAAGCAAAAAGGAGAAAGAGAAAAATTACTGTATATTTCCTCACCTCTTAAAAGGGCACTTTCTAAAGCTAGTACGAAAAAATCAAAAGTATATAAAACTTGGATAATCATGAGGCCATAAAAATTCAGCAACTTTTAGAAGATACTCAGGAGATATTGAAGAATAAGAAATTTTTATGAATGAAATGATATTGAACTAAATAGTAGCTTTCATAATGATCTGAGAAAGATTCTTATCTGAACTGATTATAAAGGAAAAGGGTCATAAGGACAAAATCTCCTAATAATCACAAAACAAAGACAAACAAAACACCCAGAATAAACACCAACATAGTCTTTAGACAAATAACACTCTACCATGTAATATTTTCTGACACTGACTAATGTTTTCTTTTTGCATGGGTAGCTCATAGACACTCTCTAAGAAATTATTCTGTTTAGAGAGACTCAAGCAGCAAATAAACTTCAGTTGAGTGCACTTAGCTCTCAAGAAGTGCACTAGAAATAAAAACAAACATTATTTAAATATCTAATCAGATAGATATCTAGTATATGTGAGCTGCACTGTTAAATTGGCTACATCATACATATGATATATATCCTGTTTATCTTGTGTGCAAATGTTAATGTGTTATTTTAGTGCACGCATTTAATCTACACAGTAGAAAGTATGCAGAAGAAACAATTTTCCACTTTGATGAAATATGGGGTTCAATTCAATTTTTTTTTTGTGGTCTAGGCAATTACACCAATCCTGAGGATGTCTTAGTCATTCTCTCTCTCAATCTTAGCATTTAATTTACAAAAATAATTACATTTCTATTATTTCAGTATCTGTGCTGATAGAAGAGCTGTTGTATTTTCCAATAAAACACTATTTTCACTGGATAGTGTGTAAATAAAATTCTGCTAGCAATATGGCTGAAATCAAATTAATTATAAGTATAACTAAGAGGGTGTCACAAGGTTAGAAACACCAGCAAACCATGTGTCACAGCAAACATCACATTAAATATGCTTTCAGGATTTAATTCTGAAGATTTATATGTCACTTGACTTAGCTCTTCTGTTTCAGCATCTGCATATGTCTCCCAAGACATAAGCATTATAAGAACTGACTATTGCTGCTAAAAACAATAGAGGATTTTGTTTTGCTAATAGCACAATTGGTTTCCCAAACAGAAAATTAGAAATTGTACCCTTAGGAGTATTTTTGAACTACAGTGAAATGAAATAAAATCCTCTTCATTGCTATTGACAGAACCTAATAAAATGTTTCACACTAAATTGCCTTTGATGCATCTGTACATAAAATTAATTATGCAAATAGTATAATATCTTATCTCTATGGATAATTACAACAGTAATCATACTTATGCTGGCTTTTTTTGTTTTCTTTTCACAGGTGAGTCTATTCCGAAAGTGGCATGAAATAAAACTGTGATTTTACCTACATTGTAAGTGCCTGGTGTATCACAGAGGGGCTGAAGCCAGGAGACCCCACTGAAGCCCATCCAGTTTAGAGCTCTGCTCTGGGCAGGGTCAGCTGGAGCAGGACACTCAGGGTGCTGTTCAGACAGGTTTTCAGCATGCCCAAGGATGGACACCACTGAGCAACCTGTGCCAGCACTCAGTTACCCACACAATAGAAAAGGATTTTCCTAATGTTCAGACAGAACCTCCTGTGTCTGAGTTTGTGCCCATTGCTTTTGGCTGTCTCACTAAGGGCAAACTGAGAAGACTCTGGCTTTATCATCTTTGCACCCTCTCTTCAGGCCTTTACACACATTGATCTGTGTGTAAAGCCTCTCTGAAGAGGCTGAGCCTCTTCTTCTCCAGGCTGACCAGTTCCAGCTCTCTCAGCCTTTCCTCTTGAGAAAGATGCTCCAGTCTCTTCAACATATTTGTGTCCCTTTCTTGGACTCTCAAATATGTCCACATCTCTTGTACTGAGGAATACAGAACTGGACACTGCACTTCCAGTGTGGCTTCACCAGTGCTGAGGTAAAGGAGGACACTGATGACCTCAGCCTTTTACAAGACCTCTGTCACTAGGACCTATGCCCACCAAGAGAAAACCTCTGTTTTCTCGAGCCTTCCATTTCCTTCCAACGTAGCTGGGACGTGTCTGTGAAAACTCCTCCCAAGATTCAGCTCCAGGTGGGCTTTGCTTTTCCTAACTCCATTCCTGCATGCTCAATGTCTCTATCTTGCGACTGCTCTGATTCTGCTGCCACCTTTGTATGATTCCTTTTTTTTTTTGTTTCAGTTTAGTCAGGACCTTCTTATTCAAACCTGCAGACTCTCCACACCTATGCCAGACCTCCTCCTTGATTGCTCTTGAGCTTAGGTTGTCTGTTCCTGTCCGTCAGCACCAAAGCAATTCCCAAGCATATGACTGGAAGGCCTGTGTAGGTGGTGTTGTAAACACAAGATCTCATGAAGAACACAACTCTCCACTGCACTGAGATCAGGCCATCCAGGGAAGGAATTTTTGCCTGTTTTTACCACCAAGACCACATCATTTATCTTCTTCCAGAATTCTCCAACTCAAACAAAAATGGTTACAATATGCTGCCATTCCAGACACTGTTTTCACGTTTTCCTGTGTCTCATGCACTCATTTTAAATGGCAGAAAAGAAGAAATAGGAACAAAGAAGATACATATCCCGTGAAATGCATGCCTCACAATCGTGGAAGTTTTGCCTTCTGCATTACCCCACCTGCTGTCTTTGTTTATTGCCATCCCTTACTGTGTTATGTGCAGTTTAGATTGCATGCTCCTTGAGGTAAAAAACTGTCAGATTTTATTTGTCTCTACAACGGTGTACACACCTATGACACTGTAGAAATAATTAATCATAACAATTTATGACAGAGTACGTTGTTAGCAATCATCACATATTGTGTTCACTCTGGTAAGACACAGAAAGCTTTTCTAATGGAAGTGGAATAACATGCCTTGTTTCTTGATAGTTGACTTCTTAATATATTATCTGTGTAAGCATGAAGGATTCCTGAAGAAGGGCTCATTCTTCCAAAGCTGATCTGTATTTCCAACTTTTTATACTTAAAAAATACTGAGATTGTCTTCAAAATGTGCTTTTTGCTTTATGTCCTGAGACTGACAAACCAATTCTGGTAATGCAAAGATTATACTGTTATCATTGTGGCACATAACATGGATTTTCCACACAAAATTCTTTACGTGGCAGGACAAGAAAAATGAAGTAAATATTTGATATATGCAGACATAAACCAAAACACAGGAGTCTCTTTCCTTCTCTAGATAAATTAATTTGCTACAAAAATTAACCAAATATCTGGTGTACTTCAGCAAAAGAAAAAAGTCACCTCTGAGGAAGAATTTATAGTTTACTATCTTTTTCCAATATGAACAGAAGGTACTGAGTTACTCGTGTAGGTAGGAAATTTTTACATCTACACCTTTAAATTTTGGTTTGCCTGAAGTCACCACTCTGGAAAATAACTGTATTATGCAATGTATCTGAATCTCCTTTTGGAGTCCATTATTATATTTTCCCACTAGTATAGAAAAAGAACTACGTTTAGAATTTGTAATTACAAATATATTAAAGAAACTACTATCCCAAGGAAGACCTGGTTTACCAATTCTTAGGGAGGAGTTTGTGGAATGGAAATTTCCACAACACAACCAAAGCTGAGATGTTTCTTTCAGAAACATTGTGCAACAATATAAACAGGAAAACCTCTGAACTAAAGAGCTCCAAAATTTTCTTGACATGCAATAAGCTGTTTAGAAGGAGACTGCATTTTCCTAGACAACCTGATCAAAAAATCAAATTGTTAAGAATGGCCTGCAAGTACATCTGGAGTTTATTTCCTGTGAACCTACATATTGTGCTTTCAGGCTAAAATAAAGAAGGAGAAGTATTTTCAGAATCACTACACCTGCTATCCTGTACATATACATCTTACAATTACTTTTCATCCCTCCAGAATTAAAAATATACATTGGATCACAGGTTTGTAACACTGCAGAGGAAACTCTCTGACAAAACAGGTGAAATATAAACTGCAAACATTTTTAGAAAAATATTTTTATGCATTATTTGTGGGTTGATTATTTGGTTTTATAAATTTTTGTTATGCGGAATTCTGTAGTTCAGTTTGTACTAACATTTTTTAGGCTGCAGATTCACCGTTTACTCACAGTTTACTCTTGATAGCACAGTGTTTTTTCTTTGGTTGGACCTCTCAGGACAATTTCTTCACATATTTCAACACTGTTTGTAATCTTTTGTAACATCCATAGAAATGAATAATGCTGACCTTTATGAAGTACTTTGACTTCTGCCAAGGCATGAAGGTTGTTCTCTACAGAAGTCCTATGTACTGCTTGTACTCCACTAATAGAGATTTATTTTAGCTCCTTTACATGGACTGAATTTCACACCAAATTAATTTTATTAACTTATTACACTAATTTTATCTTGTTGAAATGATATTTAAAGTTTCTCCATTCTCTGGCATAGATTGTAATAACTTCAGTCACACAAACTCTGTTCCATTATGTTTTGGTTTTGGCATGAACATATTTACATTTCAACTACCCAGCAATTCCTTGCTAACTGCTAAACAACATATGTAATATAATACATTTCAATCTTTGAGAAAAACTCTGTAAAAATATGAAAGAAAACAGTCTCATTTTCTCCTTATTAAGTTGATCACTGGACATGGCCCGTAGCTTGAAGTGAGGAAGGGAAGTGGGAGGAGACCTTTGTGCAAGCTGCGATCTTGAAGGACAACCTTAGGATAAACAGCTATCCTGTTATGAAGGGCAAAGAACTCGCTTTCCCTACCCTTCCTTTCCCTCTCCTCTCTGCCCCACTCTGCTCCCACGTCCATTCCCAGTCACTCCTGAGAGGGAATCACAACTTCCTCTCCTTTCCCTGTGTAGCCTTTCAGGAACCACAATTTCTTGTCACTGTAATTTTTTCAAATTACAATTTACAGTATTGATTATCAAAATTTGGTATGCTTTGGTATGCAAAGCAGTTTGTCTTTCTAACTTAATGTAGCAATGTGTGGCATCATTCAAACAGAGATTGTATTATTTACTGGGGACACAAGTTGGTGTTCTCTTGATGTTCCACAAAGGAAAAACAGCTCAGAAGTGAGGGGTAATATGCAGGTATCTTTGAGACCTGAGCACAAATTCCATGAATACTGAAGAGAGAAAAACATGCAAGTACTGTAAAAATGTCTGTTTATAAATTGAAATTTATTTATGACTCAATTCCAAAAGAATGGGAAAACAGTGTCCTCAGAACAAAAATCTGAACCAATATAACATATGCAAAATAAATATCAGATTTGACCCATGCTAGCGAGATCTTTTTGCTGAAGGAGATAGAAACTTTAAAACATATATGACATTTACATCTCTTTCCTAACTGTAATTTTTGCTGCTCTTTGAAGAGAGCCACCTCAGGGCAAAAACCAGAAAGGTGTTCAATCATACACACAAACACTCATAAATAAGAGAGAATGGGAAATGGATACTTTACTCAAATTGGAATAAAGTCAGATAACTACAAAAGGACTAGTACCCGTGTTTATGACATTCCTTGTGGTAGGAACATTCTCTGTCACTGAAACTGGCCTGCTTGAATCCACCCATACTAACAAATACCTTTTTCTCCAAGCCAGAAATAATGTGGTCTCCTCCTTTTAATAACTCTCCAAATGTGCTCAGGAACTGTACAGGAAAATGCAAGCTGGCCTGGGCCCAAGTGTATTCCAGGAATAATTCTAAAATTTAATAGCAGAGATAATTGTGATACAGTGCCTATGGCTGTTTCCTGACACTACTTTCTGTATGTGTACAAACACAGCCAAAATGTCTGGTTTATGTTTCTCAGGGCTTCTGTGCAAATCAGCATCAGGTCTTTTAGATTTGACAGTGCACATGGATTAAGTTACTGGACACTGGCCTTGCAAAAAAAAAAATTATATACATTTCCAAGAATATTATAACAAACAAATAGGCTGGTGAATAGAGATCATAAGTCTAATAGTAGTAAGTCTCTTTCTTTCTTATGTCCTCCACACAGTATTTAGAAATAGTCCTTAGACTTGGCAGCCTGCATGTCAGAAGCTGAAAAGCACTGTTTCAAAATAATCTGACTTTCATATACAGACTGGCATAAAGGAAATTATGTGCCCCCTTTATGGCAGATGATTAACTGGAAAACTACTCTACACATTGGGTCTTTACGTTTGGTCACCTAAAGTAGGATTTGATACCAAAATCATAATTTGGTGCTGCTTTGCACATGTTGTGCCATACTTAGAAAATGACTAGTGGTCAAAACAAATGACAGGAGACGTGAAATGAATATATGTGCTTGGCAGCGAGGGTTTCTCATTTAAAAACTTAGGAAGACATAATTTGGTTACTGTAACCATAGCTATTATCTTTTTCTAAATAGGATATTTGCATGTAGTGGTAGAATTTATTTACTTTTTTCTAAACCATGTTTCAGATCTTTAACAGAAGGTAAGTTTAATTTTTTTCAAACTCTGCTCTTAAAATGGACAGTTTCAGAACTATCTGTCTGAAAGGCAGAATTAAGCAAGAAGAGCTTAATCCAAATTTCTGTGAGGGCAGAAGCAGAAGATCCACATTGAGTACAGACAGGGGGTTTTTTTGGCATTTGTGTAGTTAGACGAAAATCAGTATTGTTTAATTGCATTTCTCACTAATATGAAGCCTGAACTTAATAGCTTTGTTCCCTGAGCCTGTTAAAGATTCACAAAGGACCTTATTTTCAAAATTCAGTACTCTGATGCAGTGTAATTAATAGCCCTAAATTAAACACACTGCTCCCACTTTACACCCTCAGCAGAATATCCATGGAAATGGGAAACATTTACACAAACCAATAAGAGGTATACAGTGGAAAGCCTGGCCTCAGTGAACAAATATTTCCATCATTTTTTATTTTTGCATTTGCAATGTAGAACAGGTAAGGCCTATCCTCGAATAATGAAGGCAAAGGCAGCAGAGTGAGACAATGATCAAAGGGAAATGAGACATCTGGAGTGAAAGCCATTCTCTAAATCAGACTAAGCAAGGACCTGATCCCATGACTCCTTTTCAAGGAGAGGTATTAATCAAGTTAAATGGGATAAAAATCTTCTGCTCTTTTAACAGTGGTCTTAGATGGAGGAGATTTTACCCCCATGAATATCACTCAGGTACAATCTTGCCTCCCTAAAGAGGCCAGTACGTAAGTAACATTCCCCTAAAAAGCATTTTCTGTTGGTTAGATAAACTCACTTCTAAGAATCTCCTCTCCAGTCATCCAGCTCTTTCCAGGTACTAATGGGAGATGGCAAACTCTACATGAAAGTATGGAAACTAGTAAGTGAGTTTGGAACTTAAAGATGATGTGGCCCTAAAACTCTTGTTATTCCTATTCCTATTCTGTAGCCATTTCTGGAATTTCAGCAATGTATAAGCACTCATTTTCATGAAAACCATAGTGGTCCTTAGTGCAAGCAAGACTGAAGGCTCAAACACAGCAGACTGAAATGCTTGGCTTTGATGGACTTGCACATTTTTTCTTCAGGCAGACCAGTAGGGATGACAGAGTGAAATGGCTGTCATCTTTCCGGGTGTTATTTGAACAAAAATGCCATATTATATTCAGCTTTTCTGCCTATCACAGCTCCTCTTATCAAAAGAAAGAGCTGCTGATGTGTGGTACTGCCAGGGTCAGAAATACCATGAAGGAAATATCTTCTTATCTCTGCCACATACACCAAGTACTTTTCTGTGTGTGTACAGAGACATTGCACTCATAGCACTTATCTACACATTTGCTTATTCTTAACAAGCCTCAGCATTTGTTTGTGATATCCCAGGACTTGGTTCATGCACTACAGGCAGAGGGCCCTGTGTGGCAGGGACCAGGAGTGCTGATGTCCTACAAACCCCACTCAGTGTCTGTGTCCAGAAGACTGCAGCACAGCACACAAAACAGGACAAGCCAAGGATTCCATGGTTTAGTCCAATTGTTTATGGAGCATTAAGTTTACTGTGAGTTATAAAACCCCTGAGCTTATGGAACTGAGTATAACACACAGCTGTTGTCTGCTTCAGGTTGTTAAGCTCCCCCCAAAAAATAGATACACAGAGAAAGACCTTTTCTGTAGGGAAACCCCACCTGGGTTATTACCCCCCAGAGTTGATTATCTCTGTCACTTCAGTCATAGGACTCTACTGAACCATTCATAATGGAGATTTTGTGGAAAAAATAGTGTTAGGGTCCAGGGTGCCTTTCCTAAGTATTGACTACTCTGTGGCATTTTAGGGTGTTTGGCCTCAGCTGTGGCAATGTCACATGCCCAAGACGATCATTTCATCAAGGCCAGTTGTAACAAAACCCTGTAAAAAGTACCAATGTGGCTGTTTGAGTTCACAGATCTATAGTGTCACTACCTTTGCTGGAGCTGCCACTGGTGAGCATGGTGTCACATTTTGCACTGCAGCAGAAGGATTCTCTGATCAAGAAAATCCATATAAAAGGCATTTGCTGACTTTGATTTTTTTTCTTTTTAATATCTATAGCAAGATTCATCTTTATTATTTGGTATTACACAAGCTCTCAGTTATGCAGGTATAGAAGTAAAGGGTCGAGGTGTGAGAGATACTGAAATATTAATATCTTTCTTTACAAACACATATACTCTCAGGGTATATCCCAGTGCAATAATTTATATTACATCTACATTCACTGACCAAAGAGCTACAGGAAGTAAACCTGTACTGATTACATGAATCTCACACTAGTTGATCCAAAAATAGTGATTACTGCTTTCACAGCCAAAGCAGAAGTGGATCTGACATCTCTCCAGCCATAATGCTCATGTGCCATAATTAATGAGCCATTATGCTCAGTTTGGGGCAAACTTCTTACTTTAATAGCTGAAATCAAGGCGTCAAACTTTGTACTGAAACTTATTATGGAGGTTTAACAATGCAGCCACTAGCTCACACTTCCCAGTGAATTGGAGGGAGATAATTGGAAAGGTAAGAGGGCCATAGGCTGAGATAAAACCAGTTTAACAGGGAAAGCAAAACAAGGAATTCATTCATGTTTTTCCATGGACAGGAAAGTTTTCAGCCATTCCCAGGAAAGCAAGCCCCATCACGCGTGGTGGCTACTTCGGGAGACAAACTTCATCCCTCCAAATGTCCCCTCCCTTTCCTCCCAGGTTTATATGCTAAGAACATCACCATAGAGTGTGGGATATCCATGGGTCACTTGGGGTTAACTGTCCCAGCTGTGTCCTCTCCCAGCTCCTTGTGCATCCCCAGTCTCCTTAGTGGTGAAGTGGTACGAGAAGCAGAAAAGGCCTTCATGCTGTGTCAGCCACTCAGCAATAACTAAAATATCCCTAAACTAAAATATCACTAAAGTGTCTTATCAACACCGCTTTCATCACAAACCAAAAATGCAGCCCCATACTGTGAAGAAATCAAAACACGTTGTAGCAAAACCAGTATGCTGATAAACACTCCCAACTTCAAAATCTTTTTTTTTTTTTAATTAATGTGTGTTTGTGCCTCTAGAAAGGTAAACCACTGGTAAACCAGAACAGATGAGTGAAGAAACACATGTGAAGCAATTTCCAGTCACATGAGAGGCGTGGGTGATCAATGGTACACACATAGTCCAGGAGTATTCTTCAGATATGGAAAGGGGGTTTTATTCCTGTAATTTCTTTGATGTTGAAAAGCAGGAATTACACACTATTCCCCATATTCCACAAGATGATTCACACCCTAAATTTCTTCAGAAAGTGTTCTTAGCCTTTTTAAAAGTGTTATTAACCAAAACCTCTAATAAATAAAACAAATTGTATAAACACATACTTGAAAAATTTATATATTCTATACATGTTTTTTCTCCCTGAATAATAAGTGGCTTTTTTTCAGTGAACGCAATTGCCCAAACTAACTTGTGAAATTAGGTCTCATTATACAAAGTTGAAATTCAGAAGAGTTCAGTAGGATTTAGTGAGGATAGTACAGATATTACCTGTGCAACACAAAATAAATTGTCACTTTTATCTAGATCTAAAGACATTTTTTGAGGGCTTGATATAGAAATCTTTTCCTATTACATCTCCCATAAAGCCAGTAATAATTAAAAGGAATTTGAGTTATGAAAATGAATTTCCAGTTTGTAAAAATATTTAAATTTTTTGGTGTTTCCTATTTAATCTCTACTCTGAGAAAATAACATCATCTTAAGAGAGGAGGAAAACAGCCCAGGAACAATTTCAGGATCTGACCCTACAGCCTAGATCCAAAAAATGCTTTGACACCTGTATCCCACCGATTCAGGTTGGACTTATGTGTGACAATATCTTTGAAGATACTTTGCGTCTTCCTACATAAAAAAAAAAAAAAAAATTCATCATGCAGATATTCCAAAGATGTTTAAAGTTTGATGATGTTCTGTAGAACTGAAAGGAGCAGGCAGCTTTTTTTATGGGTCACGTGGTATGGCTCTATTAATTTCAGTGGAATTTCAATAATTTTTAATCTTCCCTGGACTTCTCCCTTTAAAAATCAGGAAATATTAGAAAAAATTGGATTCTACTAATAAGAGAGCAATGGAATTAATTAATTGAAAATAATACAGGCTGTTGATGTTTAGGGAAAGAACGGTAGTATTTCAATCTTTTTTTTAGCTCTCCAACTTGTATGAATAGGGGAAATTAAATGACACAAGCTGATATACATAATACATGTAGTAATATTGTGAAATTGATGTCATTTTAAGCAAACTGCAGTGTACCAAAAACAATTAAATAGTTAATGAATTATGAAACAAAAAGAGAGTTCCCACTGACAAGTATCTTGAGCTTAGGTAGTCTACCGACAAACATTTCAGGAGTGGTTTGTACAGGTGGTGGCTCTCACACTGTGAGCCCAATGCTCCTGAGGCTGTTTTCTGCAGAACCCTTTTCCCCTTGAGCTTCCACCAACTTTCATGAGAGGAAAACCCGTCACAATGTCCCAGCTCTGCAATTTCTCGTCTGGTCACCTTGTCCCTACCCTTACCTTGGCCATGCTCTGGTGGGAATGGCAGACTAAGACTTGTGACTTCTCGGTGTCATCAAACTTGACCCCTCTATATTTATAGTTTACCATGGGAAATTTCTACCTCCTGGAAGGCTTCTGTACATCTCTCAGGTAGAGGGGCAGCTTGACCTGGGTAAATATTGTCTCTCTTTGAAGCAGCTGGTAGTCTGGACAGAACCAATACTTAACCTGACAGCTTAGGAAATCACTTGCTGTGTCTGGGAAAGGGTGGCAAGGGAAGACTGAGAATCAGATACACTCTTAAATCAATCATAAGGACATATTTATTTATGCACCTGGCAAGTGTCCAAATCCACCAGGGCTCTGAATCAGTTATGCTCTCCAAAGCTTTTGTACAGACCTATAGATTAGTCACGCTCTAAATGAATTGCCCATTCAGCACTACAAGCTCTACCTGGCTACTTTCTAGTTAGAAAATATGTGTGCGGTAGCAGGAATGGACAGAGTCAGACAGTGAGTTGTTCAGACTGTGGCAAGGAAGCATTTGCCACAATCTCAGGGCCAGCAGGACTGTGATAGTTACCTGTGATCTGTTTCTGTTCCCTGTAACACTTTCTGCAGAGTACAGCAAGCACAGAGCCACATTCAAAAGGCTGCTGCTCCTTGAAACGGCGATCACAGGTTCAGCAGGCCTGCCTTAACACTTTTCTACCTTAAGTGTCCCTGCATCTTCATAAATGGTAATTTATCATGCCATGAACTAACTTTGGCATGGTTTGTCTCAACAATTCTTCCGTATACCTGAGCAGAAACATTTTGCACTTGCAGTTAAGGAAACTGAGCCATTTGGTGCTTATTCACATGTGTTTACTTTCCTAACCACTCAGAGTGGGCTTGCAAGATACATCTGTCTCAAAACTTATATTACAATCCACCCTCTGATATCACAACATTTACTATTCCTCGCTTGGATCATAAAGTCTAGTCAGCCTCGGAAGGGAAAAAAGCTTGGGGAGAAAAATATCAGATACAGTTTCTGTAGTAGAAGAGAAAGTTCAAAGAAAAGTTGATGGTGGTAAAAATATTGAGAAATACCCTGGGAAGGGGGGAAGTCTCCAGTGCCTGAAAAGTCAAAAATTTTTTCTGAGAAGGAGAGGGAGAAAGATATTTGAGAAAAAATATGGAATGCAAGAAGAGCCAATTATGGGGTACTTACTGAGACAGAAAAAAAGGGGGGATTATGGCTGAAAGTAAGACTTTTAGGGATGAATTAGTATGGAAAGTGGGATTAGAACAAGGCTCCCCAATAACCAGAATAAAAAAATCAGGTAAAATAGCATCTTGAGTGGCACACCACTCTGGGACTGATATTATGCATAAAAGGAAGGATTGTTTTGGCTGTGGTGGAAGAGACACAGACCTACAGTTAGAAGATTACTTAGCTCCATCCACACCACTGTTAAAGAGAAGTCTATAGATGGGGTAAGGGCACAGTCTGCTCCTTCACCTCCACCCCTACAGATGCCTCACAGACTTTCATCAACAGCCTCTGAGGTTGTGATGTAGTGGGGCTTGGGGTGCTGGAGTGTGTGTGCACATGGGATGCCGACCACACTGGGACATTGTCCATCAGGGCCAGACAACTGACCTGCTGCCTGAGGTGTCTATATAGCTGGGGAATCAAATGTCAGAGCAGATCTCAAGGGACAGCAGAAGCAAATTCATCATGGCTCCAGGGTCAGGATGTTTGAATGTTAGCTTTAACTAACCAGCAGTTTCCTCTACACTTCTTCTGAGCATTGATTAAAATACTAATGAGGATAGCATGAACTGTGAGAAAACAGACTGTGTGAAAAGCAAATGTTACTTGAGAAGAGTGCATCAAAGCAAAAAGCTGTGCTGATAACCAATCACTCAGACAGCAATACTGTCTCCGTAGAGTGTGAGCAGAATAGAAAATTCTAGATGTAAAGTTAATTCTGGCTTCATGTCATATCACAAACACGCCTGTTGTCAGTAGTCATAAGTAGTGATAAGGAGAGCTTAGATGGTTCTAGCATTTTAATGTCTCACTCTAGTATTCACCCGAACAGTGAAGTTTTATGCCAGTTACTAATCACTTCTTAGCTAGAAGCAGCAGAGTCCTTATTCCCTGAAGTCTGTTTTTGGTTAATTGCCCTCATGAGTATGGCAAATTTAAAATTATTATTCTTCAGCAAATCTTTCCAACTCCCCGGCCGGGAAGCTGGCATGACAGCCAGGCATTATCACCTCATACAGTTCTAATATTTTAATGGTGTTTTTTTTAACTACCAGTAACTGACATCTGTCCTGTCAAAAGGTGGGATCAATAAATATACATATGTATAAATAAATTAAAAAAAGTCCTCTACAAAATCAGAATGAAAATTGATGCTACAATTTAACATTTTACTTTACAGGGTAATCTTTATGAATCCACACACACAGCACATTACAGGAGAAGCTGTGCCCAAGCAGGGCAGCAAATGGCAATAACTGATTAACTCAATTTCTTTTGAAAGAAATACATTAGCTCTACATTTTGGAACTGGCTATTTCCATTAGCCATTGTTGTCGTGGATTGTTCTTAATAGCCAGTCTGAAAAAAATTAGTTATCCATTTCAAAGTGTGCCTTTGGGGCCAGACTCACAGTTGGAAGAGCTGTGTTGATTTTTTCTAGGCTTATACTGCTTTCCTCTGATGTTTACATGATGTCTCATTCTTATTTAAATGCTCTGAAGGAAACAGTGGCAGTCATTAAACCAGCAGAATTTTCTTTCATGCTTTCAGTATTTTTCTGTCAGAGGTTAGATAGCTTTGCTGCTTGACTGAGTTGTAAGAACTGGTTTTGCTTAATTTTTTTTTCTGGTGAAGATAAATGACAGTGTCTTTTACATCTAAGGCAGAAAAACAGGTTTTAAGAGACCAATTCTAACTCTTAGACAGGGTCTCCCAAGTGACATTCCCTCTGAATGTGCTGACAGACCTCACAACACTGCACTGTACCCCCGTACTTCTGCATTACCACAGCTCAGATCCTCCTGCTCACTGCTTAACAGTGGGAAAGACTCACTGCAGGGCTTGAACAATAACACTGAAGTAGATGAAAAGATTCAACTGATGTTGGCAGACTTTGGCTCAGGGCCTGCTCCCCCTGCACACTGTGATAAAAGGTGTGAAGGTTGCTTTGCGGGGCTTTATCTCAAGGAAAGATGCTTTTCCTGAAGGGTGTCATGAGCAGCAGCTCTCAGTGTCAATAGTAGATGTGAGCTTGGAGACTTGCCTAGAAGTGATCAACTTTTAAAAGGTTCAGTCAAATTCAAGTAAATAATTCAACTCTAACCTCTGTTCACAAAGTCAGGAAGACAGAAGATGGTGAAAAATTCTGTATCAGAGAAGACTTCTATTTCAAAGGCTCAGAAATGAAACCCAAATAATGTAACCCCAAAAGTAGGACTGCAGAGATGTAAAATAAAAAAATGGTCTGAAAAATGGTAGTAGCCATGGTTACACACACATACACGCCCCATCACAACACAATGGTCCTGTCATCCACTGCATTGAAGAGCTGTTCTATCCCCTCATAATGCAAGTCTTGGAGTAAAAACAAAAAGCAAAACACTGAACCTCCTTGAATCAACAAGGCACCCAGTGCCACTTGAAAACCCAAGAGTTTCCACTCTCTGCAGGAGGAGATTGACTGTTCTGCAGGTACACCGTCAATTTTACAAACTCATCTTGGGAAACACAACAAATTAATTGCTTACTTAAGCAACAATTTTGCAAGGTATCATAGGCAAGCAAACTGAGGAAGAAAGACCAGGATTGCCTTTTTCATATCAGGTAACAAAGCTTTGACATGTGTCTGGTATTCCTGGCTTTTTATAGCTTTACATAATGAGTCAGAGCACCTACATAATATTTCAGAAATGCATGCTGCAACAGCTCTCAGGGCTTGTACAGGTTGCTGACTACTTTCTAAAGTAATTTTCCCTAGACTGTCAATGAGCACAGATGGTCATACTGCTACCTTCCAAAGTACAAGGCTTGCTTGAGTTGGTCTAGATCCTCCACAGACTACATGGATGGTTGGGAAATCCCAGATGGGCATGCTGCTGACCCAAGGGCAGCCAGTGCAGGTCTTTTTCTGTCCATATTTCATCCCTGAGGACCATGGCACAGCTGCAGTCTGGCCATCAGGAAACCAAGACACATTCTCTTTTACCAGACACATCCTCTACTCAGCTGGGCCCTGCTGATGGCTCCCAGCCACAGGAATGCATCTATACAGATTTGGAACTGTGCCTGGCTCAGGGCTTGGACTGAAGCATCTGTATATCTGCTTTTGCTGTATAGGGAAGCTTTAACCTTTTCTCTACTTCAGTTAGCATTGGTGAAAACAGAGATAAAAGAAGTTTCCTGCTCTCCCTGGTTGTTGTCAACCAAAATACATGAAATATTGGATGTACTTTTGTCTGTATTGAAGTACAGACTGCTGGTGGCATGGCTGAATCAAGAAGAATATTTTAGTGGCATCCTGAAGTAAGTGTTTGAAATCCTGTGACATATGAAGTTGTGAGGTTTTGCTTATATGAAAAAGGCAGAATGAACTGTTTTCCATGGGCTGAGTTGCTGTCACCACCATATATCTTTGATTCAGCAGAGCTCAGACCACTCAAGAGCCTTAACTGGGAAAGAAAATAATTGGCAAAACCCCCAAGTTTTGCTGTCCTAGTCTGACAATAGCACTGCATAATGTGGTCTGTATGCAGAACAGTACAAATCACGAGTTTAGTTCTTGCTGTAATTCTCTGGAGTATAACGTGGCATCAGGGGACCCAGTGATACTCAGAGAGAGCAGTTTTCTGAATGGAATTAGAGAGGAAGCTGTAGAACAAGGCCAAGGGTATTTAGATTTTGCACTTCAAGAAAAATTACATCTATCATATATGGCTCCTGGGAAAAGAGTAATTGATCAGAAAACGTGTTTCTGAAAGTCTCCCCAGAACTTTGTTTATTTTTAAAACATTATGCACTCTTAAAGAACATCCAGAAAAAAGGAAAGGCAACATCCTCACCAGCTAATCAGGATTCTTAATTCTATGTTTGCTGCAGATCAGGCAATTGCTTGGATTTAGGTAATTTGTTGACTTATGTGCCTAAAGTCATTAGGACAAAATCAGAAGTGGTGCAAACACAGATTCAGGAGAGCCAATGTTTCAGATTTTTTAAAATATTAGCCTGCAAGAGGAGTTCAATAGAAGGACTATAGAAACCCTTCTGGAAAATTCTAAAATTGTGTAAATTAAAATAATGCTCCCTTCCCACCATCTACTCAAACCTAAACAATTTCATGGATAGTTTTTTTGATTGTAATTATTTAGAGTAACTTACTTGCAGTAGTAATAAATAAATTATCTCTGAATTTGGGTCCATTTTGAATGAGACTTCAGACAACTAAATGTTCTGTCAAAGTCTAAACTGGTTGCTGTAACACATTTCCCAATCAGTGCAGGGCAATTATCATCTCTGGCTGATGACTTATCACAACAGTGTGAAACACCTATTTCAGAAACATTTTCTGGAGGTGCCTGCTTCTTCTGAGTGATGTCTAGCTGCCTCCCCATCAGAGTCACACAAGGTCGAATCCATAAATGGAATTTCCTTTAGATGAAAAAATTTTATAAATAAAAATATGTTTTCATTCTAAATCAGAAACAAAGGTCAAAGTGTCATCCGTTTTCACAGCATGGGAGCCACCAGAAATACAGAATCAGAAATATTGATCTGTTTGGTTTGGTCATGTCGTCACGCATGTCAAAATATCTCAGAAAGTTAAAACCATTTCAACAGAACTGGAAAAAACAATTAACATAAATTATAATAGAGATGAACAATGTGGTCTGTCAATGTGAAAGCATCTCTAAATATGTGATATAGCATCCCTAATATAGCAACTAGAATAAAACTATACTAAGTTGAAGAGTCATAGCAAAATGATATTTTTCTCTAATACATATTCTGAAGTACAAAGAGCATTCGTTTCAACAGTTGTTTGAAAATTTTATCAAAATAAGAAATAAAAAAATGCAAACAAAACTGTATTTTCAAGTGCAAAGCTTCTCCATTTCCCTGTATAAAAACTTCTGGTTATAGCTCACAGAAGGCTTTTTGCTGTGTGGAAGGCAGCTGACCGATCTGGATGATGCTATCTCAAAAAAACTCCGTTTTTGGTGCATGTTTCAGCTCTAGCTACTTCCACAAGCTGTGGCAATACTTCTGCATCTGCCATCCCTGTAAGCAGGAAATCACGCTCTGTTATGAAGTATCATTACTTTGAGAATTGAATGGGACAAGACTTCCAGTGGTCTAAGTGTTTCCAACTCTAGAAACTTAAGTGCCGACCAACTGGTTCTTCCTTTACAGCTGCCCTGTAGCAGCAGTGAGAGGGCTCTGTGCAAAATCTTGACCTTGTCAATTTCACTGCAATGCCGAGCAGAAATGCATTCTTTGCTTCCTTGGGTTTTGCATAAACATACATTACCTGGACTTTTGACCTAGCCATGGAGTTATAATTCTGATTTTAATGCTTACCAATAATGACAAATATTTGCGTAATAAACATCATTGCAACAAGAACATTGAGACCTCCAAGGCTAACTCTTTTTCAAACTTGATTTAAGCCTTGCTGTGATTGAATTTTATGCTTTCTGTGTATTATTAAAGGCCTACAGCATACAATTTTCAGCCAAAGGTTCCCTATATGACTTTATTTTTAAGAAAACTTTTGTACTGATTAATCAAGAATGTGAATTAGTATTTTTGATTTTTGTCCTAATCCTTGTATCTGTATTTTATTCCCCTCATCCCATGTTTTTTCAATAATATAACTGCTTCTGTCAATGACAGGCAAAACAGGACAGGTCAGAAATTAAGGGTATAATTCAAATATAATTATTTTTCACCAGTTAAAAATGAGGCTAAAGTATAAAAGAATCTAGAGGAAAATATATTTCAAAAAGTTAATGAATTAGCTCTGATTTTATGACCTGCCCTAAAATTTAAGGGCTACATCAGTCAGTATTCAAATTTTCCATATAAAGGAGAGTAAAATGTTAATTCTTTAGCAATAATGACAAGGTTCTAACCAGTATATGAGGGATTGGCAGACCAGGCAAAAGTTCAGCTGTATTTGCAGACCTTGGGATATTATCCTGGCTGTTGGACATTGACTGGCATTCTCCATTTAATTATGAAAACCAGTAAAAATGTAGTCTCCAAATTTCAACTAATACCTCCTGACTTATTCCCTCATGGAGACCATACATGGTATCTGACTTCACAGGAGAGCTTTTTTAATTTTCCAGTGAAAAATAATAATGGAGAAAAAAAGGAGAGATGAAGATAACAACTGCCACTTTGACCTGACATCAGAACAACCAAGCTGGGAGACAGAGCTATGAGCATCACCCATCGTCCTTGCAGACACACCGGTGGGCTCCATGTGTGCCCAGTCTGTGTGCTTCCCAAGCAGAGCCCTGCAGGCGTCCACCATGGAAGTGAGTACCTGGAAAGGCAGATCCCAGAGCACCCAGCCCAGAATGGAAAACTGTTTTCAAGCAGCTCTGGTGAAAAACAGATCTTTTCTGCTGAAAGAAGCCACTTGGTGTGAGAAATTTCATGAAAGAGACAGTGTTCCACATAAAATAAAGGTGAGACAATCTGAAATAACTCACTGAAACACGTTTGACGAGCCTGACATATTGCCTTTGATGAGGACATCTTTCCCAAGCTACCAGGACATAAAGCTATGTGTGCTGACAGGGATGAAGAGTATTTAATAATTGTGCTAAAAAAAAGTATAATAGTTTATAGCTTCCAGCTGCACATCCTGTTTTATCCATTTTTACCCAGTGAACGGATATAACAACAATGGAGCAAGAGCCATCTACTTCAGCTATCTAAATGCCAAGTCCTGCCCCATGATTAAGTGATGGGTGTTAAGTGATAAAGGGTGATTAAGTGATAATGGGTGATTAGTGTTAATGGGTGATAAGTACTTATCTGAGTAGGGACAAAGTCTGCATTTCCAGGTGTCATAATAATTCTCTCTTTAGCCTTACATCTTTTACATTAAATGTATTATTTTGAAAATAAATTTCTACTGTAGATCTGGGGAATGTCTTAGATGACCCTGAGCTTGTCCTTTTCTGGTAGCTACATTGGATGGTCTTATAGGAGATATTACCTTTCCCCACCAGGCTTTTCTTCCATTATTATTCTTAGAACACTACAACTGCAAAAGCACTAGCACTAGTTTCAATTATTTCAAACAGCATGAAACAGCTTTCATGGGACTGAGAAAGCCTTTACTCAGAATAGCCTATAGTGTGGCCATTATGATGTTCTTCTGGGACATGGGGGAGTGGGTTGAATCCTATTAAGTAGAGGAGACAATTGAATCTGCGTTTCCTGCAACCTGGGTGAGTACTTTAATCATGACTTATTGGTAAAAGGTTAGGGGAGGATCACCACTGGCTTCTCCAGAAGCATTTCATGAGAAATGAATAATAGCTCCCTATGTAGTAGAGTACAAAGTTTTGTAAGTCCCACTGGCACTAAAGTTGTAAGTACTGGAGGACAGCTTAAGCCCACTTTTGTTCCTAGCAGTTCCTGCTGGCTAGCTTAAGTAGCTCAGAACGTTTTGCAAATCTCATTATTTGGCAGTTATGTCTCCTAAGGCACTGTACTGAAACCAGGCACTAAACTCAGGGCAGTGATCTAAAAATTCCGTCACTGAACAACTAACTAGGAAGCCTGAGATTAAATTCTCCAAAAATGTTAAATTATGCATAATTTTCTGATAAGCTGGTAACTTCAATATCCTACTTCAGTAGTATAACTGATGTTCTGAAATAAAATATGTAACACATGCTCTTTGGGATCTAATGCTACCGTGCATTCTGTACATTTTTCTGAGTACTGCTAGTGGATGCAATTCAGACAATTAAAAAACATAGATTTTCCATTGCCATTACAACATGACAACACTTTTGCTCTCAATTCTCTTTAAATATCGGTTTTCAGGTAAATCAAAATAATCTTCTTTACACAGATTTTTACTCCAGAGATTCTGTGATATTAACTTAAAAAACAATTTAATTTAATTAACCTGATTCTCATAACTTAAACAATTGGAGATGGATTTATGGGTCATGTGTACATATTTTATTGTTATATATTGCATAGCTCGTAACCAAGTAAATAAGCACAAAAATGCAAAACCAACAGTAACAGATATATAGAAATTTTTTTTCTATCTAGCCATATATTTTCCCCATGTTATAATCATACAAATAGGCAGAGATTGCATCCAATGTCACTGACACAATTAAACCTACTGTATGCTCCAGTAATAGGACCAAATGGTTACAATAGTCCAGTTATTGATAAATTATTTAAAATATTTTTCTCCCAGTTTTGTTCAGAATTGCAGAGAAAACTCTGCAGATGCCAGGGTGTAACCATGGAATTCAGCCTTCTGTTTCTTAAAAGGTAGCAAAGACACATTTCCAAAGCTGCTCTTGCTTGATGTTTGAAATGCAATGGAATACATGGAGACATACCTTTTTTAAAAATCACATGCTTTCATCCAGCCCTAAAATGTACTTGACATGCACTGAAATGTCAGTAGCATTATATGAGATGGCTTGATATCACAAGCCATGGTGCCATAATAGTAAACAACCTTGGGAATGGGAACTGGAGCAGCACACACATCTGAAACCACAGAACATCCTTTAGCTGCTTACAGCTAGTTATTTTCTTTGCTGTCATAAAGATATTCAATCTAGATACAACCTCAGCTTTTGAATTTACCGATTCTTTTATCTCCCCTACACTTTTCTATATCAAATTTGTTTATAAATTTAAGTTGCATGGAGCTGTACTTGTTCCACTGGGAGTAAAGACACAGGAGCTTGTAGTTACACCAACTTGAGAGCTCAGCACTGCTCTGTCACTGAACTCTCTGATAAGTGTGAAAAACTCACCCAGGAGGCTTCTGTTTGCAACTTATATGCAAGTGAGGCTACTGTGAGGTTTGTGAGGTGTTTAGATAATACACTAAAAGGGTCTTCTAAATATCATAAATCAAATTTTATTTCTAAATTGAGTCAGGATTTAATTTAGTTAACAAATTCATTGGTGGATTATATGCTCCAAAGCTGTCCAAGAAAGTAAGTGTTTTATAATAACCCCACTGGAAACATTGCACTGCCACATTACATCTGTTTGCAAACCTATTGTTCAATTACTCATTGTCACACTGAAACAGCTCAACTAGCAATGGTAAATTAGTGTACATCTTGTCTTGTAATATCATGGCCACACTGGTAGACTGAAAAAAATGCATTGCATTTAGATATTTTTATTCTATGTATGTGCAGTCTTTTGATGAAAAGCATCTGAATATAGCCAGGAATGATTCTTGAAAATATTATTTGTAAACATTGAAAAACGGTTTTGTTTCTCTATAAAATACTCTGGGAATACTCTGAATTTCATGCTCTGTTTTCCCTGAAACTCCATTAGAATGCTACATCATTCACATCTGTGGTTAGCAGACTTCAGATTCCCTCATCTACAGAAAAGACAAAGCAAAATATTTGTTTTACACAGAATTCTATGAAAACTGTAACTGCCACTTGCAAGAAATTGAGATTTCAAAACTATTTCCTTAAAAAAAGAAAAATCAATGATCAAAATTTCTTGCATGATTTGAATTCATCTTTCTGTATATATCTTTGCATGTGTTTATATGTGCACACTCAACTGTAACTGTAATTATAAGTATAAATATATATATGTGGCTTTATGTGTCATTTTGAGAACTGCTTCTGTCCCAGCTTTCCTGTCTAAAAGTTTTATACTGAAATCTAATTTAGGCTTTCTAAAAAATGGAAGGAAGCAGTCATTCCCAAAGGATGATCCTTTTCTGCTGAAGAAAAAGTACTCTAGAAAAGAACAGATGAAACTATTCTCTGGTGTACCCATTTTGTGCAAAAACTACAGAGTGTCACTCATAACTTTAAGTCAACTCTCTCTAGACAAGCAAAATATACTAAAATCAATCCTGTTCTTTTACTTTCTCAAATTTCCCCTAGGGGTCAAAGTTTCAGAGCCTCATGTGTTCAAAAGTGGGGTCCTAGGCAGCATCAGGGAGGTTGAGGTTGGGACAGGTGCCCAGCGATGAACAAGCTGGGCTTCTCCCAGGTGCCACACTCCATGGGAACATTTCTTCCTAATAGATCAGGATCATCGGAGGCCAAAACATTCCAGCAGAAAATTTCTGTTCAGTTCCAGTCTTCAACAGCACTGAATTTTTTTTTCATTAATTGCAACACATCCTAGATGGAGTAGATGTTTTGACTGAGCCTTGTAGATTGAGCCCTAATGACCATAAAGAAGCTGATCACAATCCTGACATCTCTTGCATCCCAATTAATCAAATTTCAGTATAATTTGAAAACCCGTTTGACCAATGTTCCCAAAAAAAGTGATTCCCTAGCTTAATATGTCTGTGTTTAAACTGTTCATTGGCTTTTCTATCTGTGTTCAAACAGCAAAGATCTCAAATCAGCAGGGATGGGATTGAGTGATAATACAGAAAAAGGCAAACTAAATACAAAGCTAAATAGCAAATATGAGAAGAAACAAGTGTTACAGTTAAAGTATGAGCAAAAGAAGAAAGAAGGGATGCTGAAGGTACACAGAAATTAATCTACATAATCCATCCAAAAGAGACATCAAGATGATTGTTTCAAGGGAAAAGAAAAACTGAATCTCTAAAGAAAGACTGTAAGGGACAGAAATTTTCTCTGAATCAGCAGTTGTTTGCATGCTGATGACAGCTACATTTATTGTTAATCACTATTGGTTCCAAGTTTAATATTTCTTTGTCTCCTTGACTGCCCTCTGGTTCCCTTTATAACCATGCAAAATACGTAACTAGCATTCCCAGATGAAAAAAACTAGTGAGGTGAAATATTGATTTTTCAGTTTCCTTTTCCTCTAGTAAAAGATAATGAGCAAAATTCAGCACAGGAATAATTAGTAGAAATTATTCCTGTAGTATTGTGAAACCAAGTGGCATTTCATTGTTTATCTGGAGGCGTAATGATGATTTCTGGTGATAATTACTAAGCTTTCAAAGTTATTGTTAATTGTTAATATGCACCAGACTTCTCTGTTTACCCAAACTCAGGAAGTATGTGACTATATAAGAATGTTTTAAATAGGTCTCAACTGTTGAGTTGTCCTGAAAGGAAAAGCAGTTTTCATTTCTATTTTTTTTTAATGTTTCCATCCCTCAAATCTTTGTCTTGAAATCTGTGTGTAAGAATTAAAGCTGAGAGTTTACAAATGGGCCTTGATGATGTACCTCATGAATAATGGTAATAAACAATGACAAGAAGAGCAATAGCTAAAGAAAAAAAAAAACCAAATGGGAAATATTTAAATTCTCTCTCACTTCTAAACTTTTTTCTGGTTTAGTCACACACATCTGCAGTACCAAAACAGCAACAGGTAAATCTTATTTCATGGGTACCTGTAGCACAGATGGTGCAGAAATCCTGGATACAGGACTGATTAAGCCAACTGTAAAACTCCCGCAGTATGTTTAGTTTAGGTGCAATGCAACTTCCACGTGAGTCTGACTGCTTCCAGGGCAGTACTGCACGGTGTCCTGCAGTTGTACTGGGTTACAGACAACTACACATTTGAGGCACTTCTAAGGTCACAGGGTGAGAAGTTTCATTATCTAAATGTCGGAATCATGCTCCTAGAGGGACAGTTATGGAGGTGAAATACAGACTGTTAAAAATTAAATTGAAGAAAAATGTGTAAAACTGTGTAGTAATACTGTTTTACACGTATTTCCTCAATTATTTTTTAACTACATTTTTTTTGCCTATTGGAGATTTTAAGTTCAGATAGGTTCATCATCCAATGTGACCTGCTGCTTAACTCATGCCAGAGAAACTTTCAAAGGATATTTCTTAAAGCGGTATCTTGATGCTCACCTTTTCCTATGGGAACTGAAATAAAACTTTATTGATTTTGGAAAAATTCATCAACATCAGTAGGACTCCATTATACTTGTCACCAGTTCCAAGTCAGCTTCTATCTTTGTCCTGTATTAACCTCCTTTTCATTTTGATTCTTCTACTTAGTATGCTATTTCTCTCTGTGCTTTTGAGATCAGCAGTTATACTACTTTTTCCTTTTTTATCCCTCCAGCCTTTTTCAAGGTTTTAAATAGTGGCTGAATAGTCTGGATTTAGATTTTAAGGCTACTCTGGTTAAAAGTTTGGTTATCATAGTAAAAATAAAATGTTTTCCAAAATCTCAAAAAAAATGTTCAGTGGCTCATCACATCAATTATGGAACACTTCAAGTCAAAAAAATGGCATGTTGTTGTCCAGAAGTTCCATATTTTATATATGTCAAGTTAAAATATAGGATCATAGAGCAGTTTGGGTTGGAAGGGACCTTAAAGATTCTCTATTCCTGGCTGTACTGGTGTGTGGGGTTATTCTTCCCCACATACAGGACCCTTCATCTATCTTTGCTGAATTTCAAAAGGTTCTGCTCTGCCAGTCCCTCTAGCCAGTCAAGGTCCCTTTGAAGGGCTGCACAGAACTCAAGAGCATCAGCAACTCCTCCTGGCTTGGTGTCTTCAGTGAACTTGCTGAGGGGGCATCTGCCCCTTCATCCAAGTAATTGATGAACAAGTTAAACAATTCTGTGTCACTGCAGTATTGAACCTTGGGGAACACCATCAGTGACAGGCCTCCAAGTAGACTCTGTGCCTGTGATTACAGCCCTCTGGGATCTGCCATTCAGGCAGTTCTCAATCCACCTCACCATCAACTCAGCCAGTTCACACTTCCTGAGCTTGCCTATGGAAGGCAATGAGTTTGCCTATGGAAAGACGTCATGAGAGACTGTTGAAAACCTTGGTGAAATTGAGGTAAACAATATCCATTGCTCTTCCCTCATCCATCCAGGTAGTTGTTTCATTGTAGAAGATGATCAGGTTGGTCAAGCATGATTTACCATTAGTGGTACTGTGCTGACTTCTGATCACCTTCTTGCCACCCATGTGGATAAAGATGGCCTCCTGCTCCATCACTTTTCCGGGGATTGAGGTGAGGCTGACTGCATGGTAGTTCCATCAGTCATCTTTTCTTGCCCCTTTCTGGAGACTAAGGTGACTTTTACTTTCTCTCAGTCCTCAGACACTCGTCGTGACTGTGACTGACCTCATCATGGTGTCCGCCAACTCTCTCAGTACTCATGAATGTATCCCATCAGGGCCCATAGTACAGGAAATCACATCAGTTAAATTTATTGCAAGAACATCACATTCTTCATTGGTGCCAGTAAAAGCATATGTTCTAGGAATGGTACTGTATAAACTAGCCATCCAAACACTGGGATCAAGAAAAGTTCTAATCATGCTTTTTTGAAATCTGCATCAAGTGGACATATTTGCAGTCTACACAGAATATGGCAAGTGACACAACACAGGACAAAAGTAGTCAACAAACTGAGGCTAGGCTTTGAACTTTTGAATAAAATTTTTGAATTATTTTAGTTTGAATTTAAGAATTTAAGACAGCACAAGGACATTTTGATGTGCCTAACTTCCCAGACACAGCTAGATGTTTATCATTAGAGGGAAGGTACGCCAGTCATGGGGATCCTGAAATAGCTTTGTTTATATTCCTATTTATGCATTTTTCAGATCCCAAAACCCATTTTAGCAGAAAATTAACACCAAGCTGAAAAATCATTAAAGAGATCACTCAGCACTAGGAACTGGGACTGTCACCTGACTGTCTGAAGAGACACAAGTCCCCAGTTAAAATCAATACCTATTACACCCTCGTCTGTTCATTTCTGAAATAATTAATATTCTCTGCACTCATGGACTGGTGACCATGCTCCTCAGGAGGAAGCACGAGCAGACTTCTTGATGAAGTCAAAAATGGGATATTCTTATATCTCACTTTAGACAAGCTTCTTGCTCCATTTAAGAACACATGAGTTGGCAGCTATGGTTGCAGTAAAAACATTCAAACAAGTACAAAGAAATTCACTCACATAGAGATCCAACAGTATCCTTGCTCTAAACAATCATATGAATTCCAATAAACTGTAATTACTAAAAAACAGTGCAATCAGGGCAGGTACTAGCTCTTACATTTCATTGACCTCTCAAGCCATTCAAGCATATTGAACTTAACTCACATGCTTAGGATTTATTATGAACTATAACATGATCTCCCTTACTTCCAATTTTCATTTAATCTGTCTTAAAATGAGACATAAAGACAAGAGCTGCTTTGAAGGCAGTAATTGTTTCTGGATGTTAGGCCCACTATCAAATTAGCCTTTTAAATTATCAATTTAACAGAAAACTTTGATGAGATTTAGCCAATTATTAAGGCTATTAGTTGAAAGATGAAATTGATTTAATCTTCCTATTACATTAACCTTCTCCTTTACATTCAGTGGTTTCTTACACAGGGCAAAGTAAAGGCAACTTGATATTTAAACATGAAAAAGTGAATATAAGACATGTTGTTATAAGCCACGTGTTACCCTAATAACAAGTTGACAAAGACTTCTTAAGGATGTTCAGGGCTAGCAACAAAATGGAATACTTATAACAATGTCATAGTAGAAAATGAATTTGATGGCACTGAGAGAGCAAATGTAATTAGTAATAAGCAGGATTTATTTGAAAAGTTTATGAGATATATCACCTGCAATGCAAAGATATGTGAACAGAAAAGAAATGTTCTTGCGACTGTAAGGCAGGGAAGAATTAAATTAATTTGTTATCCACATTTATCTAAGGCTTTTATAATTAGATTGATGTATTAATATCAAGGAGGAAGGCTTCTATCTTGAACGTAGACGAATTCCTGCAACTAGAGAAGGGAGCCAGTAACCCTGTCATTATTGACAGAGTATTATTTCATTAATATAGAATGCTAATTTAAATTTTGTGCGTTTGTACAAAAAAAACCCCCAAAACCTAAGAGCAGAACATGAACAATAATTTCATACATACTAAAGCTGTGAGTGCTTTGACAGGATAAAGCACATGCTCTTCACCAGAAGAAACTGAATCTTGAATTTCAGCATAGGATCCATACAGCTGCTGTTCTGAAATTTCTATCAGAAAGATATCTCCATACAAATATGTAAATTCGTGAATCCACAATGTATTTACTGTTGATTCCTTATGTGTACAAAAGACATCCTTGAAATGTCAGCTCCTCCAACTTCTATTTCTGTTTCCACAAACAACCTCTCAAAAACTCCACTGATCCAATAACATGGGTCAAAACATAAAACTGCAGGTTAATTTCATTTTTTAAAGTATCTGGAGAGACCTTTTTATCTCCTTAAGAAAAGTATCTGAGGGGAAACAGTGCTTGTGAACAAATGTGCCCTAACTTTTGCATCTAGAGAGAGGAGACTCCAATTTCGGCTAGACTGATGCAGGGGAGGTGGTTGCCCTAGTGATGCCAGGCAGAGGCGTGTGAACACGTGTGTCCCAAGCTCCTCTGCCCCCTGCACCACTCACATACACACATACACAGACAGCCACAAAGGCACCAGCTCGTGCCCTGAGCACCATCTGCAGGTGAGGGCACCAGCAGCGGGGGCAGCTGGTAAACCAGATGAAGTTCTGGTCTCTGGGTGCCCTGGTGAGAAGGGAGACTTGCAGAGTTCTGCACATTAGATTGAGGCCTGAAGCTGCCAGCTGGACCATGTTGCTCTATGATATCAACAACACAGGAGCTAAAATAGATTCACAAAAGGCATCTACTCCACCATCAGCCTATTCATACAGAAGCTGAGTACCAAGAGGGAAAAGCACTCTATTTTACAGGGAAAGAGTTTTTTCTCATTTTCTCAAGCATCACTCAGACAGTGTTTCTAAGGTTTCTGAGTATGATGAAGGTTATTGGTACTCACTGTACCATTTGCAATTACCAAATGTCACTATTCACTAGAATTTTCCCCATGTTCTCCTTTCCTTCCTGCAGTCTATGATTAACACACGGTGTTTTCAGAGAATACCCAGCCTACACTTACTGTTTTGCTTTCGTATTTTTCTCCTTGTTTATCTTCTTGTATTCCTGAAATTCCTTTGCTATTTGGGGACTTAGAAAAAATCGGTTTTATGGAGGGATTTTAAAAACAGCTTAGCTGGGCTTCCTGGGCCTCTGATAGACAGAGTGACCTCAGACATAATGTCTTTTCCAGTGACTCACTGCTGGTATTCCAGTGGTTATCTTAAAATACCAATAAGGTTGTGGGATTATGTCCACTTCCAACTGGGAAGTTGACCTGCCTGCAGGCCTGTGCTGGGAACATGTGGCAGCAAGTTTGCCATCAGGGATGTCATGCCATTCCTTAAAATAAGCTCTGAGGGATCTAAACTAATGCTGTAGTGTCTTGGGTGCCCTTAGCACACACCTTAAACCATAAATGCTAATATGTGGAGTCTCCCATTTGTAGACCCATGCCAGCATTCACATATAAGAAGCATACATTAAGGTGAGGAAAGAAGAAAAAGATCTTGCTGACAACAGCACAACTTATAATTTTGTCAGAGCTCTGAAACTAGGAAAAACAGCATGAATGTTCAGTCACACTTTCAAACAATCTGCTTTCGACCTTGTTTAACTTTGTATGAACATTTGGAAAACCCATAATACCATATTTTACTATTATCAATATTCATGTAAAGCAAGTACTAAGTTTTTGTGCTCAAATATTTATAGAAAGTGGATTTTATGTTTGTTTTCTATAAACGTTAGTATCAGAGTCCTGGCTGTTAACATTAGTGCTTCCCTATCACGAATGAGAAACAACACCATGTGTCTTGTGCAACAATCACAGTTAAACAATACAGACAATACTCCAAAAGAGATCTATAGAGCAAATAAATCATAGAATAACAGAACAAATCTGCAGAAATAGTCAACTTATATAGGCTTTCTGTCAATGGAGAGAAAAGCAAAATGTATCAGATTCAATTTAAGTATTAATTATTCAGCCAACTCTTTTTGCAGACTTGCCTTTCAGCATTATTATTTTTCACGTTAGACTTACTAACTCACTTTGTGCAAGTTAGGAAGCATCTGATCTATTATTTTTATAAATTATTTGAACACAGTGTTAGTGCTGAGGGCTTCTATTCTTGTGCTACTAGCAATTAGTTAAGAAAAATACTTCTGCTGAGGCAGTAAAGAAAGCCAACAAAATATGATATGACAGGAACATTATTGTCTCCATTTCACTGAAGTTAAAGAAAACCTTTTAAAAATCAACCATTACCCTGTTTTTAGATAGCACAGTGGTAGACCTAAAGATCTAACCAAGTCTCCTACTCTTAGTTACTAATAAGGTGCATGTAGACAGAATCCATTTACCTATATGTTTTATGGTAATTTTTAAGATCCCTTTCATCTTTTCCACAGAAGCTTCTTGAAATCACGGGCATTGAATAAAATTCTTCAAAATTATGTTGCTTCCTCTAGAAGTCACATTTTTTAAAACAATTGCCTCAATTTCATTCCAGTATCTATGAGGAATATTTGCCCCCACCTCTGCACCAGGCTGATTGCTGTACACCCTGACGGGGTTTCAGAGCTCCTTTCCAAAGCCAGGAGCATGCACAGGTAGGACACTTTTTTTGCTGTGGCCGCACAGCTTTTTGAGCCCTGTTCATCAGACTTGCACTGTCACAAGCACCCCTGTGACCAGATCCAGGTGACACAGCTGAGGCACTCCAGCTCCAAGAGAAGCACCAATGGACCTGCAGAGGCTTCCGAAGAGTGATACAGAACAGCAAAACCAGTACTGAACAGGGAGAAGGAAGCTGGAATTAGAGTAGCCAAATCTGTATCCTCATTCAGATTTGTCCTTCAAAAGCAACTTCCATGTTGCCTCATCAGCAGCTTCATTGAGATTCTGTAAAAATTTTCCCTTTCCCACAATATTGTCACAGGTTAAAAATCATCATCACATGATGTGTTGCCACAGTCACTTTATTTCAGCTAGATGGTTATGGTTTTAGACAGTATTTCCCACAAGATGTTTCTTGTTCCATTTTTGCATTATCCCCAAATCACGTTCAATTTCAACTTTTCAAACAAGGGTTATTTTTAAATGTTAACTTCATACTCATGGCAAAGTCTACATATTCAATGAAGGATCTTAAAATCTGACTATACAGCCTTGTAGATCCTTTTTTGCTAAGACCATTTTTGCTAAGATTCAGGAAGAGGCAGTGACTGGCCCCCTGGATCTATTTGACTTTTACAGTATGGGACAGCATTTCTAACTGGAGAGGGGAGTTATTTTGGTAGCAGATCAGAATCCCAATTTACAGGGACTGTGCTGCAGTCAAATGTCTTCTCACACTGGTGAATTCCATTGTGTTTGCATAGTGCTTATTTTTAGCTGCTGTCATTGAAGATATTACTAGAGACAACATAGGTTCAAAATGTCCCTTGCACTAAAGCAAAAATAAAGGCTTCCTGGGATTCCCTGCACAAGGAGTTTTTGCACTTCATTTTTTTTCCAGGTATTACTGCATTCTCAATCAGTCATTCCAAATTAGTCCTGCTAATATCACATGCTTGTTAAAGTCACACTTCTCATATCAAACTTCCACAGTCCCTATATCTTTGTAAATTCTGACTCTTAAAGAAAGGGTATTTTTTATGTGTAACCCAGTTCTCATTTGGGAGTTCATTTGATTTAATGGTCTTCACATTTCTCAAATAAGCTTCCTAATTTTCACCCATAATTTGTATATTATCCAAGTCACAGATCACTCCACTTAAAACTGTTATTATGCAGCCTGCTGAAATGCAGAAAGATTGGTAGCCATTGCTGAAAGCTGCCTGACGAGAGCAAAAATAGGGGGTAGTAAATAATATGGAGATTCAATCACATAGAAAGCATTAAACATTCACTGAGCAAATTGACCACTATTCAACCAATACCTTATTAATCTGCAATTAAATAAAGTGAGAATTAATCATTTCTACATTGTGTCTGAAAACATATTTGGAGAACCATAGCTGCTGCACCAGCTGCTCAGCTACCAGGGTGGGAAGGTGAAATGAAGTTGCTGGGCATGGCTGGAGGCAGCACTGACCTACACACGGGGCTGTGCTCTCCCTCAAGTATGCTGTTACATACATGCCATTTCCACCCAGGTTTATCAGGAAAGCATGAATTAGACCTCTTAGCATCCTTTCCCCTCCCTGGACATGATACTGCTACTCCCATGTACGTCCCTGAGGAGCAGTGGCTGCTGTGGCTGCTGTGACCATCAGGGCACAGCAGCCCCTGGCACCTGCACTGTGACCTTCTTTACAGCTGCTGCCAGCCCTGCCAGCTCAGGGGAAAGTTTGCCCTCCAATTCCAACCTCTTCACTGTGTCTTTGCTTGTGGACACATGGTGCCCTTTTTTTCCTGCTTGTTTTTCCTCTGCAAACTTTTTAGGATTTCAGTGCTAAGCAGTGGTGGCTTTTAGTCACAAAATGCACTAGTGGCTCTGTACAGATCATAGTGGAAATGATTTTGTAGCAAATGACAGTCATGAGGGAGGCATAAGGAATTATTTTTGGGAAATAAGTGTCGTAAGGAAGTCACTTGTGCTATTGCTCAAATGTTTTTAGTACTCAGGAGCAGGCTATGTGAGGTAAAAGCTTTTTTTTGCATTGAATGCAATACTATAAGGGACATAACAGCTACTGAATATATTAAGGGAGATCATCCATGTTTCTCTCACAATGTAACTATTGTGTTATACATGCCAATTAATGTCATCAGTTCACATGAAGACTGATCTACACCACTGAAGTCTTTGAGAGGAACATATATAACATGTGAAGTTATCTGCTATCTACTCCAGATAGAAGACAAAGAAAGCATTGGGGAAGGAGGCTTTGGGGCAGGGGGCTGGGTGGGTGAGGAATGCCACAGAGAATCACTTCCCACTGTCAAACAGTGCTGCTGCTGAAGCACTCCAGATGCAAGCTCAGCTTTGAGTATATCCCTTACATTGGGATTTCCCACCCCTGCTATATTCTTCAAGCCTTAGAAGCAGACATATCTGCTCCCCAGTTGTTTTAAAGGAAGGCTGAGATACGCTGTCGTGCTTGCATGAAGGAACTGAATTTACAGGACACACAGAGCTTCAGAGCTTGCTCTAAAGGTAGAGCTAAGAGCCACCCATGTTTTGAGTAAGGGTCATGGAGTGCTGAGGTCTGAGCTCACAGCTGAGAGATGGCAAGGGATATTCCCACCTTGCTGGAACAGGACCAGACTTCGGATAACTCTCTGCTGTGGCACTCAAGCCCAGCAGGGAGAACCTTTTATTGAAGGGTACAGCTGTTGTTTCAAAGATAAATGGCTTTGAGAAGCAGGACTCTCCTTTGCAGTCAGCAGACATTCAATGCTACTCTATAAGATGCTACTTCTTTCTGTGGTTGCATTTTGAAGCAAAATGTAAAAACAGTTTCCTTCTGAAATGGGTACCTGTTTAGTATTCCCTAAGTGACTGTGAAGTCCTTTTCACAGGAGATATTGCTCAGACAAGGTTTATGAAATGTGGCAGGGCAACATCAAGGCCTTAGAATCATTAATTTAAAATGCCTTTCCCCTTCATCCTCCCGTGTAAATTGCTGAGCAATCATCATTTCTTCTTACCTTCTGCTCTCAGTGATACAGCTCGTGTCATGCCAGGATCACAGTTCCATGACATTAATTATACACAGCCAAGATACACTTTTTATTTTGTGCCCCAAATGGAAAATAGTGCAAAGGAGCACAGAAGACACTGGTCATGCTTAGGGAATTTCATTTCAGCTCTGTACCTCTCTAAAAAAACCTGTGGCTTGAGAGATCTTTCATTTTGAAAGTAGTAAAGAGGTCACTGCTACATTCAGAGCTGCTTACAGTGAAATGGTTTGAAATATAGAATAATAATATCAGGCGAAAATTTCTTGGGCCTGCTTACTTCTGTGTAAGTGAAAGTAGATCACGCGGCCAAGATAACAATCTGACCCCCTTGGTGCAGTAAAATGGAACCATGGAACTCAGAGCCAGAACAGGTCAGTGAGTCTGTCTCTTCCTAAGGCAGGACGGTGTCATCTGATACATCCTGCAGAGTGAACAACCTGCATCATTTTAACTATGCATTTATATTACCAGGTTCTACCTGTACAGCTGCAAAAATTATCACTAATTATCACAATAGTCTAAATTAAATATTTTATATAGAAAGAGACCTTCACAGGGCCAAATTCAGAGGCACACCCAGAGCAGAATGGATATGGCATGGAGAACAGCCATACTTAAGGGCACAGGACTATATATGCACTTTCTCTCTTCCTGTAACGATCTCCCCAGCCCAAGGGCAGCACCTCCTGAGAGGTTTTCACTGGATCAGCATGTGAGCGGTTTTCAAGATCCACTGTGGTCCCTGAGGCAGCTCTGCCTAGGATTCAGCTTGCAAGGAGGTATTGGTACTCATCCAAATGCCTTGAGGATGTTCGGTGGGGGAAAGCCCTCAGCAAAGCTGAGAAAAGCAACTTGAACCTCAGATGCCACAAGGCATCTACACCTCATATCCAGCCCCATGGGCTCCCACAAAAGCCAGCACCGGCAAAGTCCAGCTGCTCCCACATAGCCAACAGGAACTGGCAAAAAGGAAACAGTAACCTGAGATGTTCCCAGAGTACAGGCTGCAAGCTCACGCAGCTTGGCAGACCCTCAAGCACTGCCTTGTCTCTGATGGTGGTTTTTCATATCAGTGCTGGGGAGATACACAGAGCTGTTTATTGCTCTGTAGCATCCTTTGCTTTGCAGGTGGTACAAATGAAGAATGAAATATTTTTACTTCAGCAGCCATGACAATCTAGATAACACCACACTACTTTCTTCCTGAACTCCTTTTTCAGTTCTGCCAACAACTATCCCAGGCTACTCTGCCAAATGAAGAGGGCTTCTGTAGACAGAGCTAGATGCTTTCTAGATGAGGCTTTAAAAAAATAAAAAGAAATTATGGACTCAGCTTTCTAAAAATCTATTCTGAAAAAAACATTGGTGACTTTTAACCACTTTTCATACAAATGTTTTCCAATTAGTTTTTCATTATTTATGGATCTTCTTAAGCTTTTGCCTTCCTTTAACGCTGTGAGCTTAATGAAACTCTTGTGATTGATCTATGAAAGCAGGTTTAGCATGGTGTTTTATGAATCTGACATTTCCACACACATGAAATCCCAGCCACTGAAAATGCAGTGATTTATTGGCAATCTATATTGTATAAAAGAATAACAGGGAGGAATATAACAGCATAAGAGGGAATCACACACAGCCAAGACCTGATCTATTGAAATACCTACTGAAATTTCTTAAAACATGTAAGTAGCCCTTTCTAATAGATCATCAGAATGAGTCACAGATTTCACTTATTAGAGGGTTTTTCCTACGTTGTTGTTACATGTACATTTAAAGTTCACTACTAGAAGAAGAAAATTTTTTTTCCCCCCCCCAAAAAAACTGAGATAATTTTCCTTATCTTTCCTTACTGGTTTGAGACTCCTAGGTGTGCCCAGAAGTCACACCCACAGACATTTGTCAAAGAGACAAAATTTTAGACCACCAGGCTGCCATGGGCTCTGGCTGTGACCAGCATCTCTGTGACCCCAAAAGAGCCCAGAGGGGAACTGGTGGGGGGACACGAGGGCCATTGACACAGGAGCACTGGAGGAGGAATTGAAATCCTGCATGCCTGGGCCTGGGACAAACCAAGCAATTTGACCTCACCCCATCCTCAGGAGAGGCTGAAAATCCCAGGGACAATTCAGGCCTGGAGACAGCAACTGCTATAGAGAAGGGCTATAATTTATGGTAGAGAAAAGATTCATCTTTTATAAGGTTGAGTAATCAACCTTACCCTTTTTACCTGTGCCTGTGTACTTTATCTCTCAATGAGGAGATTCAAAATTCTTCAACTTTTCAAGCGCAATCAGTTATTCTCTGCAATAACACAAGAACAACCAAATTTGATGAATAATGAAAACAACAAATGCTACAATGGTGTTATGCCAGTTTAGCTATGTTAAGCTTTTAATGCATCCTTTATTCCTAGATTATATTGGGGGTTATTTATTTGTGATTCAAAATCTTTCTTGTTATGATGCACATGATAAAATTGTCCATGTATGGGAAAAAAACCCCAAATTAGGAGTCTGCACACTATTTATCTCACATATATTAGACCCTGAAATGTTTAATGAACTGAAGGATGTCAAACCAGATAGTAAATTTCCCAGTTGCTCAACTATCACTTGTTTTTTTCTGATTTGTTTTTATTTTCCAAGCTCAAAGTAGCCATGATCAGCTCCCTTGGCTTGCTGCAAGTGCTTGGGCACCTCTAATGTAACAAGTCACAGACATTCAGACTGTCACTGATCACACTAGAGAATGGCATTTAGACTGCTTTGAAGAAAAAGTACTAGCTGTTCTTCAACTTTGAGTGGACCTACTCCTAGAGAATATAAAACAGGAGCATAAAGTTGTAAACCAAATAGAAGAAACACTGACTACTGAAGAACAGCTGCCTTACAAAAATCCCCAGGCTGACTCTGCTGCGGATACTGTCTAGTCCACTGCATCCTGAAAATTTCAGAAGGAAAGATCAACTAACAACTTTAGAGAGCTCATATGAAAGAAGGGAGAGCAGAACCAGCAACCACAAGGATTTTGTGGTATTTTGAGAACTCAGAATAAATTAATAGATTTGAGTTCAAAAGAAATAACCACAGTAATTTGTCATCTACCCTCTTCACAGAACTGTAGGCATAACACTATGATCATAGAGAACCTATGCAGCTCCTACCTGCAATCCAACACTTGGAATTACATTTCTTTGTATTGGGAGCATATTTTCAGTTAAAAATCTAGCACTTCTCTGAGGAACCAGTACTTATCTTTCTTTTTTAAAAGTGCTAAAAATACTTATATAAAGTTTGAATTTCACATGCCACAGCTTCCAGGTATTGGCTTACTTTGTGCAGCTTGCTAGATTAAAAAGCCTGCCATTATCCATTGAAAAGGGTAATCTACCTGAGTTCTTATGTTTGTGTGGCAGAAAAGGCCAGTTTTATCTTCAGACCAAGATAATAGTGCTATTTAAAAAATATAGGTAGCATAAAAAAACAGAAAAGTATATTCAGAACATTTGTTCTAGATTCCCTTCATAAATAGTTGGTAACATAGGACAAGTATTTTTGATGGACTGAGCATGATATCATTATGAAAATTTTCTTTTTTTTTTTTTTTTTNTTTTTTTTTGCATATATTCTCTAGGAGATAGAAAACAGGCAATTTTTCCCTTGACAATGAAGAATAAAGAAAGGCACTCTTAACATCTTAAGAGAAAATACAAGCTTATTATAATTAAAAATAATATTCTCATAAATAAACCTATTGCAATGCTATTAACTCACAGATTTCTTTAATACTAATATGTGAAATGCATAATTTTTGCCTTTGTGTCAAGTTTCAGTATCAATTACAAACTTCAAGAAAAGGACCATGCAAATCATGGTCATAAGTGTAATAAATCTTTTACAGTCAGGTTTTGCAAAAAAATAAATCTCATTAAAGTGTGGATGAATAGGAAGCCATGTTATACATGCTGTCTCCAAACATATTAGTTACCGAAAAAAGTGAGAAAATGACCACAAGTGCAGGATACTTATTGCCATCTAAAAATGTTCTATAGAGACTTACTGTTCCTTTTTTTTGTACACCTGTTGAATTCTTTGTTGCATTGTCTATCTCTCACAAAATCTAACTTAATGTACTGGATTTTTAACCTCCTGAGTGATTAAATGCAAGGTTGTGATTGCTAATTGTCTTTGCCATATCTAAGTAAAGCAAATGCCTAAATCTGCTGTCTTTTTCATGAAACATGTCACTGTTCTCAAAATCAGCCTTGGGGCAGTGGTGGCAGCTGACACCATAGGGGACAGCAGATGAAAGCTGTGCATGTCCCCACAGCTCCCCATGTCCACGTGCCCAGCGTGGCTGAGGGCAGGTGGCACTGGGCAGCTTTGGTGGCTGGGGTCCCCAGGGCCAGCACACCACTCAGAAAACCATATCAGGTTTCTTCTGCCACTGCCTGTGAGTGAGTAAAGAGCAGTTTTCACTGTGCCCTGGCCCCAAGAACACCTGCATGTTTTAGCAAGTTCTATCTTCTCAATATTGCAAAGTCAGATGCAGCTCCCCATTTCTGAGATTCCTTACAGGTCTAGAATAGGAGTAACTTCAGCTGCAAGTCAGGGAAATCTACAACGAAAGCACAACTTCAAGGCAATGTTTTTTTCTTTGATCTTGCACATCCTCTCCTCAGACTCCAGGTAAAACAATTGAATTTGCCTTTTATCCTGCAGCGAGTTGGGAGCTCGCCCAGGTTCATGCACAGAGAGGGGGTTGCTCACTGGTACACACCAGGAGCCTCTGGCTCTGCACCATGTCACTAAAGCCCACCTGGCTAAGGGTTAGCAGCAACACAGCACACCCTGGAGTGTCTGACACACTCTCCTGTCTCTGGAGCACCCTCCCAAACAGCTGCCAAGTGAGGGAGATGAGCTGTCTCTGTCTGCCGTTGCAGCCTCCTCCTGCAACACCAATTTGCATTCACTTCTGTGACGCACTTAGGTTGTAATTAAACCTGCATCTCTAAATGGGGACATTTAACTATATGCTCTGATGTTTTTGGAGTTAATAAGCTGGAACAATTTTGACAGCATATGCACTATACAGGCTCAGTTGTCAAGGGTGACCACAGTCCTCCAAAGACAAGAAAAAAGAACAAGTAAGCCCCTCTTTTAGGTATTTCTGCTTCTTTTTCCTTCTTCCAGCTGAAACTAGAGGCCTGATTTCATGCCACATTTGACAGCATGAAGGGAGTGCTACAGGACAGACCACAAAACACCGCCAATGCTTCAAATCTGCTCCATCATGTGTAGTAAACATGAGGGAGACACAGCAACTGTTAGTAGTTAAAAGAAAATAAGGTGCCTACTGCTTACTCTGTACAAGGAGCTCATTAACCACTTGCTGTTGCACAGGCTGAGTTTGATCTCTTAACTTGAGCATGTAAAACTTAAATGGACATGATTACAGAAGACATGGGAGATACCCATGAGTCATGCTCTACCTCAGACTTCTGATTGGAAGACAGCAAGTTTACAATGAGAGGATTTTCCAGCTAGAAGAACAGATTCATGCTCAAACAAGGAACCAGAACCAGAAGTTAAAAACTTCTGGTTTTCTTTTTTTT
>VZDJ01000782.1:29982193-30030333 GCA_008694505.1 Cyanoderma ruficeps
TTTTGGAAATAAAGCTTAGCTGTGACAATGCACCTACATGGTCTAAACAAATTAATTCAACAAACTCCCCTTTCTAGTAATCTAAATTACCTGTCCTTCCTGTGTATCTGAGACAAAGCCATATACTCAGAGCTTCTAAATTACACAGAAAACATCTTTGAGAGCACAGAGGACAGTATCGAGATTTCTCATTTGCTGTTTTTTGAAATTGCCCATAGACCAAAGTGGAATGTAGCCACACTGCTGCTGAGAGAGATCCCTCTCAGCTCCCTTCGGATGATTTGGGAGAGTCCCAGCTGACATGACCACGAAGTGCTGAACCATGTAGGCACTTGTATTACACACAGTATAGGTATTTTTCTGAGGGAGTTTGCAGCAGCCCAAGTTCAGATATTCTGCATCATTCTCAGACTACTGGATCAGCAGTGCTCTCTGTAGGGAACGGCACTGGGAGAAGGCTATGAGTAAAGTTATTGCAGAGAGCTAGCCAGAAAGACTGTGAACTCCTGCTACAAAAATCAAACCTGTAGCAGCACATCCATTCTCCTCTTGACACCAGCCATGTATTTTTAGGATGTGTGCTGCATCCCAAGAGACAGAAAAGAGGGACAAGCTGGGAAACATTCACCAAAACCTTCCACCTGCCAGATTTCCACATTTGGCAGCTCCTGTTATTCCTTCACAACCATCTCTTCTCAATGCAGTTGCAAAGCCCTCTGAACCATAACCCGAAGGACACCCAGGCTGTTGAAGGAAAGTCCCTCTGTGCAAGCAATGAATTACATCTTACATAAAAAGTAGTTTTAATGTGGTTCCATCTGACTTTTTTGGGTTATTGTCCACATAGGTATTAAGATCTAACAAATTGTCATCATTTGCATTAATTGGCATTTATATTACGGTTAAATGCAGATGGCAAGTGTCTGCAGGCTGGTTTCCTTATCTACATTTGCTGTTCCACTATGGCTTTGTAAATCATCACTTTCAAACAGTAGGAGAAACAAAGTATTGAAGAAGTGTCTTCTGAAGATGGTGTACTTACTTTCCTGAAAGAGTTGATTTTTACAAGGACAAAAGAAAAACATTTTTTTTTAAGAATCCTGCACAATTTCACCCAAGTTAGTTTTGTACTCGGCAAAAGCAAAATCTGTGAAATGAATAAGCTTCCAGTATGTACTGGTGCAGATTCTGTTGACAATTTTCCACACAGAACAAGCTGCATTACCCCAGCTGGCACAAACTGGGAGCAGCAGCATTCCCCAAGTGAGCAGCATAAGGGAAACTGGGTAACCCCGGGTGAGCCTGATGTCTGAATCTGCAGCAACGCTCCAGACCCTATGGGAAATAGTGGGTTTGCTGAAAGAACAAAATGTGAAATTCAGAAGCCTGGAGTAGGCAGAAAGGCAGAGGGATGATCAAAATAACAACTCCTCATTGTCTTGTCACAGAGGGAGTCTGGGCAGTCCTGTGCTACATCTTCAGCTGAAGAGCAGCAACTGCCACACATTCCCACTGCATAGATGCCCAGCTTTTCACCCCTTTATTTGTTTCAAATATGTGATGATACTAAATATTTTCAGCCAGATGAAAGTTTAACTTTACTAGCAGAACAGGTGTCATATGCTCATCAATTTAAATTACTAGATACCTAAGGAAGAAATACAGTCTTCCACGGTATCTAAAAGCAGATGAGTTATTTACCATATTGCTAGGTGAAGCATGTTGCTGTCCTCCCCATCTCTTTATTACCTGTGCAAAAGGTCCTGATAAATTAGTTGTGGTACAATGGCAGAACATAAATATTTCAGCTAGGAATTCTTAAACGGGAAAAACCTGTCTGTAAATTCCCCCCATATGTGGGAGCTACTCCCTAAAAACTTGTTGCTAAATCTCAGCACGTAGATAGTACAGGTCATATAGATAGTTAGATGTAAATATTCCCAAGAGACAGAACATTGCTGATCACTATCAAATGCTGGTAATGCTTTTAATCCCCTTTGCTACTCACAGGGGATGCTACCTCTGTGATCTTCACCTTCCTCAGTGATTTATTACCCTGAAATCTTCTGTCAGGTTTGATTCAAATTCTGTAGTTCTCCAAAGCTTGGTTTGGTAAAAAATTTATCACAGTTTAGAATGGTAAGTTATACAGCAAAAAGTTGTATTCTTCAGGGTTGGTTCAGGGGGCATTTTTGTTAGAAATTTAAAAAAAAATTAAAGACTTCTTTCAACAAGACTGAGACAGTATTTTGGTTCCACATTTTTATTTCTAAGCTCATTCTCACCTACTATTTTGGAATTACTGTTATTAGAACAGAGATGTTATTATCACTGCTCACTGAGCTCAGAGCCTCATTTATTGCTATTATCCCAGCAAAGGTGCATTGAAAAGTGTGGCATTCATCAAATGCAATTTTTCCATCTTAGTTCTTTATTCTTTCCCTACAAATGCTCTGAGTAACTCTGATTTTTCCCACAATTTTCTCTGAATCACTAATTATTACATTTGATTTCCATTAATATGAGCAGCTAATATTACTTGAAAGTCTGTTAATAGGGCAGACCATCTTATTTTATGTATCTTATATTTGTATGTTTACCAAATATAGGTGTACATAACTGTAGCTAATTAATGTTTAGTGCCAGGTACCAGAGTTACAGCTCTATAATATGTGTATATATATATGTGTATATATATATTATCTGTATTTGCACTTTGCTTCAAGGACCCAATTCTGCAAAGCATTTAAACTCCTGCCTTGGACCTTTGGTGCTTTCTTAGCTAAAGCCTAATTATGTGTGGTTTTCCTCCAGACATGTTTTCTAGATGCTAAGGCAATGGGATTAATGTCAAACTGGGATGCTGAGAAACTTACAGCACTCTCTTTGAATGTAAATTTAATCTGAGATTAGTAGAAACCCTCCTACAAGAAGGTTTGCTCTGTTCCCACTGCCTGAGATCCCACTGCACCAACACTGCATTCAAAGCTCTGTTTTCCCACTGTAGGAAACATCTCTCAGGAAGTGGAATACTGCACAAAGAAGAAACTTCTGCTACTTATTCTAGTTCCAAGTCAAGATTTAGATAACATTACCAATGACAAAATGCTCTAAATTTTTCTGCTCTTGTGAGCATAGAGGGATGCAAACAATGGAAACAATGGAAACTTGGAAACACCAGTTTCATGAGAATGGATTTTGTAGATCAGTGCAACTTATCATTCTGTGCTGATGGAAAATTACAGGTGTATTTCAATCAAGCAAGATTTTCATTAAAAGTATCAGAACAAAACCACAGGACTTTCAGATTGGAAATACTTCCTTAAAGTAATAAAGAGGTGAAGTTTACCTGCCTGGTGATTCTAGGTGTAGCATAGCACAATGACTTCTGTGAGGACCAGGCACAGCATCTGCACAAGTTAGAGGCAATGACACATGAGATGAGATGAGATGAGATGAGCTGGCCAAGAATCTCACCCACAGGTAAGACTGCAGAGGGAATGCAGCTGAAAAACAGCTCAGTGTTTCTCAAGATAATAATTTCTAAGCTGAGAAATCTCATGTCATAATTCAGAGTTTGAAGATGAAAAGGTTGGACATTGTATTTCTATTACTAAATACTAATACAAATTATTTTCTTTTTTCTCCTTGGGTGGGTGATATATATAATAAAGATTTTAAAATTAAAGTAAGTTCTCCATTATGGACTGCATTAAAGTGTGGAATGAAAAAAATGGTACATTAAAAAAAACATACTAGAAGTTTAAAGCATAGTAAGAAAGTGTGTCATTAGAGAAAAAATTTGCAATTTAACTGGTAATTTGTTTCTTGAATTCCTCCTTTTAAGAAGGTAAGACACTATCATTGACTAAATTCAGGTTAATAAAATAATTGTTTTCTCATTCTTTATGGATGAGGTTTGATTGATGTTCTGAGAGGCACAATTCACCATCTGAATTTTCTGCCCAGGATTATATTGCCAATAGGTCCCTCTAGCAGGAGGCATAGTTTTTGTTTGTTTTCCCCCAAGCTGTTTAAAATTATAAACATATGGTGAAAACATATAACAATATTATGTCAACCCAAACTGGAATGTGAGTTTGTGACAGAATCTTCTCTAAAATAACCTAGAAAAACTCTGTGACTCCAGTCTGACTTAATTAGCTTTTGGACTTGCCTTTCCCTTTTATAAATGAGATCCAGTGAATAAAGAGGTAATATATGCCAAGTTCCCCATACAGACACTGAAATGCTGCCAAATGCGGCCCAAAGCAAAGTAAGCTGCCTTCCATGGAAATTCACCCACACAAAATAGAATTATGTTTTTCTACTCTCCCTGAAACTGCCATACAATCCTTCTGTTTAATTTGAGAAGACAGGAATAACTTTGTGGTATAACCCATGTAATAAAGGTAACAACTTCTGTTGAGAATCCTTCATATTGTAGATGTAGTCTACAGAATGAAGACAACTGACTTTCTTAAAAAAAAAAAAGGCAAGCAAGTTAAATCTGCCTGATGTAGTGGCTCAGCAGAGGGGAGCATAGAATCTACTGAATTATGAGTGTCACAGCTGATTTACCAAGCCACTGTCTAGATTTGGGAAGTAAAGCAGTAGCTAGCACTGGCAGAGTTGCGTTATCTACTGATGCATCTGCTGTGCTCCATCAGAGCTGGACACTCAGCGCCATCCATGGCCGGGGGTACCTCTGAAGAACAGTCACTTCCACAAAAGCCCTATCTGTTTCCCCCAGGATGGTAAATATTAGGCTCTTCATTTTAGATTAACAACAGGCCATTAGGGCCTTGAGGGAAAAAAAGCCCCAACCTTAGCAGAAAAATAAACAAAGCTTGAATGCAGAAACCAACTGGGAGTAGACAAATGGCGTTGATGCCAGGTTGACCAGGATGACAGTGGCCACCAAGCAAGACAGTCACTGAACATCACAGACATGGGACCAGGACCAGCTGCAGCTCATGGTGAGCTGAAAGCTCTGTTTTGTGCAACTACTGCCATATAACCACACTTGATACTACAGCTTCCTTCAAGGTGGCCCTAACTTCAGTCTCAGCTCCAGCTGCTCCTGAAGTATTGCTCTGGACCATGGGACAATGCAGGAGCCAGGACAAGGGTCTTGTTGCCATAGTGTGTGATGCAGGAGTATACAGATAATGTGTTTGTTCAAAAGGAGAAAAAAGCACAGGAATTCCCTGTTCTCTGTCCTCCAGTCAATATACAAACAGGGGTGAAAAAAAAAGGAAATTTTCTAAGATTTGTCTCTTCTTATAAATGTTTTGCAAAACAAATTGCAGACATTCTTTTGCTGTCTTTGCAAGTGAACGGTAAGGCCTTTACAATTCTGCTGGGGTTTTTTCACTATTTTGCACACATCATTTTGTGTGCAGGTTTCTGCAGTCATACCTGCACACAAAAGCATTATTAGAAATGATGCTGGTCTGCCAGCAGAAATGTTGCTGCTTAACCTCTGCCTGCCCTGTCTCCACACAGGAAGGCATGCTGAAGAGACTGATAACTGCAGTGCCTGCCTCTTGGCCTCCCCATCCTACAGCACCATGGAGACCAGGTGCATGGAGGTTACTGAACAGTAGGAAAGATATTTTTGTCATCTAACTTGAAGCATTTTGTCACCTTCCTCTTCACACAGAAATAGCAGCAGGTAGAAGAAGAGCATTTGTCAAAATGAGGGTAAAACTTTTTAAGGACTTGAGTGCCTTTTATATGGTAAATTTGATACCCTGTGACAGATATAAAATGCTACAGATTAGCATTTTAAATCTAGGAGTCACTTTCTACACAATTGAAAACTTAGCTACACCACACAGTATCTCACAAGATCTCAGGCATTCTATAGCAACTTGATTTGCTCAATATGTGGTGCAGAAGGGCCACATTTTGCAGAAGGGCCCAACTGTTAACCTGCAAATCAGTTTCAAACTGTGAAAGAAAATCTTCAAAATATACCCTCTATTAATTGGACAAGAATTTTTGCACCATTTTCTTGAATAATAGTCTGTCCAGTTTTATTTATTGTGCAGAATTTAACCTCATGACCAGAGTTATTTTTGGTAATTTTATTGCCATAGTTTTCAAAGATGGTTTGGAATATACCAAAGACTACTGGAATAAGCACTTTTCTGTTTTAGTGCACAAATGTGAGACAATATTCTTCAAATCCTGTTAACTAAAATTAGGGTTCTGGTTTTTATGTACCTTTACTCTACAGGGTTTCACAGCCCCTATAATAAATGGGTTTACAATGACTTGGAAAAGTCCAGCTAGTCTTGTTACATTTCCTTAATAGTTACTTTTGAATCTAAACTTAGGTATAAGCTGTAAACATGCTGAGTCCCAGAAAATGTCTGAGATTTTCAAAGATGTTCAGCCTAAATCTTCACCACTGTTTAGTGAAAACATTAAGTGCCTATTGATTTCTGTGGTTATGGATAAACCGATACCAGGCACTTGTGAGAATCTCATCTTCATCGCTTATAGGCTGTAACTCTGACTTTAAGTCCATTATTGAAATGGAAAATAAAGCTTCTCCCAGAAATTTTACGATTGGACATGCAGAGCTCTGTTTCAAACCACCGGGTTAGGTGCTGAATCAGAGGTATAGAGAGCAGCACAAGTGGCAGCATGTGTTCCTGAGGATGCAGGGTGAGTACCTAGAACTGTGGAAGAGTCTTTTGAGGAGCTCAGAGAACCATGAGCTATAGGAAAGGCAGGGGCTTGGGGATCATCAGGCATTTTTCAGTTCAGGGCACGAAGCCACTCCTTTTCTGCTCCTGCTCTACTGACTGCCAAGTTGCACCCACCTGTCTGGAGTAGAGCTTATAAAGTCCAGCTTGCGAAGACTGTTTTGAGGGTGCCCCATCCATCACTATTTCCATGATTTATAAGTGGCTGTCAGTGATAGGCATAGTGTGCTATGAAAAGCTCTGTTCCATAGATGGGACCTTGTCAGTGACAGCAACAGCTTCCTCCTGACAATTCTTTCATTTAACCAGATTTCCACCATCATCACATCCAGATTCACCACCATCTACATCCTAACACTTGTTTTCCAAGACTGTTCACTACACCACAACATAGCTCCTATTGGCTAGGGCATTTTATTAGTGCAGCTGAAAATAGTCTTCAAATATGAAAATTACACCTGATCAGTTTCATAATTTCATCATTTGATGCCAAACTTTCACACAGTAGAATAAGTCCCACAAAGAAAAACAAAAAAATCAACATGAAATAAGATGCTCAACGTGTCCTTGCTCATTGCAGGAGGTTGTAACTTGATCACCTCCCAAGGTCCCTTCCAACCCAAACCATTCTATGATTCCATAATATGCTAATTGAAAAAATAGACATTATTGATTTCCTCTTAGTTCATACCAAGTTTTCCTATTAGAACATAAAGATTATGTATAATTACATTATACACAGTATAATTACATTATATTAAATGATTCAATACATTAAGGTAAAAATGTTCTGGGTTTGATATTATTTGGTTTGGGTTTATATTTTGGCTGGAATTAAATGAAGTTTTCTTAATGTCTTTGACATAACTATTTTAAGCAAATACTTTGTAAAAAATCCTTGATTACACAAATTAAGGGGTATCCCATGAAAGTCACAAGTCATGTTGCAAAGCCACACTGAAATTTATCTGAATGCATGCTTTTTATATGAAAGAGAAAAATTACTCAATTATACATTTATAGTGAAGGAGAAAATGAAAAGCATCTCATTATAAGCTAACTGAGTTAAATTGGAAGAAAAAACAGCTTTCATAACAAAGGAAAAACTCAATTACTTCCTATTTTTTCTTTCTCTAGAGTGCTGTTACACTTTCTCTTCTAATCTATGCTGTGTTTTTTCTTGTTTGGAACATTTTTAAACCAGTATCTGGCATACCTGTAGATGAAGAATACTTAATTTGAGAAGTGAAAAATCCAGCCTTGATACAGTTGAACCTAGCAGCAGAAGTTGATATAATTCCCAGAGAAGACAAATGGTGTACAACCCTGGGCTTATTTTGGTGCTTTGGGCTCTACTCCTCACCATTTCCAGCAGCACACACAGCCCAGCAGGATTCATCTCTCTCACAGCCCAGTGCTGACTTCTGCATGCAGACAGCAGTGGCAGATTTGCTGACAGAAATCTTTCTCCTACCTCTGTCTTGGCCAATGTTACACTAGGTTTTGTAAAATAAATAAGCTCTTCTACTATAATTTTATGACTACTTTCACACATCAAAATATAATTGCCCTCTTGACCTCTGTGGTGTATCATAATGGCAAGTTTTGCCCTTTAAGCAACCTTTTACTGTTTTTCTTCTCTTCCATTTCTGTATTCCCTCGTCAGCTTAGCAGGGACTTGATTTACTTTATTTTTTCTATTCAATATTTGTCCTTCTTCCCACTTCACAAGTGTCACAGCACCTACAGTTCATTGTATTTGATCAAGTTAGATCACATATACATAGTGAAGTCCCTGAAACACACAAGCACTGCAATATGAATTAAGGAGTTCACACAAGCTCTTAAAAATCATGTTTTATGAAACCAGCAGAAAAGCCAGTAGTAATAAAAGACAATCAGACCACAGATTCTGCAGAAAGTGACTGCTATGAGGCAGCAGGCTGACCACTGTTTACTGCCTGCCAGCCAAACAAAATGGGATGCAACTTACTATTTGCTGGCTTTTCTGCCAGTCTCGTAAGACGCAATTCACATTTCAAGTGATGAGGCTGTGATCTCCTTCAGCTGTAACATTTCTATTGCAATCACTGAATTTGTCCTTCTGCCTCACTCCAAACACTCATCTGCTAATGGGAAAATGTTGAGGGACAATTCCCATATGAGTATCTAGAAAGTTGCTACTGATGTTGAGAATAGCACTGTTTTCAGCAAATTACCAGATCCTTTCTCTACCCCAGTAAAAAAATGAGGCATGTTATCCTATCTGTGACTTGTTCTACTTAATCCCAGAAAGTAAACCTTTTTTCCTTTTCTGAGTTAAGAGAACAGGGAACCAGCAAGTGCCCCAGCTCACAAATGTGTCAAAACCAAACCCATATTTCTGGCAGAAAGTGCTGCCCTGGGGGCGGAGGTTGCTTCCCACAGTGACTACAGCACCTGTTATGTCTGGAGAATGTGAACACTAAATGTGAACATTTCCTGAGGTTTAGTTCAAGCTCCAGACATCACAAAGTAAACACAAGTCACTGCACTTTGTGCAAGAAAGATAGGTACGTTTTATACAGATGTTAAAGCAGATTGTTAAGAGCAGTTTGTCCGTGGTACAATTATTGTCCAGCAGCTGGAAAGAGAGGTGGTGTCCATTTATGTGCACATGAATTTGTGCTTGTGTTTGCAAAGTGGGGCAAGTGCAAAAAGATGGACCTCATACTCTTCAGCTCTAAGCAGGCAAAGGTTTGTAAGTCCAAAATCTGCAAGTCCTCAAAGTACTAGGGCACCTCAGAGGACACAGGACCTCTGGGGCTGGAGAGTTTTGCTTCCCTGTCTCTACACCTCCACAGTTTTTCTACAGGACATGGAGTGGGGACAGGGAGGCATATTTAGCTTACTGTTGAATTTACTGTTGATTAGTAAAACAGTCATCACAACCAAAAAATGACAGGGTTTCAGCCCAAAAACCCAACATTTCTCTGTACAAAAATGAATAGTCAGCAACGACAAACCCTCCACTCACCCTTAATGGGAAGTTTACCCTACATTCAAAGATCAAACTTTATACCAGAATTCCATACACTCAGAAATAGTCGACGAAATGTAACTGTTCTCCCAAGACACAAATCAGAACTCCCAAATGCAACAAAATGAGCCAAGATGGAATTGACAGCTACTAATGGAGAATGCAATCCTTCTCACAAAATTCAACACAGAGAGGAAATTCAGCTCTTAGGAATAGGTGCTATTTATAATTTGTTTCCAGTTCCCTGATCAACTTGCAGCATACACCAACTAAACATCAGGGGATTAACTCAGCTTTGATATGGAGTAATAAATCTATTTGGTCTTTTAGCTGCCTCTCACATAATCACAATTCCTTAGAAATGCATGGTATTATTTCACTATTGCACCAATAAACTCTAAAAATAGTAGTTAAGCCCAAAATTGGATGGACTGTGAAAAAAACCCTCTTGAATAACAAACAACATTCTATTTGATAATGAACTGGCTAAGAACTCTTTATTAGCACCCTATTAGAGACCACGAGGATCTCTAGCATCACTAGTCATAGATATACTAGTAAATGATATCTTAATGCGCTGCCGACAACACAACAAAAAAATTCTTAGGCTGAAATAGTCGACATTGGTGTGGACTACTTGTATAATGAATAATTAGCCTAGCTATGGGAAGATATCCTAGTTTCCTGATGTTCATCTGCTTTCACTGAGATACTGGCTGGTTTTACAGAAGGCCAAATGCTTCAGCCAGGGTTGTATTTGATATACATTTCCTAGTGTGATAATGTAATATATTCACAATGATTTAGAGGGATTGCCAACACAGAACTTCAGTTCTCTGCCATTTACAGGTGATACCAACTTGCACAGGATGAAAATATCAGTTACATATCAGCAGTCAATTCAGGTTTACAAAACTTTGAGCCACTGCATGTAGGTTGACTCTGGTCGAACATTTATACACATAGAGACCCCAACCAGGCACCTTATTGCTCCATCCTCCACCACAACAAACACTTCATAGTAAACACAGTAAACCCATGGCCATCTCAGTCATTTTCTCTAATTTTAGTGAAAAAGAAACCAAAAGAACCACAGCGGTCAAAGGAGAACAATCCCATTTGGATTTCTTCCATGTGTAATACCAGCTGTTGCACCAAGGAGGTACTAGGATTTTCTGCAGAAAAATAGCTGCTAAAATGTCTCTTGCTTCCTATTTTGGATTTTTACCTGTAAATACAGGTTTGGGTCTTATTTGTTTGTTTGCTTTTCTTACATGAGCTCCTACTCTGTCATGCACTGACAGTCTTGCTCAAAAAGTTAATTAAATGTTTAATATATATTACAGCTTTCTTCCATTAGTATTCATTTGTAAAATCCCAGGTCAACTCACCCATTAAGTTTGGATACGTATAATTTGTTCTTAATGTATGCTCATTATTTGCTATGAAAATATGAAAGAGATTTCTACACAAGCCTTTTATTCAATACAATTTCATGCATAGCCAAATAGGCAGTACAAATAGCACTGGTCCTATTTTTGAATCATTGCATCAGGAGGGTGAGGGTTCCAAGCACATGCATTGCTACAGTGCAATCTGAAAGCCTGTACATCAGCAGATCAATCAAATTCATGCATTTAATTGTAACCTGTCAAATGTGTGTCAAGCATTGGTTCAAAAATAATACCTGAGGCAAGATGACTCGTGTCTTTGTACTTCTTACTTCCAACCCAGCAATATTTTGTTGAATAATGACAAACACTTTATTAAACATGTTAATTAATATTTTGCTATAAAAGTACAGGCAGTTATTTAAAGATTAAAATGATTAATTATAATAATTTAAAAATTTAAAGGCTATATAATTGCTATTTTGAGAACCAGACAGTAACATTATTCCAGGGAAGAAAAGTATTTCTTCTCACCTATCTTATGCTCTATCTGAATTCAATAATTCCCTAGCAGTGAACATTGACTAACAGTCCTTTGCCAAGAATAAATCAATGAATCCCCTTAATTAACTAGTAATGCCCATGGTAAGTTAAGGCTTCTACATCTGCATATTTTAGACAGTCACAGCCAAAGATTCATGTTCTTGTCCTTACCAGCAGCGTCATTCAGAAAAAGAGAAAAGTGCATGCTAAACTGAATTTCTCCATCTCCTCATTCACTTCACTAATACTAGGCAGTCAAGGCAGTCCTGCCATAATTTTTCAGACCAAAACTGCAGAGTTCACGAGACTTCTGCTTTTATAGAGCAAACATCAACCACATAGTATGAATGATGGACCCAGAGGCAGTATTGTTCATATATGAATCCTAAGTTTCCATCCTTGCCAAGCAAGTTCAGGAAACTCAATGTACAAAGTTTGGTATGATTTTAGTTATTACTTTGGACGGCAAAGATGCAAGAATGTAGAGCGCATTACTCAGCTTTTTTTTTTTTTTCCAAAAGCGAAGGGGATTATTTTTAATTTTGGATATGAACTATTTTATGGTCTGAATATACCAATCCTTCCCTTTTCACCTGTCTGAAGTGTTAATTTAAAAATAATCACTTTTGTAGGTGCAGAAACAAGTGTCAAACTGTCAGTTTAAAGGATTATAAGAAGCCCTTAGAAAGCAGGCAGATAGCTATAAATATTTCTTGGAATTTCTTTTTAATCTATAAACTTCCAGTGAGTTCAAAGGTCATAGGTGTACCATAATTACAAGTCTTGAATTTTAAACCCCTCCTTGTCTGGAAGACAAGAGTGACTGAAATAGGCCTATCCAGATGAATTTCCCAAGCAGGAGCAAACCCAAACAGCTTTTCTAACACTTGCTTCTGAACTTTTGTGAATACTTTACTCACATTTTTGGTTTGGTTTTTTTTTACTCCTGAATGTATACAAATTCACTCAGTAGGAAAAATTAATTCAGAATAAAAGGACATCTTTTAATTTAAGCAATGAGGAGGTACCACACACACTAATGTCTTCTTAAAGGGTGATGCTCCAGGGTTTTTATCTAGGGTATTGTTTAGAAGATGGTCCATGAGATGAATGAATGCCCAGCAGCTCTCCCAAAAATACTTCAGGCTGAGGTGTCTAAACTGTGACACCCTCATGTGTTGGCAAGGTTACTGGGAGATCATGGCCTGTTTCAAGCTAAAAGTTGACTGAAGGGGGGCAGGATGTTGTGTGGTCGCTTCTCTCTGCACTGTAAAAATCTCAATTCCTACTGCAGGAGCTTTTATCCAGCTGCTTTTTGTTTGCTCTGTGATTACATGTGTGAGCAAGCAGAATTTATGAGTCCATACAGGTCAAGTGAAAGGGTAAAATTTTTCATTCCAAGAAAATGACAGGAGAGGAGGTCAAGTGAAAGTTCATGTCAAAGGCTATGAGAAGTTAAATACAGATGAGTCAATAGCTCACATGTGGACATATCCCAACAACAAAATTCTTCTATACTGTAATATCCTCACTAAATTTTTCAGTTCTCTGACTGAAACATTTTAGACCCATTAACATGATTCCTCTAATAGTGCAGACAGGCTTTTTATGCAGGAATGCCTCTGGAGATATGATAACTGGAGGGATATTCCTCTCTATCAGGAGAACTGTCAGAGGAAATTACTCTAATATGTGTGCACAGAGCTCCTCCAGAAGAGGAAGGCTGCTCCCTTATGGGGAGATGAATGGAACCTCAAGGATGTTGTAGGCTTTGGTTATTCCCTTTTGTTTCTTGCTTGAAGCACTTTTAGATCATGTTAGGAGATTTTAAGTACTAGAAGTAAATGAGAGCTTCCATTTACTTTTCTGGTAATTTAGTGTTTGGCAAACTGGAAAATATACAGATTAATAGATCTGTCAGGCTCAGAAGCATCTGGTTTAGAAAATTAATGAGTCTGCATGAAAAAGAGGAAAAACTGCAATGCCATGACAAGCTTTCCTTCCCATACAGGTTACAAACGCATTAGCTGAGTGTTCTGTCCTTCCTCTCCAGAGGGGGTTTAGGAGCTCAGCAATGCAACTAAGAGGATTTCTACTGACATCAGTGATCTCTGTGGTCTTTGAATAGATGCTAAGGATTGCACCCTGCTCTAATGACCTGCTTTGAGAATTTTCCATTAGTTTAAATTACAGTTCAGTCATTCTACAGCTAAAAAGGGGGTTAAAAAATATATGGGAAGCAGAGATTCTCTGAAAGAAAGCCTGATGTATACCTATGGGTGAATAAATTGTCCTGATGCTGCCCCAAACAGATCAAAACAACTTTAGAAAATTCTGTTTCTTTTGAAGTTAGACAGAAACAGTCCACCAATGCCTTTTATATTTTCAGTTTGCACCACATGCCTTGAAAACGGGAGAGCAAGATCCAGAAAGGCTGTAACTGTTTTCCTGCTGAAGTTTCACAGGTGAACCAGTAGGGGCTAGTACACAGGAAACTGGGAGGACCCTGGAAAATAACACAAGCATTGTGAAGAACTGCAGACCTGTCGTGTCCCTTACACAAATGCACTTTCCTCGTGCTGCTGAGATGCCCATTTCCACCCCACCTCGGGGTCACCAGCTCCTCAGTCTCACACGTTTTCAGGGCAGGTGCCTCTCAGCCTGTGGCCAGCTCTGCCAGGCACACAGGGCAGCAGCTGCTGCTTGCACTGAGGCAGGAGCTCCAAGGAGTGCCCAATCCACATGTGTGTTCCCACCATGACCCTGCTGTACAGGCTCTCTCTTGCCACTTAATCCCCCGCTACAGAGTTATGAACAAAGAGATTAAAAGCAAAAAGTCTGAGGCTGGACCAATCTCACGATCTTCCCATTCCAAGCCCCAGTGTGACTGCTACAGGCACCCCTGAGAAGACTGCGTCTGTCACTGCAGGGAATGTGCAAGAGGAGCATTGCACAGGCCTGAGGCTGGCAGAGGGAGACAATTTGCAACCCGTTGTCACCCTCTAAAACACTTAATAAGATGCTTTTATAGTATGATGCAAACATTTTTTGCATCACAGTACATCTTGTCAACTATTCTTCGAAATTGTTGGCATGTTTAAATATTTATTGTAAACTAATATGACATTTCAATGAGATAAACACAGCATTCATCTCACCTAACAGACCGGAAGACAGTTACTCAAGCACCTCCCAGAGCCATTAAAAGTTTAGGGTGTGGGAAGGGATCCTCCTCTCCTGCCCATAAGCTTGCAGGTGGTGCAGTCAGCACTCTGCCTCTCTGGGAGCAGGAGCAGGTCTGGTCTGTTCATATCCCACCACCTCCATCTAAATTTCCAAATTACCAGAAATATTGGGAAAGATTACTCTGCTTATCACTAGTGACCAAAAATTACTTTTAGAAACAGAGAAAGTCTTTAGTGACCTCATAGAAAAAAAAAAGAGATAAATCTGATGGGTGGGTTAAGCCTGCACTGTGCAGAGATAGCCTAAGGCAGTGTCTGCACTTTATCAGCATCCACTGACTCAGTATGTTTATTTTTTTTCTGTTTGTTTTATAGTAGCTTAGATATTTGTTTATAACAGCAGCATTTTTATATCAAAATACTAATTTCCATACATAGGATCTGAGCTTTAAATTACATAAACACAAAGAAGAGAGAAAGCATCCTGAGAAAGATAAACACAAAGGATACATGGAGGTCAACAGATTGCAATTGTACAATAAATAACCATGTCCAAGGTGCCCAGGCAAGCAGAGTAAGGCCTCCATGCCCACACAGACAAGCGACTACAGGGGCATGGTGAAGCCATTGTTATAAAAATGATACATATTGATTTAGGGGGGTGAGGAATTAAACTCTAAAAGTTATCAGAAACCACAGACAAGAGGCAGGAGGCGATCGTGGAGGAATGCGGGGCAACATCAACAAGTGAAAAGAACATGCCAGCTCAGCCCCCACAGCGCTCGACAACCAAGATTACACCTGGGCTTTCAGAGGAGATGGGCCCATCCCCGGACCAGACAGCCGAAACTGCTTCCATTCAAGGAGAGACCCCAAAATTCACATCGGGATGTCTGGGGACGGGGACCCTCTCTGCAACTGAAAGCAGGCTGAGCTAATCCTCGGAACTCCATTCAGATTCGGCAGGAACAACATCAGAAACTGAATGAGAAGACCATTTCCAGGGAAAATCCTGGCCCGAGGAAAAATAAACTGTATAAGAACTGGACCTCGGGAGCAGCATGTCGGAGAGCGGATGATCACGGACCCAGCGCGGGCTGGCCTGATATCTGCCTCCCAGTTCGATCGGACTCGAAACTCTGCTGTGGCAGGAACCCTTGTCGGTTTCATGACGATTCGGCCAAATTGTGTTATTTTGTTGTTTTTGGTTGTTTTATTTTTTCTTTCTTTTGTATTGTCTTTTTGTTGCTTTTTATTCGAGATCTCTATAATCTATCTAATCTGCAAAATAATAAAGCTTAGATCTTGATTAAGAGATCTGTGTCACGACTTTTATAACACCATGATATCCAGATTTTATGATCTAAATGGAAATCAAGCCAGACTGCATTTTAAAGATATAAAGGGAGATGCAACAACATAATTTAAAACCCAAGAAAAATAAACTTTATTGGGTCACATAAATATCAATGCAGATTGATTGCAAGGGAACTAGAATATTAACAAGCCAAGCAAGTTCACTGTCTGCTCTAAACAGACATAACTGCAGGTCAGCATGCAAATTCCTTCTATTATTTATACAGTCCCAGACAGTTATAGGATATTGCAGACTGCATAGAATATTAGCAAAGTCAGGGTGATGCAGAAAAATTGAAGAAAAAATACTCTCTAGATTTTAACTCTGGTTGAAACCTTCAGAGTAGACCTGAGAAGTGACAACAGAGCATTATCAGTTTGACGCAGTGTGACCACACATGCTCCAGCTCCACACCCAGGTTAGTTTGTGTTCAGAGTCTACACCAGCTAATTATCCCATTAGGAGCCCATGGAGGAGTGAATGACAGAACGATGACTCCAAGATTTGGGCTATGCGGTGAGAGAATGTGTAACTGAAAAACAACAACCAAAACCTCCAAAAAGTGAACAGAACTCTAAGGCCTTTGCTGGGACATTTTTCTTCAGCTACTGGTTATTTCTGGTAGTGGGCAATTTTCAAAAACAGTGTGAAGAAAAAAAATTGTAGCAACATTCCTAGAAATCTCAAAGAGCTTAGAAGAATTAGAACATTAGAAGGAATTTAATGTGAGACTGTATCAGCCTTGGACTGAATCAATGAATGTATAAAAATCCCATCTGTTTTTTTCTTGTCTCTTATGAAGACAGCTCTGTATATCTTAATAGTCTGAGACTTTCCAGTGACTAAAAGTCATTAATAAAAGAAAGAATAGCATAGAATTTTTTGTGCTTATAAAAGCTACTACCAGTATTTCCATTCTGGTAGGTGAGAAAATGTTGAAAGATAAATAACTAAATTAATCCATTAATTTATGTATTATGTACAGGAGGTGGCATTATAATGGCTTTCACATTTCCCACCAGGATACAGTCTCTGCAGTTTACATTGCAAGTACACATTTTTGCCTTGCAGTCACAATTTATCTCACGACTTCTACCTTCTCACTAATAGGGACAGAATCCTTATTCCCTTCCCTGCTGTCACCACTCAGCCTTGGAAAGACTGGAACTGCTCTGCTATCCTCACTGCCCAAGTAATCCAGCTGTTTACCCAGACCTCGTGTACATGGTACACATGGGAAAGGCCCTTACATGAGACTCAAAGTGCTTTAAACCCTGCTCAGTTTGCACAGCGCTGCTGTAGCTCAAGCTAGATCATGGTAACTTTGAAGCAAACCAAAAGCAAATTCCACAGAAGCCTGACAACAATAAAAAAACCCTCCTATTCCTTTTAAATTATTCAGGAAATAAATCTTAAAATCATTTTTCTTTTCTTCATGGAAACTCTGAGATCTTTTTTTTACATCTCTTTACTAAAAGTGACTTAAAAACCTGGACCATGTTTATAAGATGTGTTTGTATCACCACCATTCCCTTCAAGTGTAGTGCTGATGGCACTTACCCAGCAACACATCTGGACTAGACACCTCTTGTACAGTTACCTGTGATGGACAGGGAATGGACCCAACTCCCTCACTTGCTATGTTACCAACTCACCAAGAATTCCTCAGTGCTGAGAACTTGATGCCAATTAAAATACAGTGTGCTGAAAGTCTTATTTCTGTTATTTTTCCAGTAGCAAAGAAAGCTTGAGAATGAAAAAGTTAAAAAGGGGGTTTCATGGAAACAAAACCTTCACCTCAAAAATATAAGTTTTGTTTCATTTAATGAAAGTGGAGCAAAATCAGGGTGGTGAAAGACAGAAGAACTTTAAATATAATGCTTCTTCCAATGGAAAAAAGCCTAGAGGGAGAAATGAAAAGAAAATCATATATATATTTTACATCAACAGAATATTTTCCAGAATAAGCTTCCAGAATAAACTTCCAGGTCTAATTAGGAAGTCTCTCCTGCCCTTGACACTAGGAAGGGCAGTCAATAACCTGCTGGTAGAGAGCTGCTGAAATCACAAGGGCAGCAAAAACCGCAACAACATTAGGGTCCCAAAAAAGCAGTAGGATCCTTGATTTTGGGAGCAATAAGGCTCATTGATTTTACTGCTTGACAAAAGTAAAAGCAAAAGAAAAATGCTCTTCAAGATGAGTCGTGCATTCTCTGAATACAGTAACAAAAGCGGCCCTTTGGAAGCATAGTAATATTCTACAAAAGACAGAGAAAATCTGACATGTTTTGAGGGTGGTGCGGAAGTATCTGAGACATAACCAAGGAGGAGTGGCAGCCTCTCGGGACACTTCTCACCATGATCACAACTTCCACTACTTTCTTTCTCAGGTGGTTTTAGTGCCTCTTCTTGGTACTGGGAAAGGAAGGGCAGAAGAAATGGGAGTGTAGCGATGTGAAAGGGTGAACAGGAGTCATCAACATAAAATCTTCTGGATTATCTGTGTCTCATCTAATAAAAAGTACTTCAAATAAGAACAATATCGGGCCCTGTACTGGCTGTGCAAGAAAGCACTTGAAAATCTGCTCATGGAGGAAGAGTGTGGGAGCACTTGCACTGACATTAAAAGAATGTACCTGCGTATTACTACCACATTTCTTCTCTTTGCATACTGGTCTGCAGCTTCATTTCTCCTAGAAGTAATGTAATTTGAATGAAAACCAAATGAGCAAGTTTTCCTTGTTTTCCTTACCCCACTTAGATAACATGGATGGTAGTTTGCAGAGTAAAGTATTTTTTGGGTATTATATACTATTTCTCAATTTACTAACCAAAAATCTTAAAATATTAACAGAATTAGCAGTGTTCAAGACTCCTGGCAGCTACAGATTATTGATATTATTGATATTTTCCCTCTTAAAAAAGAAAGAAAAAAGTAATGAAAATAAATTATATGTTTTGTTCAAAGACACTCAGGTCTATTCTTTAAACAGGAATTGAGCAGTCCTTTGAATAACAGAAAGGAAATAACAAACTATTGTTTCTGGTTGACCAATGAATATAATTTTGATTAGCTTATAATTTTAAAATATAACCAATCCAAAGGAAATATTTTGCTCTACTCAAACCACTGCATTTTTGATGTTTATGCATTCTGATGCATGCCAACATTATTCAGCAGCTACTTTTAAAGTATAAATTATTTCTTAACAATACAATTCAAGCATTGAATTTAGAAAATACGTTACAAAGTACTTGGGTTTTTCAAATCAAAATAATTTGCGAAAGTGTGCATTTTGAAAACATTTTGCATGACCCAAATCTGAATACCTGGGGAAAAAAACGTATCGAGTGATGTTCACTCTACACAATCCTATTCACTACATCATCCTTTTCGTTTATTTTAGGACTGAATCTGAATCTGAATCTGAAAAGACTGAAAATCAAATGAACCAGAATAGGATTGTTTTCTCTATTTAAAAGCTACATTGCAGAATGAAGGCATATAATTAGGGACCATCAATTATCATTATTATTTCTCCAGAAGAGAGAAAGAAGAGCCTTGCCTTTTCAATGCATAATGTGACCACAAAAAAGAAAATTCCAAAATAATTTTCTTAAGAGTTTTCCAACATTATTTGGTCACCTTAGAAGCTGAAAATCATCTTTGAAAAATAACATTGTAAAAGAACCTTGAGCTATCTCAGTGGTCACTTTTATCATCAAAATGGGTTACTCTGTTTTACAGATTTTAGCCTAAGAATTTAGAAGCCTTTTATATTTGTACATACATCTTACCAAGCCTTAATCTGCTCAAGATAGATAAACAACAAGAAAATTAGTCATTATCCGGAGTGTACCAGATACAAACCAAAAGTCTATTTTGTAAAGGCATGTATGAATTAGAATTATTCAGTCCAGTTTCAATTATTCTACTTCTGAAGTGTCTGGAAATATTGATCAAGACATGTGAAATCAACCAATCACGCAGAAGATGCAGGTTGGAAAATAAAACTTTAAATCTGGAAAAATTTACCAAGTTTGTCTGTGTCTTGTTCTGTAACAGATCAGCACTGGAACTAAGCAGTCAGACGAGCCATTGTAGACAAGACTTCCAAAAAGTAACCTGGCATAAAAAACTTGAAAATAACCAATCTTCGGAAAACCTTCTAACAGACAGAAAAATATCCTCAACATCCTTTCAAACCTCAAGGTCATGGTTGGAAAAAAAACCCCACAACTTTGGAGGTTCAAGAATATGAATATCTAAAGCAACCAAGTTAGCATTCAACCATATCTAAATTTGAAGTTATTGGATGGAATTGTGCAACACTAATATTTGACAGAAAAGACTCATTATTATTTTTAGCTATAAATGAAAAAAAGGCAGAAACCATCCAGCAACACTGGGTTACAGTGTAAGGAAAGACAGGAATCCCAAGTGTAAGGTAGAATGCATTTTCATCAGCTATCACAAGGCTGAAATATAAAGGACCATAGCTCACCCTGCACCCCAAGTGCAAATGTCCATAATTGGATATGAAACTGGAATAGAGTTTCCTACTCCAAGCCCTCCCCCACTCAAACTTTTCATAGCAGGGATAAAAATGCTCTGAAGTGAAAGAGCAAATGCATCACAGTGCTACCAACTCACTGATGAGTAGGGGGAAACACCTCCTAAACTCATCTAAACCTGGCACTGTCCAGAAGAGAATTCTTAAAATTGACATGGACTCAAAGACTATTCATTAGCACCTCTCACATATCTACCATGATACTAATGTGTCTGCTCAAAAGACACTTCATTTTCCTCATCTTCATCATAGCATGTGCAGTGCAGAACCAAAACTGGACCCCTACAGGCCCAGGCTTACCAGCTTCCCAAAACATTCCATGATCCATCCCAAATGTTTTAGATGAAATGGGTCCAAGGGAGAACTGTTCTTAATAGCTGACACATGTGGCCCCCAGCATTTCTTCCAGGACCCTACACAATTTGTCTTAGGCACAGGGATGCAAGCTACTATCTGAGCACAGGGCCACAGAACCAAGCACTTGCTGTGGCTACTGCATGTGTGAACTGACACATCCCCTCAGTGTGTCTTACAGGTCTCAAAAACCCTATGCGCTCCCAACCTTGCTCCCACCTTTAAATTGTGCATTTCACAGACTTTAGCATGACTGAACTACATGACTGACCTTCCATCATTCTGACCTCTTTAGGGGGAATAAAAGAAAATCCAAATAATGCCTGTGAGAGTGGCTGAGGTGCAAGGAAAGAGAGGTAGTTCCTTGTCAGCTCTTACAGACCACTTTGGAAATGAAAGCTACTTGGTATGAATGGCTGGTGAGAGATTACCTGTAAATACAACACATTTGCACTCTAAGCAAGACAGTACTGGAGCCATAATGGTGTTAGTTCCTGTGTGAGGGGAATGAACTCTATGCCTTCACCTACCGGAGATGAGGGGGTGGGAACACTTCTGATGTGAATATATGCACAAATAAGCAGCTTTTCAGTTAGCCCTCAGTGTTGTGTTTCCTTTTTTCTTCAGTGTGAAGATGCCATATACACTCAATGCAAATTGCAGAAAAAATGTACCATTAGGAGTCACAGATTTCCAAACCACTTTGGCAGAGAAAATTTTCTAAATTATAGAAATAGGCTGTGATCTATATTTGCAAAAAACATGAAAATGTCTACTGTGTGATTCAAATACTTCTAGCACTTTAGCATAATTAGTGTTCCTGCTTAAAAATCACCCATGGAGAAATGGATGAGGTCTTAAAATATAGCACAATACAAAATGCATCTTATGAACTGTACAGCTTCTAAAGTGCTCTTGAAACTCAAGGGGAGGCATGATTTAAGGTATACTCTCAATTTCTTCTATATTATAGACTACACCTTCAACCCCAAATAGCAGGATGTCATTAGCCCTCAAACTTTATGAGGTTCATGACCTGGTAGAAGATTTCATACTGTGCATCTGCATTAGAGATTTCATTCCATTCAGGAACGCACTTTTGAAACAGATCTCCTGGTCACTGAATGAGCTTTGGTTCATGTGATAGTCTCAAAGCACATGGATTTGAAGACATCCTGCAGGAGTGCCTGCATTGCACTCCAGCCTCTAGCGGATGAACATGCCCACTGGACCAGATTACGGTTTTCTTCCTTTAAAATTCCTGAAATTTTTGTAGTGTGGATATTGTGTCTGTAGTACCAGTAGCTTTACTTTACTAATCCACTTCCATTGGTTACACTACTTGCTGATGTAGACATAGTGTACAGCTGGGCAGATGTTAGATTAGACCCTTAAATCCCTATTGGAAAACAGGATTCACCATCACAGAGAGAAGGTAGCCTTAAGCAACGTCTGACCTTGTGTTTTGACTTGGCTCCCAAACCTTCATGACACAATGTTCTCACTTCCTGTGCTTTTTCTCCAGTAGTGGCTGTGTTCTAGCAAGAGAATAAATTGCCAGAATGTGAGATGCTTTTGGAAACCAGGACTGGGTACACTCGTGGAATTAGGAACTCAGACAGGTGAAATTTTAAGATTATATATTTCTATCTTTTTTCCCAATATATGGAAACTGGACTACACAGTGCCGTTCTCATTAAGATATTAAAAAATGGGTTTTGCTCCCAAATCCTTATATGCATAGCTTTGACTATTCATAATTTAAATGTTCCTCTCTTGTCTGTGCTGCAAACTGTAGTGCAGAACCCAAAAGCCAGAAGCAAAGGTCTCATTTCTTCAGAGATTTAGGGAAACCTATAGAAAATTGATTTAGTCCAGGCTAAGATAATGTACAGTTAAAAGAGAGATTAATGAAAATGGTTCCAGCTTTGGCTGTGGTCATAATACATGTATCTGGAATGCAATTACTGGGAAATAAAAAATTACAATAGCATAGGCAGCAGATTTTTTTGTAGCTGTTATTTTGTAGAGAGCAAAGATGTTATCAAACACATACATCTGCATTCAGCAACTTTCATTTCTTCAAATAAAGGGAAGCAAGGTACTTGTTTGTTGAACAGTGACTGCAGTGTTCTGACTTGATATTAAAACAAAATCACCCACATACATCATCCTGCAGAAAAACAAGAAGTGATAAAAATAAATGGCAGTACAGGTACTGGGACTAAGATGGAAAAGCACCAGTCACCAAGCAAAATTGAATGTTGCAAAAAGGATGATACAGAGTGTAGTTTATTATCCCACGAAGAGATCAACTTCTTAGTACAGGTCAGGCAGTGTAGTTTAGCATTAAGGAGCATGGAACTAAATCAGATGAAAATATAAAGTTAATGTATTCACAGGTGAAAAGGAAAAATAATTAAATGTTCCCCAAGATGTTTCACCCACTTCTCTATTACTGAGAGAGATGAACAAGCTCAAATCATATCCAGTGATGGCCATGAAAGTTTTTCTTTAAGCCAGAGTAGGGAAATGTAATACAATAGAAGTAAAATCATGCTTCTCAAGTGGTCCAGGAGTCCTTACTCTGTCCTGTCTACAACAGAAGAAGAAGAAGAAGCAAGGAGGGAAAGTCCAGGCAGGAGGCAAGGCCCTGGAGAAGCATGTAGAGGAGAGGTTGGTATAGGAAGGAGACACTGTAAGAAGGTGTTTAAATTGCTGGCTCTGGTCCCACTACCTACGATCTGTGGCCAGAAAACCCATGCCTCTCTTGACCAAGTCCCTCAGCCACTTTCTTCACCACCTCAGTCTTCTCTCTGGCCAGACTTGCCTTTCAGCATCCCTCAAAAGTCCATCAGTTTCCGTGTGTGGTCCAGGAGGCAAAGGCTGCAATCCATTTCTGAAGATGCAGGTGGCTGCCCTGTTCCTGCCCCAGACAGTGCCACTGCAGTTCAGTGGGATGAGTCAAAGGGAGCCCCTGCACCCTCAGCTCTCACTCTTCCCTAAGCTCTCCCAGATGTGGCACCTGGATTAGAAGTTCTGCTCCTTTCAATTCTCATTTCAAGCAAAGAGAGAGAACTAGCTCACAGGGATGTCGGCAGCACTACAGAATTGTCACTACCTGAATAATGGATTACAAAAAAAGGCCAGATATTGACCACCTCTCCTTTTTCTGAGATGAAACACACAATACTTTTTTGCTATCTCTTTCTTAGTATGCTTTACTTAGTTGTTATATACAAAAAGCTATATATAAGACTAATAGTTTAAAATAAACTATAACAATTAAAGTGAAAATGTTATGAACTTTCCTAATAGAAATTGTCATATATGGCCTATTTTGCAAAAAGCCTTTAATATTCCAGAGTTTATCAAGCAGACATTATCAAATTGGTTATATTAATCTAAATAATAATCTCATCTAAGTTTCCATGTTATTATTTGTCCTGTTACAACAAATTTTTAAACTTTTATCTTGCGTCTTTGAAATTACATATTATTTCAAGAAATATTTTAATACTTAATATTTAATATAACAATAATTTCATTTTCCTTCATAACACTAGCATTATTCTTTCATCCCAAAATAATGTTGTTCATTCAGTTGCTACTTGCTTCTGAGCAGAAAATATGAAGCTCAACTGCAACTACCACATGAATGACAGTTCAGTTTATTTAAAAGGTCTGAGCATTCCCAGAGTTTTCGGTAAATGAATTTGAGTTAAGGTGAATTGAACTTTCAAGAAACATTTAAAACACAGTACTTACTACATTAAAATTCCCATTCTTTATTTGCTACTAGACAGTCAGTGAGAAATTAAATAAAAATCAACAATATGATCCTAAGTACAAAGTGAAAAACATAATCTGATACTTTGGTATATGGCAATTTGATAGGTGAGCACTGTATAATTTTGGACACAAGATGTTTAAGTGATATTTAAATATTAGGTCTGTCAATCAAGCTACAAATGACAAATTCTCAAAGTGGTAATCAACCAATATCCCAGGAAGCAATTCTTTACTTCAGTACTTCATCTAGATAGTTGAATTTGGTTCGGGCAACAGAAGATTTTCTTGAGCGATGTCAGCACAGCGGGTGGAATATTTAGCATTTAGCTTTAAAAAGATTTCCTTATTTGGGAAAGACTTCATCATTAAGACACAAAAAATTGTGAATTGTATCAAAAGCTTGTTTACGGTAACTGCTAAACAGAATGATACAGTAAATACCAGATAGAAGATGTGTGCCTCAGGCAAGAGAACAGAGGCCTGTAAATTCTGGAAAAGTGAAAGGGAAAAATGAACACAATAATAGTATACGAAATTTTAGCCCCTTTTCAATCCCAAAATTCAGTTTGAAATAGTTTAAACTAGCTAGTGCACAGACCAAGTTCTATAGTTTAATGTAATTTCATAAATCTTTTTCAGGGGGCAGAATCTCAAAGGCATTGCAGGCAGAAGAATCAACATTCAACAATGAGCATTTTCTTGACAAAACCTAATGAAATTCCATCAATCAATGAAAGCACACTTGCACAGAGTACTGGAAATAATCTTGAAATAAAAAAATCTTGAAATAAAATCCATTAAATAATTCATTATATAAATATCACCATGTTGTGGATTAAAGGTCAATATTCTAACAGAACATGGGAAGACTTTTGATTTTTAACACAACTAAAAAAGTTTTCTTCTCAAATCTTATCCAAGAAACAAATATTTCTTCAAGTGATACCAGGAATGCAAAATCCATATTTGACATCATCAGAATACAAGTTAAGTTCTGCTCCTGTACCAGAAGGACATTGTGCCTACAGGCTTGTCTTAAATGTATAGATTATGTATTAATCTCTGATCTGTTCAATTCACAGACATGTGTACAAAGTATTTGCCCCCTTCATGCCTGCAGAGCAGCTGTTTAGTGTATCTACTCAGCATCACATCATTTCTGCAGACATCTCTGATATCTGCCTCCATATAAAGGTATGGGTTCAATTGCACTTGAATTCTTCAATGTCTCTCCAACTCAGGCTGTTACCTATTTATCTCAGATTTCATATGAATCAATTGTTTTTATCAAAATAAAAATGCTGTACCTTAAACTGGATTGTTGGGAGGGCAGTAACACACACACAAAAAAAGACTCCTTAGGGGAAAAAAGTGTAAAATTTCTCTGTATATCCAGTCATTTTAATGAATTTACAGCTGAGATGCAGGAAATAGTAAACATTAAAGAACACAAAAATTAAAATAATATTGCAGTGTTGTATTTTGAGGAAAAATATTTAACTACAATGCCTGACAAAAAACAAACAATAAAGAGAGGCTTATGACACCAACTTTTTATGTTTGACCTTATTTTGTGATTTTCTAGAGAAAAGTGTCTGTTGACAAGGATTAAAACTTGTTACCCTTTAATTGACTAAGACGTTTTATGAGTGAAAGTGGACAAGTAGAAAGTTACATGAAAAAAAAAGGCAAATTGACCTACAATGAAAAATACATGGGGTACCAGAGGAATAGTTGTCCTGGCCCTAAATTCTTATGAGAGGTAACAGTGGAGATCACCACCTAAAGTGATCACACTGAAATGAAGAAGAAACATTGCTGGACAGTGCAAGGCACTGACCCATGCCTCAGCTGTGGAAACCAGCTTTGCATCCTTTGACACCCTCAGCAATATAAGCCAATACAGCAGAAAACTACACTTTTACATCTCTATTGCTTTAGTTGGACAAAGCATTTTTCAAGCCATGGGCCAGCCTCAGAGCCGAGATACTGCAGCTGAGCAAGCAGAACACCTCTGAGCATCTAGTCCTCTAATCCAAAGCTTGGCAGCGTGTGGTGATGGAGCTGACTTGGGAGGCTTGCTGGAGCTCCGTGGGGACTGAACCCCTGGAGGTGGTCCAGGAGTCCCATAGATGATGCTGTGAAGGCAGCTGGAAAGGCAGGAGCACAAGGGCATGCTGGAGCAGCAGGAGGCTAGCATACTACTAATGCTATGAATTCATGGGACAGAAGAACTTTGAGGGGACCAAATGAAAACAGAATCAGGAAAGAAGAAAATAGTACATTATTGAAAGATCAGGAATGAAGTACAGTAAATGGTGGTACGGCAAGAAAAGAAGAAATCATGGCAACTCATGGGTCTCAGATAATGGACAAAGCAGAAGAGCAGACTAAAGTGAGTTGATAGGCAAACCAGAAGACTGATTTAAAACTGCTGTTAGGAAAACTACAGTAATGTAGTTTCCTGCAGCTTAGAAAAGATTGTTTAGCAATTACATTAATAATTAATCAGTTCTGCCTCACCAACCTGTCTGCCACTACCTCTGCTAAAATCTTGAGTAGCATGGTGAACAGATTGAAACTGGACATACAGTGTGACATAAAACCTCTGGCTGGTACTAGCACACTCTACAGCCATTTTTGTGTGGATATGGTGAATATCTGTATCTGTTTAATGCTAGATAAAGCACCAATCCTTGAATGCACTTTGCAGTTTGCCTGAACTGCATTAATAATTACTCTTCAATTGTGGTTAGTCAGCCATCTGTCTAACAATTTCAAAAGCATTAACCACATCGCTTTTTTTCTGACGTGGAGTAATGTCAAATGCTCTGCTGAAGTCAAGAGATATGTCCTCTTTATTCCTCTTTTCTATGAAGCTTATTATCTCATCAAAGGCAGAAATCAACTTAGCTTGACATGATTTATTTTTATGAACCCATACTGCCTTTCTGCATTAATCTCTTTTAAAAACTTGCAGACCGCTTCATTGTTTGTTCTGGTACTTTGACTACTTCTTCTGGCCTATGCCTTACAAGATTTGATATTTTATTCATATTTCCTGAAGATAAATAGTTTTAATTGATGTTTTGTACCACTTCAGATAGGCTCTTAATCTTGAAATTCAGTCCTGGCTATTTCTTCTACTATCCAGGTAAACCAGATGGATTAAAGCCAGGTCTGAGAAATTTCTGGCCATGCTTCAACTGTATCATCATAATGGAAAACTCTGACATTAGATTTTCTTCCATGGCTAGAGACAGGTCTGTTCTCTGCTGATTTCTGTACCACAATGATGGAGAGGGTATCTTGCTATCTGACCAATGATTTCTGACTGTTAAAGGACATATTTTTCCCAGTGTTCTTACTCTGACACCATTTAATGCTGTTGAGTGAAACCCCCTATGAAATTAGAAATACAATCCAAACAAGGATGTCCAGCAAAGCTCTATTCTCTGAAAAGACTCTAGACTCTGTGGGGCAGCTGTACCCACACCACAACATTTCTTTCACCAATAGTAGTACTATCTTACTGGAATTTTCCCACACAAAGTGCCTATCTTTGTACCCTTGGGAGTACTCATGGGAGGTCAGGGCTTCTCTTCCTATGCCGTGGGTAAAGCAAGGTGCAATTTTACTATGAAGGTTAGGATTCAGCTTAGTAATTCTTGACTTCAGACAGTAACTCTTGGACTTCAGGGACTGAAGCCAGGCAGCTGTGGATATTGAGGAGACAGTAAAACCTGATTTGAATACAGGATAAAATTGCTGAAGCAAGTTGAAAGATAAGATACAACCACATCATCCAAATCTAATGGGAACCCCCATTATCTGTCATCTCTGTCATATTACTTGTCAACATGGTCAAGAGCATGGAAGGCATTTCCAGCAAGATTTATTTTTACTTGAATGACAACTAATTTGTCATATAAATTGATCTCTAGAGCTATATGATGTCCAGTGTATAAAAGTCAGTGAATCATTTTGGCTGAAAGATATGGCACTTTTAGTGAGACCAGTATATTAATAACAGTATTTTTATTATTCAAGGAACATAGAGGAGAAGAAAAAACATCTAAGCTGACATTTCAGCATTACAGACACACAAATGTGGAATTGTGGCTGTTTGCCACAGTAAATAATGTCAGAATGCTAAATTTTATATTATTTTCTCACTGGTGGTGGATTCAGTGCTTAAAAAATGAAATAATTGCAGATAAAATTCTGCCACAATTTCTGTGTGGGTTTAATTGTGAGATTCACTGTATCATTCTCTAGACCTTAGCATTAGAGAAAGCAAATGAGGTCACACAAATGAAAGCAATCATAATTATTTTTCTTAATTTTTATAATCATTAAGCTACTGAATTTATTTAATAAATATGTTAGCACTCATTACTAGTATAATTAGAGCAATATCTTTAAAACATTTATTACCCAAACCCATTCATTCTATCAATCTCATATGATAATGTTAAATATGACAGATGTGTGCAATGAATTCCAGACAAAAGCTGTGTGTCATTTGAAGAATTGTGATGCTTTTCTTTGTAATGCGGTCAAAACTTTGACCTAAACTACATCTTGTGTATCCTAGTTTCCTAAAAGCTGGGCAGTGTTTAAGCACACATCTAGATGTATTTACATGTTGAGAGACATAACTGTCATCAATGCAGTGTAGCCAAACCCATAGGTTTTCAAGACGTAATGATTTTCAAAAAGCATAGTTCTCTATATTTTGTGTGAGCCATATCCGCACATATGTAAAAGGGTCACATCAGGTGACCCATAGCTCCTCTCTGACTGCTACCTGTAGGGCCATCTAATGCTCTTGAAAAGGAAAGGTTAAATTTAGGAACATGCTCTCTTAAGGTTATGTTCACCATATTACATTAATTTAGCATTTCAGTCATGTAAACACAGCATTCAAAAATGTCATAAATTTGGTTTTCCTGTAGGACGTGTTATTCCAGTGATTTTAAACATTTCTTGGTGTATACATACACCACCACAGTATCTGATGTCAAACAACAGAGCCACTACTTTATCTGAGTTTCTAGTTAGCCAAAACAATTCCATGCAAACACTGCAGTGCAACTCCAAACTCAAGCTAATAATCTGAGATAAGCTCTCCTGCCAATAATTATTACATTTATCTTGGCAATTGCACAAATTCAGGTCAGCTCAAAGAGCTTGCATTTGCCCAGAGTACATTTTATAAACATACTATAAAGAGGCAAAATAATTAACAGCTACTTTCCAGGGAAAGACGGGTGCCTTTTCCCTCACTGTTCCCTGATGAAAATTGTATAATGTTTCATTTTTTTCTAGACTAGCCCTATTTAAGAAAAAAGCAGTTTGATAGCTCAGTTTATTTAAAAGTACATTACACTGTTAATTTTAGTGCCACAACTTGGTTCGTTCCCCCATCCACTAAGTATTTAACTTCAAAAATATTCAAAGAGCATCTGTGTTCCCTCATACACTGAGTCTCACATACTTAGAAGAGATCAAAGGGAAAGTTATAGCTTTAAACCTAAAGCAAATTTTCAGGGTAATCTTGTTACTCTGAAATGGATTTTTAAAACCTATATCTTGTTGATCTGAAGTGCCATCAGAAATCTCAAAATGCTGCAGTATTAGATGAAGTTTTAGAAAAAAAGTCTCTGCTTCCTACATACAGCTCAAAACACAGGAATTTAAGGTAAAGGTCTTTAAAGGAATGTATCTTCTTAATCTTCTACACAGTAATAGAGGATGTTTCACACTGAAGTAAAAGCTTCAGTATGGACTGCATGAATATTTCGTGAGGAGAATCAAAAGCTCAGAAAGGGAAACAAGATATTAAGCATGAAAAATTAGCATTCCTTTATTGATTTGGGGTTACAGTCCCAAAAATGTGCAATTCAATTGAACAGAACATGTGTTTTTGTGAATAAAATAGGCAGTTACTCATATAATTTACAGTCTGTAATTAGGAATGATGAACAATTACAGGTCTGGAACAGAAAAGGTGACCTTAAAAAATGCAAATCCCTGATCATGCTTCTTTTCCCCCAGTTTGAAACATTTGCAAGTAGAGAACAATAGCATGATTGTACATTTCCAATACAAAATTAGATTTCTAGGTGAACGAAGGGAAAAAATCTGAAATTTCCTGCAGCATTTGTAAAAGGCAATGGGTAAGTGACTGCATAATATCCTACTGGCCATCAAGATACTGTTTCACAAGAATATCAATCACTTTTTTTACATGTGTGGCAACATATACCCTTTCTCACATTTGGCCTTTAGAATAATTGTATATCTTGTAAAGATACACAAAAGCTTTTTCATCCATCTATCTAAATCAGCAAGGTCCTTATGAATTTTTGGATGTGTTAGCTTTACATGAGACAGGTCTGTGTCTATATCAGAGATACCAGAGAGGCATCTCTGTCTGCTGTTTCCCTCTCACTGTCTAGGTGGCAATCAAAACTTGCAAGGGCTTCCAAGTGTTCCCTCCTCATGTATCTTTTCTCTCCACTATCGTGGAATAAATGTGAGGCTGCTTTTATTTTAATAGGCTTTACAGTTTATCTCTTTCCATGGTATTGTAGATATTATGCTAAAAAACAACAGTTGCCTGTGAGAGAGCTGCATCTTATTTGCATCAGGTGTTTCTCAGAAGAGTTTTGCTCAGTAGTTTAGTTTGCCCTTTGTTACATATGTGTTTTGTACTTCTGATGAGATTTCCTCCCCATGCTGCTCTTTCTCATGTTGCTCACCATACTCTCTTGCCTCCTGGTGCTTCTCAAAGGTCCTCTTTACCTCCATCTTCACCTGGCAGGTATCCAAGCAAGGCTTGCTCAGGGTTTCTGCTGTGCCTCAAACTACTGAGCCCCAACCTACTTACAATGTTCCAACTAAGTAAAATACCTTGTAGAACATTTGATCTAACTGATCAAAAGTGGTTTAGAAGCTCATATCAACATTCTACAACATTTGACAGCCTGCATATTCCATGAGACATCTTGAAACATCCATGTCCACGTGGCCTGAGAGCCATGGTTCCCAGTATCATTATCAGGCACAGCCTAATAATGCTCACCTCCTTTGTAGAACTAGACCCTTCCTAAGAGACTTTCTGGCTCTTAACCAGTTGGCCTGGCTGTTTAAGATACATAGAACTCTGAAATTCAAAAATTTGCAATGAAAATACACTGAGAATTCATTAGGAAAAGACACATGAATTTGACATTTATGTCCAGTGAAAACATGTGGCAGTAGCATATCTAAAGAACAAAGGAGAGTCTTAATGAACTACAAACTGAGAGCAGACAACATATTGCTTGACACACTTTAAGCTGGCTTTCATGCACAAATTAAAGGCAGCAGATTAAATACAGGGCTCCAATTTATTGGAATTTCACTATCTGTGTGAGGTGCATGATAAATGAGATAATACGTCTGTGATACAAGAGGGAAGGCTTGAGGGTCTTGCGGCTGAATAACAAAAAATGGGATTCAGGAAAAAAACATCTAGAGATGAGAGGTGTGATATGACAGGGTAAATAAGAGGCAACACTGAAAAAAAAAATCCCTATTTTCAGGAGTAGAGCTTTGAAAAAGCCAATTCTGATGATGGTAAAAATTTAAAGACTTCATAAAGACAAGACAAAAGGGGAGGTACAGGCATCATGACACTGTGCAGGTAACCATGCAATATACAGATCAAACAGTATCAAATTGATTCAGATTAAAATCTGAAATGTGATGTCACACCAAAGAAAGCTTTTAAGAAAGCTTTTAAGGCAGAGAAGATGAAGTGGCAAGGCAGGAATTGAATATGCCCTTCCAAGAAAATTGTTGACAATAAATATCCATCCAGAAGGCCTTACACAGCCAGCAGGATTAATTTATGAAGACTGAATTTGCTAACCTCATAAAGGCTAAGTGATAGCACAGTGGGAGGCTGAGGGTGAGACATTTCTACATATTTAACAGAGTGTAAATGCCACAGGGTAGATCCTGTGCAACCCAACATGAAGTTTGAACTGATGGAAGTATGAAAAAGTTTTTATTAAAGGCAAATATTTTTGACTGACCTAAAATTTTCACAGGATAAAACAAAGCAATTTTCACTTATTCTAATGCTTTTTTTTTTTTTGACAACCCTATTCCTATTACAGTAGAACATGAAATTCTTGCAGTTTCTGTGTTACATGCAAATTTTACAAGCTAACATGCCTCAAGCAGGCCACAGGGGTGAGCATTTTTCTCTACAGCTTTACTCGGTCCTGATCTGGCACATTTCAGAGGAAAAGCTTAGCCTTTAGTGCAGTGGATCTTCAGAGGTGAAGCATTTTTAGAAGCATTTGCTGCTGGGAGAGTGAATAGAAAAACTGTTGGAAGTACTACACTCTACAATAAATCAGTTCCTGACAGCAGACTAGGAAGACAGCTTGGAAAAAATGTGAATAGTCTAAATAAAATAAACCAGCTACAAATATGTGTTTTGACCTTTCCCTACTCCTTCCTTTGTTTTCCGTGTTCAATCTCCTTTTCTGCATCATTTATCTATTTATATTTCCCAGTTTCTCTTATCTCATTTTCTTTTATTTTTCTTATTTTCTCCTTTTTCTTGACTGTTTTATGATCTTGTTCTCCTTGTCTCTCTAACAGCGTTTCTATATTCTTACCCGCCTAAGTCATTAGCCATCTCCCTACATGCCCTGTGCTCTGACAATTTCTCCCCCTGGAGAAAATGTTTTCTCCAGAACGAGGCATTACAAACTTGTTTTTTTGGGGTTTTTTTGGTTTTTTTGTTTAATAAGTAATATTCAAAGGCCCGTGCCAAAGTTGTCCCTAAATATTTCCAGTTTACAAATTGGCAAACAGAAGCACAAGAAGACTTAGTCTACAGCAAGTAAAACTTGTGTCTTCCAAGTAAAATTTAAATGCTTTTAAGTGTTAACTGTCTCTTCATCTTTATTCTGTGCTTCAAATTCCTCTACCTCATCAGTAGCTCTTCTTTACTCTCCATATTCTCTTTCTCCTTAAAGGTTTTCTCCCTTTTAGCCATGAGAAATATTCTGTTACACATGTACATACATACAAATATATATAGATAAGTACTTGTGATACTGCTACCTTCCCACATGTAGCTGGACAACAAGAGAACTGTGATAAAAAGAAGATATGTAATAAGGCATCAGTCACATGGAATAATGGTGACTGAGACACACTGGAAATCAACAGATATAAATATCTGAGGACTTAAAAGATTTTTCTTCATTATTTCGTACAGTGTTAATCACTAACTCAAGACCTGAGCATTTAGCAATACCATGACACATGTAACAAGTAGCTATGTGTGGTCTTCTTTTTATGAACCTATTTGGTCCTGGGATATGTTTTTTTCCTAGTTTTCATTTAATCAATTATTTTCACCCTATGTGCCACAACACTGGTGTCTTAATTGGAATTTAATATGTCCTACATCTAATGCCTCCTCTTTAATTTCTCATTAGTGGTTACACCAAAAAAAAAAAAGCCATTTTTCATTTGACCTAATTTTTATGGGCTTTCTTCCTACTAGAATTTTTTTGCCTGAAATACCAGGTCTCAGATTTCTATCATGATTTGAAACACTTTCTTTATACACCTTCTGAATTCCAGTTGTTCTCACAAAGAAAGTGTGCCACTTAGTGCCTCATTGCACATGTCAGTCACGTGTCAGTGTCACATATCTTCAAGGGTTGGGATCAGGGAAGTCTGTTAAATATTAATGATTATCCATTCAAATGGGAATAGCTGAAGACAATAACATGATCACTTGGTAACTGAGGTTAGATTTGTCCAACTTTGATCCCAGTGATCGAAACCCACAGGGTTTAAAATCCCTCTCAAAATCAGACAGGTGTTTTAGCCTAGACTTGGAAAAGCAGAGTCCCTGAGATATAGGGAACTTGTACAGAAGGAAAGTACATGCAAGGAAGAACAGTTATTGCACTCCGTCATGACTGGAGTCCTTTTAAGTCCAGCCAGAAGAATAAAATAAAGCAGAAAAAAAAGCCGTGACAATGGGCAGTGGTTTTGAACTGAAAGAGGGTAAATTTATGTTAGACATAGAGAAGAAAATCTTTACAATGAAGGTGATGAGACACTGGATCAGGTTTCCCAGAGAAATCATTCTTGTAAGTCTTCAAGGCCAGTTGGAATGGGGCTCTGAGCTACCCAGTCAGCTGAAAGATGTCCCTGCCCATGGAGAGGGGGGTTGGACCAGATAATTTTTAATCACAGAATCGCAGAATGGCTTGAGTTGCAAGGAAATTTAAATATCATCTAGTTCCAACTCCTCTGATCCAGTGCCTCACCACCCATATTGTAAAGAATTTCCTCCTAATATCTAATTTAAACCTATTGTCTTTCAGTTTAAATCCACTCCCCCTCCAGCCTGTCATTCCCTCTTGTAAACAGCCTTTCTCCATCTCTCTTGTAAGCTCCCCTCAGGTCCTGGAAGACCACAATCAGATCACTTCATTGCCTTTTCTTTTCCAACCTGAACAATCCCAATTCTCTCAGCCCTTTTCCATATGAGAGGTGATTTATGTGACCGTCTCAGTGGTCTCCTATGGACTCGCTTCAACAGGTTCATGTCCTTCCTGTGCTGGGCAACCCAGAGCTGGATGCAGTGCTCCAGGTGGGATCCCACAAGTTCACAACGTTGTCTTGGACTGCAAGAGTTGCTGTCTTGGATCACCTCCTTGTCCCATGTGCCTGAGCATAGCTTCTGGGAGAATTTGTTACATGATTTATCAGGCACAAAGGTGAGGTTGACAACTTGAAGATGGCAACTTTGCCCTTTTTCCAGTCACCTGGGACTTCACCGGACTGCCATGACTTCTCAGGTACCATGGAGAGTTGCTTGGCAACTCCATCAACCAATTCCCACAGAACCTTGGGATGCATCTCATGGATGCAAACATAGTATGCATAGTATGCAAACATAGACATGTTTGTTCAAGTTGTTCTTTACTTACGTTGTGGGGAACTTTGCTCCCTCATGCCCCATCCTGCTGTCCATCCACTCAAGAGGTGTGGGAAGAGAGTTTGCCAATGAAAACTTAGGCAGATTTCTTATCCATTGTTATCAGTTTACTAGCATCCATTACTGGGAGGTAAACCTTCTCTGACCTTACTTTTCTAGTTAACATATCTGTAGAAGCCTTTCCTGTTATCCTTTGTTTCCCTTGCCAGATTAGTTCCAGCTTTGCCTCGACCTTCCTCACCCCACCCTTACACAACCAAAATTCTCTTCTATACTCTCCCCAGGCCACCTATTCTAGCTTGAACTACCCATGCATTTGCTCCTTTCCCTTTACTTTGACCAGCAGGTCCCTACTTAGACTTGCCCATCTCTTGCCTTCTTTGCCTGATTTCTTGTTCCTGAGGGTTACCAGCTCTTACACTCTGTGGAAGACTTCCTTAAAGATCTGCCAGCTCTGTTCCGATGCCTTGTCCCTGAAGGAAGTCTCCCAGGGAATCTTATTGATCATCTCCTTGAAGAGCTGAAAGCTTGCTTTCGTGAAGTTCAGGGGTCTAATTTTTCTCCTCACCCGACCCATATCTCCCACAGTCTCCAATTCCATCAGCGCATGACCTTTGAAGGTCCAGTCATGACAATCATTCCCTAGAAGCTGCACTCCAGAAGAATTTTTAAGTCTGCACAGAGAAAAATACCTACAAAAACCATCCACAGGCTTACCTTAAAGAACAGTTATGTTCTCTGCTAAATAACTATGAAACTAAACACCTATTAAACATAAACATGGGCCTACAGGGTTTTCTTAACTAGATTGTGTGTATGGTTAATTGCATATAGTTGCTTATTCCCCCTTAATGGGGAGCAGTTTAATTCTTCTTGCATATGCAGGTTTGAAGAGTTGATTATATTATAAATTACCATGTTCACCACCATTTATTTCCTTTTGATAATTCACAAACAGTGTATGCATTTCAGTATTGGAAAATTTAGCTTCAAACTCATGGAATTTCTCTCTATAAGCAGAATAAGTGTTCTATACTATAAAAGTATAGTATACATTTATAATTTTACAGTATCTTGGTTAATTATCAAGTCAACATGTCCTAAGATGATATATGGCTTAAGATCATTCTTCTTTAAATAGATATACCTAAGTCAGTGAAGAAAAAGTTTATTTAGCAATAATTTTTATTTCATGAGGTCTACCTTAAAATGGCTTAATCATTTGTGTACATAATGTCTTAGTTTTTGAGGATTTAGCCAGTCAGTCATTTCCTGTGTACTACAGCTGCATTTGTGTCAAATCAGTCTGTCGAAATACCTGATGCATCAGAGAAAGCACAACCAGAAGCGAACATGCTATTGCTATCTTTTAAAAGAGCATTTCTAATCATGGCAACACTTTCACATGCAAGCATTTATGGCTTCACAGCCATCACTCAAGCCACATAAGGAATCCCATTGCAAACTGAAATGATACTTGCTTTTTGCTGTGGCTGGTTCACTTCATCTGTCACTTATTACTACAATCAGCTACTTCTTAATCTCTAAAAAGAGTTTCACACTATTGTTTTAGCTAGATGCTAGACCATGAGAACCATAACATAAATAGAAATTCTTATGTCAAATGCATTGTTATGAAGCCTTATGTTTGCAACAGGACCTACATGTGCTCAGAATTTCAAGATGTGATAAAAAGCTTAGTTATGAACAGATACCAATGATAAAATCCCAGAGTTATCTAAAAGCTATATGCAATAATTCAGCTCAAGAGCTATTGCACTGTGGCTGAATAGCAAAAGATCTGGAAAAAAACTTTAACATTGATTTTTTTTCCATATATATTCTATACCTGCACATACAATTAGAAATCAAAGCACTTTAATAACACAAATTATCGTAATGTTTGATTTTTTCTAGTTTTTCATGGATAAATAATTGAAAACCTATTTTTTAAGATATGTTCCACATTAAATGCTGTTGGAGACAATACTCAAGAATCAATAACACTAATTTCCTGACAGTGTAAGTTCTAATGAAAGAAGGCAGTGAATCTACATGTATTCATTTCCATTCCAGGAAAATGCAAATAGATATTAAGATAGAAACTAATTTGATCCTTTCTCCTGGGAATTTTTTTATAGTAATGAATCACACTGTAGCATACCAAGTGCTGTAGAGCATTACACTGCTGCATACACAGTTTAATCCTGCAGTCAGAAAATACCCAAACTAAAACTGAACATAGTCTCAGTTCTGTTTTGATGTATGGAAGCATTACAATATCAATAATTTTGTGACCATTTGCTTTATGATGTTTGTTATGTGAGTATCTCTCAATATTATTTTTAATGCAAATTGTTCTTTGAGACACCACACATCATAGCTTTTAGGCTGCTCTAGACACCAAAGTTATCTCCAGAGCCTTCAGAACCAGGCAGTGTGAATTCCCTCACTTCAGGTTATAAGACAAGGTTCTGTGAGACATCCTGTGAAAGGATGGAAAAGCATTCCCCTTTCTGTGAGGAATCTGGACAAGTCTATGGCCATATAGGAACAAACCAATCCAGTAAAGCATTTTTTCCAGCTGCCTGTGGCTTGAGGTTTACATGAGAAGGATGTCTGGAGATTCCAAGGCCTGCAACGCACCTGCAAGTATCCTACATCCTCATTCACAATTTTCCCACTTTTTTGTGCTTGCACAAGCAATTGTAAAGCTGTGCTGTGATCAATAAGTGAATCTTAGTAGAATTAGATACAGCCAGAAAAAATTAGATCTGGTCAGGAAAAAAAGTTAGTTTTAACCTGAATCAAGTCACTGATATTTTTTGGACACTAACAGTGGCATCCTCAAAAAGATGGACACATGATTGGAGGAAGGATAAGGCTGGTGGATTCTCCAGATCACAATACCCAGGCTACAATGCTCTGACAAGCTCCCAGAACCACTTATTTATAATGTAGTCAAAGGAGAATCAATACTATCCCACAAATCTAGTACCTTATCAACCCATTAGAAAGAAAAAGGTAAGCTTGAGTTACAACTCCACTCAAAATGCACTAGGACTCGGTAAGTAGCCAGTGGAAGTTGTTACCAATTAAATCAGCTAACAAGTTCTCTTCATATTTAGGGCCTTTTTAAAAATACTGAACTTACCTGTTAAAAGAAAATCCTCACAGTAAGACTCAGAAGCTTCATCCTGCCACCCAAGCCACAACTTAACATAAGTGTGGGCATTTTTTGAAACTTTGTAATTCAACATCTATTCCATACATACATTCCTTATCCGTGGAAGCATTCAAAAACAGGTTTGATGGGGCCTTGAGCATCCTGATCTGGTGGCATCCTTGCCTTGGTGGGGAGGTTGGAACTAGATGATCTTTAAGGTCCTTTCCAACCAAAACCATTCCCTAATTCTGTGTACATTTGGCAGACTCTTATTCAGCACTGTGGGACCATTAGCCTCACTCCTCACTCCTTCACTCAGAAGTATTGCTCTGCTCTACAGAGTGCTTTTCCTCTAAATGGACTGTAGTCCTACAGTAAAAGCCTGTACTCTTGCCATTTGACTCTTGCTAGACTGCTGAAGTTCAAAGGATCCTGTTTAAATGAACCAAGAATGTAGGTGCTGGTTTGGAAACCAGGCTTGCAATCCTTCTCTGCCTGCTTCAATGGCTCTCCTGCAGCTACATTAAACTTCTTTGCAAGAGAATCCCCATTCTCTACAGCTTCCAGCAATGAAATCTAGTCACAGCTGTGAGTAGATACTAATTTTTTATCTCGCCTATCCATTTCTTTGTTGCACAGACATTCTGGACACTTATTCAAAGCACTCTTCAGTCTTCCTGATTTGCAAGTCAAATTTACCCCCTTCTGGTTCCAAACTTGACAGTTTATTCATACCTTTAAAGTCAGCTAAGGCTGAGCATGTTTATAAAAGGCTACAGTAGCTTTCTCCATCAAATTAGTGAAAAAAAAAAAAAGAAAAAATGTATTAGTCAATGTCAGAACTTCTTATTAAATCTGATGCCCTGTTGATATAAAATGAGCTCTACTGCAAGGGGTTAGCTTAAAAACCTAACAAGAATGGTATGATTTCTAGAATACCAATTTAACACATGCAGCTCTAAAGCATTAAACATGACAGAGACCATACACAAAGGGTGGTAATTGAATTACAATTGAATTATAAAGCAATAAATGGGAGGTCAAATTTTGCTCTCTCAAACTACACCAGCATTGTTCACTGACTGCAGTGGCATTAAAGAAGTATGGACTGAACCAGAATGGTTTAAGATGTGTCTAAAATAAAATTTTCACATTTTACTAGAGGTCATTTTAAACGCAGAAAGCATTCTTAGATAATCTAGCTTGACATCCTGATCAAGAAAGGCCACTGAATGATCCTCTGGCTGCTGTTTTCCATACCATAAGTCAGAGTCCAGTCCTGAAATAATTTCTAAATATACCCAAGGGACAGAGTCTAAAATTACTCTAATCATCCACCTAGCACCATGTTCCCCACTATGACTTAGAGTGATAAATTTCAGTTTTTCCAAAACTAGGGTTTTGGACTCTAAAAAACTCCCAAACCAAAAAATTAAACAAGACTATAAAGTATGACCAAAGGCTACACATCATCATGGCAGCAGGCAGGCTGGTTGTGAAGGTTTCTGGAGACCTTTAGGCTAAGTGCCATGTGTTTTAACTACAGAACATCTACCCTCTCATGTTTTCTCCAGAGGAAAAAGGAGGAGATCCCTGAACATCTGGCCTTCAAAAAAGTGAGCAATTCTATGACCAGATAATCAAAGCTGATTGCTCTTGGATGAAAGTAAGAAATTGTCTGTAAAAATGGACAAGAAAAAACTTAGGTCCAAAGTCAGCAGAGGGATTTGGGAATGCTAAAAGCATGAAGAGCATGTTGAAGAGATCAAAGAAATCTTCAAAGCAGGGCTACAACATCAAACTTTCTGACTGCTTATCCAAACTAGACCCCCACAATTTAAAGATCTGCTCACAAGGGCACTAAATTAAAAAACTAGAACCAGACAAGCAGTTCAAGCTCATATCTGAGTTCTTTTGCTTTGGCAAATGACCAGCCTAAAAGTAGTGGGGAATGCTACTCAGAGGCAGAAGACAGGCAAAGCACAGATTTGGGGTAAAGAAGCCCTGCCGTTTCACCAAAAGTACAAGGTGGAGTTGGATCTCCTCACAGACACACACTGAGCTGACAGTAATCCAAATGCCAGTAAAGTGTTGTGTGGCCCGGCCTGGCACTACCAATGTAAAGCAAACTGAACAGTTTCTTACATCTCTTACATCTTCTGATTGATACAGGTGCACAGTGACAACCAAAAGGAATTGGAAGCTTGTATTTGAAGCTCGTATTAAAGGCAGGCCAAGAAAGTGCAGATTTCAGTGTCTTCCACAACAATAAACTCAGAACAGGAACTCAATGTTAGTATTATTGACAATACCACCCACTACACATTGTAATATCCACAAGTAAGTAGGACAGTTGACAGCTGCTGATGAAATTATCCACCATCACCAAATGACCCTGGAACACAGGGACCCTAGCACATGGACCCTAGCACATGGACCCTGGAACAGAGGCAGGCAACCTCCCTGTTTTGTCAAAACAACTTTCTGTGGTTAGCCAGATTCGAAATACAAGGAATCAAATAATACAAATTATGCATTTAATGAATATATTAAAAAAGCAATATAAAATTATTTATGGCTCTGAACGTAGCAGAATCCAAAGGAGGGCATCATCCTGATACTTGTGAAAAAATCCAGTACACTCTTAGTCACCAAAGCTTGAACACATGTAAATGGACAAGGGACTCAAGTCAGCTCAAAAGCAGCCAATGTATCTGAATACCTTTGGGAAAAGAGTCTTGACTTATTGTTAAGTAAAATAACAGTAGATTTTAAATTGCAGTATTTGACAATGAAGCCTCTTATGATTTCAAGTAACAAGATTATTAAAGAAAAAAATAAAAGCAGAAGAAAAATAAACCTTGGAAAACCCAAAACCCTGCAGGCGCCGCCATCAAAATTGGTACAAAAACAATATTCCAGCCCAGCTGAGAGGAGAAATACTGGCTATCTTGCAGATCAGTGTGATTCAATGAAGCCACCTGAGGCTCTCCATGTTCCCTCTGAAGAATTAAAAAAATTCCTTCAATACAACAGGTATCTGAAGGAACAAATGTAGGTAAGGAAACAGCAACTAGAGTCATGGCAAACTAAGTGGAAAGTTCCATGTTTTGTGAAAACCAAAAAATGTGTATCTTCATTGGCCTCTGTCAATATCCAGCAAAAACAAGAGCTCCTTCTCCTAGCTGATGATGGCTTAATTCAAATGAGCAAAACCAGGCTAAGAAAGAAACATGTTCTGCAATTCGGAACATAGTTTTCAATTTTCAATGGTAACAAATAGAAAAAAAAGCTAAAGGCAGAGTTTAGAGTGTGAGTTAGTAGCTTTTATGCTGAAATACTATGGCTGAATTCATTGTATCAGCAACATAAGGGATTCAAGCATGATTAATGTGATTGGCAATCTAGTTTCAGTAAAATTACAGTAACACTAATAGAAAACTCCCTTACCTTTGAAGTGAATCCAAAATTGCTATTTTCCTCAAAGACTTCCAAAATAACATCATATCTCCAACAATGAGAATGTAATGCAATCTTTTATGGCTGAACAAAAGGCATTTCTTGGAATATGGCTGTGAGTTGTCTCCAGATAAACTGAGGATCTCTATGTCCTCCAAACCATAAATCCTGGTATCATCTTACCAGGAAGGGACAGTTAAGCATACTTATTTTCACAGCTGACCATTAAGATGAAGCATGCCTCTTCTAGTCATAACTTATTAAGATACAGCCAGAAATATCAAAGCTAGTGTCAGCATATCAGATAGATTTAGGATGCAGAGCATAAATAAGGTAGGCAAAGCTGTCACGTGCCATCAAATGTGCGTCTTCAGACATGGGCAGAAATTTGCTCCATACTTGGACCTGTACAAGGCCCAAACTCAGCAATATCCCACAGACACATCTTGAGACAGGGAACATCTTGGAGAATAGATTGTTTTAAAGAAAATAACACAAAATCCTACAAGATCCTGCGGAAGGATCACTGAAAATCCAGGTTATACACATGCAATTTCAATCCTGTCAAAGTATCCCAGTGTTTCTACTTGTATTTACCCAAACTAACTATAAGTATCTAGAAATACCATCCATTTGTCTGTACTGCATCAGCTTCTCTATGAGGATGGAAAAAAGTCTAGCTGAAGTCAAGATAAAAGCATCCCCTAGCCTTCCTTCATCCATCACCTCACCATAGAAGACTATAAATTTGGTTAAGCTGGATTTGCCCTTCATAAATCCATGCTCTCTATGTCCAGTCACTTCCCCCTTTTTCATATGTTTGGAAATGGTTTCCAGCTTCCATCAGCTCCACCAGCTTCCCAGAGGTCAAGTGAGGCTGACTATGTTGTTGCCAGTCTTGAGTGAATGACATTTACCTTCTGAGTCCCCAAAAGTCTCCTCCAATCACCATGACCTGAGATTATGAGTTCTTTATTTCCTAGCAGTCCTTGATCCTCAAAGATGGTCACAGGGCCATACACCCCCAAATATCTGGTGTCAGCAGCAGTTGTGCAGCCAGTTGTTAGATATCAAGATTTTCTGAAGTCCTTGCCCCTCAGTAACAGGATCAAGGAGAGACCACCTATGGCCCCCCCAGAGCCCTGCAGTCATGCTTTATACACTCCAGATCTCTTCTGGCAGAGAGTGATGCCAGAGCCTTAAGACCAGACAAGCCTCTGAAGTCTCTCCAAGTCCTGGATTTGAGTTCCAAGCAAGCAACAAACTCTCTAGATAGCAGATGAAGCCAGACAACCTGGGCCTCCATCCTGCATAGCAGGGAATTATTCACAGCTACCCGATGCCACTTTCTCCTGATCCCATAGAGCTCCCAGCCTCTCATCTGCAGCCAGGGCACTGAATCTTCTCTGTAGATACAAATCCACAGGCAGCCAGGAATTGTCCTCCATTATCAGAAGTCACAGGCTCCCTCCTGTACAAATTCCTGTATCCTTTAGCTGGGTGCTGGGAGCTGTGGTCAAGTCCTGGCTCTTGCACTGGCCCCTCCCCACCACCAATGCAGGGATCCTCCAACCCCCCTCTGCAGAAGGCAGCTGGAGCAAGAGCCCCAAACCCACTCTGGGGAGGGACAGCTGGCAGAGCTCTTTAGAGCTCACGGAGCTTTCTCTAGGAGTCGAAGCCTCTTGTAGGTACCTTTCGATGAAGGAGTCAGTAGAAAGTGTTTCATGGTATCCCCAGAAGTCCTCCAACAATCCCAGGAGTTCTGAAAGAACATATCACCTTTTTTCTTCACCACAGATTTAATTTCCCTTAAAACTTCCTCCGGGAAAATTAACTTTAAATGACTGTAAAAAAATTTGCAACAAAGACTAAATGCAATGGGTGTAATTTTGTGCTGCAGGCTCAAAGTTGAATTCCAGTACCTTCTTTCTCTAATTTGTATTTTGCAGTCTTTGGACTCACTGAAACATTAATCGGAGGCAAAGCAAAATGCAGAAATATTTTAGAAGTAGACCATTTCTAGAAGATCATTTAAACATAGAAGTGCAAACAATTATGCATGTTAAAGTTCACACACAGATGACCTCAAAGACAATGGGACTCACAGGTGTGAAATCAATTATCGGCCAAGAGTTTGCGATGCTGGGGATCCAGTCTAATGTTGGGAGAAATGCTCTGTCAAAATAAAATCAATTTCAGTGCAAATTACAGTTTTACACTGAAACAGAAAAATCCATTCTGAAGCTAACAGGTTAATTTTTAGCTGAAGTCTTTCCTAAAACTCTTATAAATGCAATTATTATTTTTTGCACCATATGTAAAAGACAGAAGGCTGCAGTTAATAAACAGCATTTCTCATTCTATTTTCCAAGCCTCCCAGGGGAAGACTTTGGCCTCTTCAAAGGGGGTGAAATCCATGCAAGGCAAAAACTGAAAAGAAAGCAGTATTTTTCATTTTATGCTTCCCCATTTTTGCCTAACATTTAGCAAAAAATAGATCTATTAAATACAGGCAACTAAATACACGGTCTCTGAATATGCATTTTCTCGTTTGAATTTTGCTAAAATGTTCATGGAAATTATCCACCAAATAATAAAATAAATTGCCACAATTGTATTGTTGAACATACATATTTTCTTCCCAAAAGATGGGAATTTTTATTAAAATATTGATATTGAAAAGACAATAATTAGAGGAAAACAGAGTCATAATTCAGAATCTTTTTACACATTTAAGAATTTTAGTTATTGAAAGATATGATACAGTAATGACACAGCTGTATTTGAGATGGCTCTTCTTTGTGACATTACCTCTTCACCAAGGACTTTGGTGAGGCACTCAATTTTCTTCATCCTATTATTACATTAAGAGGGCAGATTTGAATGACGGAAGAAAAACATCCAGCCCTTTCTGCAGATCCCCCAACAACCTTAGTACCACTGTGTCCTTGCTCTGAGTGCATCTTTTTACAGCCTGAAAGTATTTTCAATATAGATTTTTAGTTTGGTTTACTACATGAGACAAACTTACACTGTCATATCTAATATCGGTTTTCGTCTCTTAACAATGAATTTGAACTCACAGACCAAGCTTAACAAAAATTTTCAACATGGTAAAGGTGCCAAAACTTCCTATGAGTGTCATGAAAAGACAGATGGAAGTAGAACAGACAAGAAGAGTGTCACAGTAATGTATTGAAAAATACACAGTTAAAACCAGCACATGCCAGCAGAGCCATTATTATTGTAGCAACAGTTATACTGCACATTTGTATTAATTGAAATCTAAGAGACTCTGTATGAAGATATTAGACCCCAAGTAAATTAGATTATTAAAAATGACTGTAGATGGACCCGATGCACTTACAGCAGTTCAAGTCAGATGCTTTAAGCAGCGTCAAGGAAAATCTCATTCATCCTCTTCTACAGAGATGTTTTTCCAGCCACTCTCTGCACTGCACAATGTGAACAGTTTGAGTAAGGCTTGTGTTTGGTGTGGAGATCCAAAGGTGACCAGGGCAGGGTCACCATATACTGGTTTTATTTTTAGTATTCTGATGAGGCAAAGGATATCTGAACAGTGCAACAGGCTGTTTTAGTGTCTTCTCTTGCTGAGATGCAGACAAGCCTAAAAATTAACATTCCATAAAACCCTCATTCAACTTAAGATACTTCACATCTTGAAATCACTACAAGCAGCATACAGTATTATTCTGTGTGCAGTTTCAGTATACTACATATGTAACGCAAACATTACAAACTCCATGTGGATATAGTTTTCTGTCAGGAAATTTTTGCCTTTTGAGGATGGCAGTAGGACAATCCAATGATCCTAGATTCAATTATTTTATACTCAGGAAAATCTAATATTGAAAAAAAAAAGTTCATATACAGAAACAATCATAATTGAATCTAGCCTTGAGTAGAAAGCATATGGAAAAACTGTCTTTAGCAGTTTGCTTACTATAATCTAGAATGAAAATGTTTTAATTGAAAGTATATGAAGAGCACATAATTTTCCAATATTATTGGTGATTTTCTGGGACTTGTTAAGGTTGGTTCTTATATAAATCTTAAATGCTAAATCTCAAATTCCTGAAACATCTTCTTATCTTGAGGATTCAGGTGAACTGATCATCCCTCGAATGGGATGTCTTTTTAGGAATAAGGAACAGACTGGCTTACTTTGGAAGCACTGACATTTTGAGCTAGTTTGATTTGGAGAAAGGAAACACAAGGTAAAAGAGTTGCTCTATCCCTTTATAGCTGGCTTTCAGACCCAAGGACTGAGAGCATAATTTTTTCACATGGAAGTAAAACTTGAAAGCAAAGAAGGTGAACTGAGCCCTGACAGTTGATAGTTTTTTTCTTTCATTCACATTGAAGAAAGAAGACCTAGCATTTCACAGCTTATGAACTGATAAATCCTTTTCCTTAACTCTGAAAGGATAATTCTCCCACGTTTGTGCTGTTACCTCATGAAGATAAAACAGTTCTTTCATATGTTCATAATAAGAAAACCATTTAACAGATTTTTAATTATAATATTTTAATACCAGGGGGATTTTGATGCACTTGTTAGTAATGGCTTAATTGTTGACTGCCTTTTTAGATTTCCTTCCAATTAACTGAAAGATTTGATTGATAACTTATAAACTGAAACAGGAAAAATGGTATGTACACTTACTGGTCTGCGGATAGAGAGAAAATACACTTGAATATTTATGTTTGTAACCAGTGAAACTACTGAGAACCAAGCAGGTGAGAAACATAGCACAAAAGATCCAGAAATAGAAATGAGGAATGGGTGACTATATTATCTTTATTTATTAATTTAATATACACAATATAAGTAAACAAGGACTGGGTGTATGAGTAGCAAGAGGAAATATGCCTTAGAGATAAATACGTCCGTGAAAACTGATTTGAAAAATCAAATCAAGGTGCAGAGAGCGGACAATGTTAAAAGCTTCAAAAGCAAACAAAACTGAAGAATATCTGAACAGAGAGCAAACAATAAATTAAAGAGGAAGAAGCATCCTGGGAAAATGCATCTAGATTAGAGTATGTAATTACAGGATTTGCAGCTTGATAAAGCAATTGATTATAGCAGTGGATTAATTTTAAGTCATGAGCCAGGATCTGAAAAAGAGCCAGTTACTTTCTTCGGCAATCTTCTGCTCAGAAGTTGCAAGTTATAGTTTCACCCACTTGATGATCAGGGCAAAACTAAAAAGGCTCTTGAGATATGTGTTTTATCACATAAGAGCATACCTAAATATATCAAACAATGAATACAGTATTTATTATTGCAATAATTTTCAGACCCAATAAACAAGCACTTTAAATTTTAAAACACTTTAAAATTTTAAAGATAAATGCCAAATGCCTAAGTGTTCAGCATTAACTTTAGCAGCCAAATGCCTAAGATCATTTTCAGAAAGAATACGGAAAATTTGAAAATGTCACAAGCCAAAAGCTAAGAAGCTCTGAAGTAAAGGAAACTGAAATTCTAGGCCAACTTTATTCATGGTGTCTAATTTTATTTA
>VZDJ01000782.1:30030347-30171433 GCA_008694505.1 Cyanoderma ruficeps
GATTTATTTATTTAATTATTTATTTATATTAAACATACTCAGTAATCATGTATTCATATAAGCACAATCATCAATGCATCCAAAAACTGGTTTCTTCACCACCCATTTCATTTAACACAACTGTGTTCTGTCCTTTTCTTGCATGTTTGCACATAAAGTGGCATCTGTGGACTGATCACACAGTACTTCTTAAAGATCCAGTTTCTCCTCAACAAGACCATATGTGAGGCCCAGTCCAGTGGATCAAGACAGCTGCATACATAATTACTTTTATTACAGAAGAACAATTATAATTCTATTGATCAAATCTGCAAATACAGATAGCTCAAAGGAAATTGACTTAAATGATACAAACGTTTTCATGATCCATCTGTAATAGAAATCTGAGAACTTCACCAGCTCACTCAGGTTAAATTCCTAAGCATACTTCACAAGATTTAAGACTCTAAATTGTTTTCAAATGTTTATTATTTCTTCACTTCAAATGGCAAGACTCTGTGCTTTATGTGATCTGGCCAGCCTCCCCAGTGATGATCACCATCTGCTCCTATCTCTTGATTTTTCAAAGCAGCTTCAATTGTTCATAGTTCCACAATCCAAAAATATGAACATGTAGAAGAAAGGACACCTGCCACATTATAGCCAACTATGCAAACAGTTTTTATTAGTTTGTGGAGGATCACCATGAGCCCTGTGTGCAGTTCTGGGAACTGCAATATTAAAAAGACATGAAGCTATTAGAGAGTGTCCAAAGGAGAGCTGTGAAGATAGTGAAGGGCCTTGAGGGGAAGCCTTAACAGGAGCAGCTGAGGTCACTTGGTCTGTTCAGTCTGGAGGAGACTGAGGAGACACCTCATTGCAACTTCCTCATGAGGGGAAGAGGAGGGGCAGGCACTGATTTCATCACCCTTGTGACCAGTGATGTGGCATGAAGCTGAGTCAGGGAAGGTTTAGCTTGGGTGTCAGGAAAAGGTTTGGAAAACCAGAGGGTGGTTGAGCTCTGGAACAGACAACCCAGAAAAGTAGTCACAGCATCAGCCTGGAGAGTTCAAGAACCGTTCGGACAAGCACTCTCAGGCACATGGTGTGATTCTTGGGGGATCCTGTGCAGGGCCAGGACTTGAACTCAATGATCCTGATGGTGTATTCCAACTCAACATATTCTCAAACAGCTGACAAAGGAGCCTTCCTGGAGTGGTTGACTGCTAGACCTGTTGTTTATGAACAGAGAAAGCTGGTGGGAGAGGTGGTGGTAGGAGGCTGTCTTGGGCATAGGCACCACAAAATTACGGTTTTCAGCTCTCGGTGAAGTAAGGAAGGGGGTCAACAAAACCTCTACCTTGGACTTCCAGAGGGTTAAAAACAAGGGGATCAGGCTCAGCCAGCATGGCTTTAGGAAATGCAGGTCCTGCTTCCAACTGATCTTTTTTTATAACCAGGTAACCTGCCTGGTGGATGAGGGAAACTGTGGATGTCTACCTGGACTTTACTGAAGTCTTCAATACTGCTTTCCCACACCATTTTTCTGGTGAAGCTGGCAGCCCACGGCTTGGACATGCGCACTCTTCAGTGGGTTCAAAGTGTGTGGGTGTCCAGGCTCAGAGAGTGGTGGTGAATGGCGCTACATCCAGTTGGTGACTGGTCACTAGTGGGATTCCCCAAGGCTCAGTATTGGGGCCAGTCCTGTTTAATATCATTATAAATGATCTTGATAAGGGGATCCAGTGCACTCTCAGTCAGTTTGTAGACACACCAAGCTGGGTGAGAATGTCCATTTATTGGAGGCCAGATCTACCCTCCCTTGCAGAGGGATCTGGACAGGCCGGACCAATCTACCAAGGCCACTTATATGGGATTCAACAAGGTGAAGTGACAGGTCCTGCCCTTGGGCCACAACAACCCCATGCAGTGCTACAGGCTTTGGGAAGAGCAGCTGGAAAGTGGCCCAGCTAAAAAGGACCTGGGGGTGCTGGTTGACAGCAGCTGAACATGACCCAGGTGGCCAAGAAGGCCAAAGGCATCCTGGCCTGTATCAGCAATGGTGTGGTCAGCAGGACCAGGACAGTGACTGTCCCCCTGTACTTGGCACCAGTGAAGCCACATCGAGTACCAGTTTGGGTCCCCTCACTACAAAAAAAGACATTTTTTATGCTGTGGACCATTGCTGCTTATCATACATTTGACTCCTACATATTTATTGAGTCAAATTAGATCTCATGACTTCTGCGATGTAAAAATTTAAAAAGCTGGTGAGGATGCATTCAACTATGTAAAGTGACACATCTTGGGTAGGCAAGAAAAGTGAAAAAATAGACTCCAGATTATAAAACTTTGTTAAGCATTTTATGAGGGTTTTCTGGTCTGGTTTATGTGGAGTAACTAGAAGAGGAAAAGAAAATGCCAAAAAATAACAATGGTAAGCAATATTCTTTTCATTCACTTGTAAAAAAAAAGTTAGGCAAAATTTAGTTTCTGTTTAATCAAAACAAATATCTCTCAAGTTTTTTTAAAATAAAACACTCTTCTGTAAAAATTATTTAGGGGTAAACCTACAAAATTTCATTTGACATGGGTAAAGTGCCTTGCTTCATGTTTAGAACAATCTAGGTAATTATGTAATTTTTGCTTGTTTGCATTTCCTCAGCACTGAAAAAATCTCTCCAATTTTAATCACACTTTTTTTTAATTATGACATAGGAAAAAGAAAGGACTTTATCCTGATTTCTTTTTACTGACTTCAGTTTACAGAGATGTACTGCATGAAAAATTGTGCCAGATATCATGACCCAATGTGCTTTGACAATATGCAAATATATTCAAATATATGTATTATGCAAATAATTCCTATAATTCAGGAAGTCTAGACATATTCCTACAGGATCACTAACTACTGGAAACAATATTTAAGCAAATATGGAAATCTGATTCATTCTTCAAAATATACACTGGAACACATACAATGTCTAGAGTTCAGGCTGTATTATTCTAAAAATTCTCTTATGATCTACATCTGATGTACATGTTATCCAACTGAAAAAAAAACATGGAATGAAGAAAGTAAGAAACACTAGTAGTTGAAGAGAAATGCCATTGCTGGCAGATCAACTTTACTTGACCATGATTTTAAATAAAAAATAATCCTATTACAATCTACAGGACATTAAACTTTGCTAATTCCTTAGAATTTGCTTTATTCACTAACCTACATTATTACAAAAGAAGAAAGCTAGTTCAGAGAGCCCTACACACCAATCTGCAGTCAGACCTTCTCTTGATAATAAAAATAAGTAAGATTCAGAACCTCTTTTCCACTGTTTAAAGAAGCATAACAATCTTTGTCCCTTTTTAATGAAGAATTCAAATATTTCTGTTAATGGTGAAGTAAAAAACATAAGAAAATAGCTTTTTCAATCAATTGTTCTAATTTTATTTCACATCATTCTATTAGCAGTTTTATGCTCTTTAAAATTTTATAACTTCCTTTATAAGTGTCTTGAATTTCAAAGGAGAAACTGCTTCAAGACCAGAAATAGAAATCTGAATGTGAGAGAAATAAAACTGTCTAGTTTCCTTCAGGTTTGGCAGAAAATGCACAGACAGAAACTGTGTACATATTTACACATTTACTCTGCATACACAATGACCAAGATTAGAGCCAACCAAACATTAATTTATCAAACTGATCATTGGTGTAGGAGTTCCTTAGCAAAATATCATTAAGTTACAAAAGCAAATTCACATACATTTTTGCATGCACGCTTGCATGTCTGACCTTTTAAACATCAGGCCTATTTTTACTGTGATTTATATATCATGTAGATGATCATTAGGTACCAGGGTAGAATCCTAATGACTGGAGCTTACTCAAGACTAGTTTAAGTACATTTAGTGCTCACCTGGCAGGATTTGGCACACACACAGGTGAATTTTTTTGCTGATACACGAAATGATCAGCGACAAAGGGATTCAAAAGGCTACAAAAGTGCACATGAACCATACACAGTCAAATAACCCCAGGCCAGAGTATAAAAATAAGGTTGAAACATTCCAAAACATACAGCTGACTTGCTGTATCTACCTGCGTGAGAAAGTTAATACACTGACATTTGGCAGTACTGCTCAGGGCCAGGTCCAATACAATCTTGATTTCAGCTCTGATTCTCTACAAAGGTGTGCAAACCTTCAAAATTCATTGTTCTAGGGATTGTACAATCTTGCCCAGGAAACAGCGGCACAGAAATTGGGCCAAGTCTGTGGAAACTATTCCCCGGTCTTGTAGAAATATAAATGTGACTTCAGCAGCAGCAGCAGCAGCAGTGGCAAGAGATTAGGGAGGTCAATTAGTCTTTACAAGAGGTCCATAGCACAGAACAACTCAATCATAAGAATGCCTGTGCCAGCAAAATAGCTATTCTTTAAAATACAAACAGCACCATTGAGGGACAACCAGTTTCTCTACCTTTCCCAAGACCTAACCATGATGCTGGTACAAATCACAAGAGTTTTGGAGGGTCAAGCGGGTAAACAGAGTAAAAATTTCAGACAACAAATATGAAGCTAGCAGCACGGACTGAGTTTAGGATGGGCGAGCAGCTTAAACCTACAGAGAATGGGGAGGAAAGGGACTGGCTTTAGAAACCACTCTTAAATACCCCAGATGAAATTCCACAGATCTTTCAAGAAAAATATATTTCCCTTCCACCTTGGAGGAAGAAATATGGGAAGTCCAAATAAAGTTATTAAAATATCCTCGAATTCTTAACTAGCAAGCCTACACAAAGCAGGATTGATATACAACACTATACCAAGAGCTGAGCAGGACACCACCATTATCTGTGCCCAGGCTGTAAAAGGGATATATACTTTGTTATACTACCAACACGTCACATTCAACCTTAAAAAGCTGAGGGCACACAGCAGACTTTTAGGTGAGACTGATGTATGATGCTTGTGTTATGCTGGTTAAAGACTCGACTACTACAAGTTGAAACATTTCTTTCTAGTGCAAACCTCTAGTCCACTGCATCTTCCCTCCCACCCTTTTCCCATTTACTCCCCCTTCTTACAGCAATCAAAGCACATTTAAGATTGATCAGCGCAGCTAACAGATTAGCAATAACACAGATAATTTATACCTAATTTGCCCCCAACATTATCATTGGTACTGATAATTTCATCATGAAACATACAGCTGGTCAGAGTTTCATCTCTGAAGTAAAGCAAGGTAAAAGTAAGTTAACTTGAACAGCTGTTTTTATTTCAGAGTATGAAAACATGAGGTTTACACTTCACTTTCAGCAGCCAATTATTGCAGACAGATAAGTAGGCTCTTCTGTGTCATCTGAACTGTTAAAACTAGTCAGACCACTTATTCCTGTGCATTACCTCTTCAGTGAAAAGGAGTTTTTCTTTTACCAGTACATCTGGAAAACAGTATAAAAAATGTAAAGCAGTCAAAAAGAAGAATATTGAACTTTCTTTCTTATTTCTATTTAGCCAATGGAAAAATAATCTCAGCAAAAAATCTCATTATTAAAACCACAAGTGACCAATGTCTAGCTTTCTTGAAAAATCTTCCTATTTTAGGAAGTACTGTTACTCATTTATGCTGCATTGTTGACAGGCAATTAATGAACCCCCTGAATAATATATAATGCTAAATATTCCCAGAACAACAACATACAGGTTCATTTGTGACATTTGAAGTAACTGTATTTTGTACTATACACTAGACAGGGGAAAAGTGGGCTTCACAGAATAGCTACCAATAATCTTGTACAGCAACACAACAATATATATCACTAAACCTCAAATATCAACATGGATTATGACATGGGGCTTAAAAACCCACACAGTTTCTGCAGTAGTAATACAATATTATCTCTCTACAGACCTCAAGAGACCCTTCAAAATCAAAGGACACTGCCAGTCCCACATGCAATAATATTATCAAGTCTCTCCAGCCTCTAAACTACAGGTCTAAAAATCAGGAGATTTAAAGATAAGAATCAATACTATCCCTTATCTTCCCATGAAAGAGCTTACAATTCTTCTTTTTCCACAATAGCAAAGGTTATTTATTTTCTAGGGAAGATTGGCTTCTCAGAATATAATCAGATTTCATAGCTGAAGTTCTAGGAGAATCACTGAATATTGGTATGTGATATTGTGAAAGCATGGAACACAGAATGTGGTACACAGCTGATTTTTTACCCATCGCCCACCTACCACAAATCCTCGGAGATGTAACCAGATGGGCTCTTTGAAGGAAAAACACTGCATCTTCCTGTGAACAAATACCGCCTCTGCATAATTTCATTATGATATACGACTCAATTACACACATCTCTACTGGAATAACTCCTGTGGCAGCACGGCCATTAGGAAACACTCTTGTATGCACTTAACATGCAGCACTAGCAGGTATAACACATATTAGAGTGATCTGTCCCCTACAGGGCAGGAAGGTCACTGCCCCATCTGTAGTGCCAGCCCCTTCCCTCATGGAATTAGTGCTGCAAGCTCAGTGTGGACATTACTTGGAGGGAAAGACAGCCAGCAAAAGTGGTACTCTCCTGCCTTTTCCAAGGTCTGTGCATTTCCGTATTTCATGGCCAGGAGAAATATAGTTCAGAGTTTTCCATCCATATTGTCACCTGGGATGCTGCGGGTGGAGGAACAGGGGTCAGGAAGGAGAAGGACAGGACAGAGGGAAGGAAAAGAAGGAGAATGGAGGAAGAGTGTTCTGTTGGGAAAGAGAAAATTTTTCTCAGGAAAATGCATCCAGTCATTACTCCTCTTAGACTGTCTCCAGTTGAGGGTGGAGTAGAAATTCTTACACAGATCTGCTGCCTGCTCTTTTGTACACCTTGGTTTTGCAAGTGGACACTTGCAATATGGCATTTACATGTAAAAGATAGGGCTTTTACATAAATTATTTTAGACACAAATACTGTGAAATAGTGAACCAAATTTTTAGCAATTACTACTTAACATGCAGATTATTTTCAAATCACATATTTGACCAGTCTTCAAATAAAAGAATTCTAAACAAATGTTAGTGTTCAAATTTCATCACTAACTCCCAACCATATAGAGAAAATCAGAATTAATTTCCTCTACCTATATTCATCAAGTGTGTGCTTTCCACAAGCTAACTCATCCAGATTTATTTTTTGAACCACTAAGCCAAGGGGCTCTGTACAATTCCCAATCCAAGGAATAATACAGCCAGTTTAACAAGTAATCAGCTCAGCCAGCAATATGCAACAGGGCTCAGTTAGATAAATTAGATGTCATTTAGTCAGTGACCTTATTTATTTTTTACATGGCTTGTTAATAATTAATCAAGTGTGCATCCTCTAGCTAAACTGGTAAGTTATATTCTCTCATTTCAGCACATTACAACTTCACCATAAAATATGGCCTTGGGCAGAAACTTGGTGTTCAAGGACTCAAAAGATGTATTAACACAGTTTTTAAATGGAGAAAATAATAACCTTTTAAAAATATTAAAAGCATATTTAACCAATTTTACACATTTGTGTGTGCAGATCCCAAAACATAAGCATACTAAAATGATAACACTAAAGCCATTTCCTAAAATTGCAACACAGTAAATGAAACTCTTCTGCTTACCCAAATTTAGTACAGAAAATGGTTAAGATATCTATAACATTAATGTGCAATCACAGCTGCAAACAAGTGTCTACGATTAATATTAACCTCACCAGTGAAGCATAAAACACAGAAAAAACCCACTAAGGATGTTACTGATATTGTCCTCACCCAGAGCACTGGAAACAGTCCCCATAGAAATCTCAGAGTACCTTACAGCTGACCAAGTACATCGAGACACGTGCTGGGGTGGAAATGGGAAGTGTCTGTATGACATCTGTATTAGCAAGTGAGTAGATCTAGTGGGAACTTTCAGGCTTGATCTTTCACCATGAGAACTGGGGACCACATGAAGTAGTGGTTAATGTATTCAAGTTTAGTTCTGCTGTCATTTCCAGGAAATGCATGATCAGGAACCTACACACTAGGAGTCAAAATCAGATTATTTCATTGAATGATGCAGGAGCCTCTGCCTATGTATTCCATTTTTACATGCCTGTGTCCCTTTAGACTTTAACAGCAACTTTTTAGTTGCAGATGTGAAGTAAATCAGGTTGCCTGGAATCTATTTACTTCTATCATAACCTGCAACTTATTTTAAACATGAGGTTTTTAAAGGTTTTGAACAAATTCTATAAGTAACACCCAAGTGCAAATCCTTCACTGAAGAGGGTCAGTGCAGTGAAGGTTCCTTGTAGTTCAGCCTCACAGAACTGGACAGGTAAGGAGACAGATTAAGGAAACATTAAAGAAATTTTTTAAAAAGAAGACTGAAAAGACTGGGGTGGAATCTGTCAAACCAAGAAAGGTTTCTACAATCCAGACATACAGACTGCCCTTTCATGCCAAGGCATACACTGTAGTCATTGAAGGTCTAGTGAATATAGTCATGTTACCTAAGATGAAATGCATTTCATGTAGAAGTTAAAAAAGTGGATTTTGGCCCCTGTTCTTTTATTCCAGTAACCAAAAAGGCAAGCCAAGATGATGAGCTCAGTTGGTAGATATCTACATCAATGATGCTTTGCAATAAACCCTGTAGGGCTTTTTGAATCCTTTTTCTTTCCTTTCACACTTCGCACTTGAAGATTTTTCTGAACTGTTTATTTCCACTAGTCTATTTCAGAAATATTTGATGAATGTTACAAGTAAAAATTTTATATTACATACAGTTAATTTGAGTTGTTCATGATTAAAATTCTCTATGGTTTTACATTAAAAAAACCAAAACCCAACAATATAGTCTTTCTATGTCATTTTCATAAAATAGCTGTCATTTCAATTCCACTTTTTGCTTTAGGCCATATTCTGCATTTTCTGTCTTTCATAAAATATGGACAATGTAGTTGAGGTCAGTATTCCAAAAGTAATCACATGTCCAGCTTTGCCAAAAAACACTCCTGAAGCTTTATCAGCAAATCAGTGCAATTATGAAGTCTATGTACACTACACACAGCTGCTGGCTCTTTGAAAAACAGCCAAGAATTAAAAAGTGATAGACTGCAGGACAAATCAAATTTTAGAAAAGGATCTTTTATTACATTCAATCTTATCAAATTTTAAACTTGAATTCAGTTAGGAAAAGACAGCTGTCTGGAAATCCTGACTTCCTCTGTGTGTTTTGTTCTCCATGTGTCTGAAGTTTGATGTTTCCAGTCTTCCTCTTTTCTGATGGACCAAAGGAAAGGAGTAACACATATATGATGATTAGTTCATGTCCATACCACAGGTTCCAGCTGCCATGTGTATCAATGAATACTCCAGGGATTTTTAATCCCATTTGATTTAACTGGTACTCAGAGAAGAAGAAGAAGTAACAGATACCTGTTTTAAGGTCATCTACATATGATGAATTTAAAAAGTGTCTCTGAAACAGCCTCTCTGCTTTCTGTCATTTGTCAACTGCAGGCCAAGTCACACGACACAGCAAAGGTGCTTGGCTGTTTATTCAGCTGTGTATGGCACCTCTGCTTTGAATCTCTGAATATATCCTTTACCCCTTCAAGGGGCTGATGTTGACCTGAAGTTTTGTGGGAAAGGCCTGGGATGACACAGATCTTAAAAGGTCTCGAAGTATGTTTCCCCTACTTTGGTCTTCACTGATAATCAACACAGATTGATTCAGACTTAAATGTGAGATAACAGCAACCCGGGAAAACACGAAGAGATTACTGAAGTACCTGTGAACGAGATGCTGGAAAGAAGCACTATGGAAAAGAAACTGGGGTCCCTGTCAATGGCAAGCTGGACATGAGTCAGCCCTGGCAGCCAGGAGGGAGGCTCATCAGGGACAGCATGGCCAGCCAGGCAAAGGAGGGGATTGTCCCACTCTGCTCTACACTGGGGTGGCCTCACCTTGAATATTGTGTGCAGTTTTGGGTACCACATTTTAAGAAAGACACTAAGCTATTAGAGAGTATCCAGAGGAAGGCCACAAAGGTGGTGAAGGGCCTTGAGGAGAAACTGAGTGAGGAGTGCCTGAGGTCATTCGGGCTGTTCAACCTGGAGAACACCGAGAGGAGACCTCACTACAGTCTTCAACATCCTCATGAGGGAAAGTGGAGGGGCAGGTACTGATCTCTTTACTCTCATGACCAGTGCAAGACTCGAGGAAACACCTTGAATTTGTGTCAGGGGAGGTATAGGTTGGATTTCAGAAAAAGATTTTTCACCTGGAGGGTGGTTGGGCACTGGAACAGGCTGCCTGGGGGAGTGGTCACAGCACCAAGCCTGGCAGAGTTCAGTAAGTGTTTGGACAAGTGCTCTCAGGCACCTGGTATGACTATGGATGGGTCCTGTGCAGGAACAGGAGTTGGATTCAATGATCCTGATGATGTATTCCAACTTAGCATATTCTGTGATTCAAGTCTATGATTTTACAGCACTAGCTATCAGACATTCATATCCAAGTGGCATTATTTTTCTAATACCTAGTTTCTGATCCCTCATTTCCCTAGTTAGAGGCAAATTAAGCTATAGATCTGCCATCAAGTGCAATGTTTGCCATCTTGCTCTATCTGATTATATGGACGGAACAATTCCTGCATGCTGGACAGTCACCACAGGCAACAATGAGACTGCACACCATACCCTGAGGGCTAGGCTGATTACATATGCCCTTTACTAACTTTTTATAAGCACAGAGATTCAGGTAACACTGGGATTTTTTCCCCAGGCTAATCTTCCATGTATAAAGGTTCTGACATAGCTTATTTATTGTTCCATTAAGCTCAGGCCCATTTACAGACTGCACTCAAGAGAGCTCATTCCTCCTCTGCCTCACTAGCAGAGCCTAACCATAGGCAAGGGACTTTCCAGCATGTTCCTTCCGCTGCTGTCAGCAATAGTCTGCTCCCTGCAAAGGGAACTTCCTGGACTCCAAACACAATGCTCAGGTTGCCACTGACCTGTCTTTCCTCCCAAGCCTGCCCTAAGGTTCATGCCTTCAGCTTGCTACTCACTTTCATATACAGCACTGCTCTGACATAACTTGAAGCACTCTGGTTTCCTTAATTTCCCTCTACTGGCTTGTCAGGCAGACAGCAGCACTGTGCCAGCCAGGAGACCCCAGCATGTCCTGGACCACCTGCATCTAGCACAGAACAGACTCTCTCATCCAGCTCCAGAATAGGGAAGGGGAGCCACTTCAGCCTCTGTCAGCAGCTCCCAGACCATCTTCTCCCACTTTTCAAAGAGTCATACAGAGAGCAGGTTAAAAAACCCAACACAAGGTTCCACGACACTTATCTGGCCACTTCCCTTCAATCCATTAGCAACTAGCAATGTATTTCCACCCATTTATGTTTAAATGCAGGTGGCAATGTGAGATGAGCTCTTTCGAAATAAGCTTTTGAGAAAGACACCATCAAATGTTCTATTTAAATGTAAATATATTGTCTCTATTATACTCCTTTCCTCCATTAATTTTATAATTTGATCATGGTTTGTATTTCTGGTTTCTTTCTTAGAAAAACCTATGCCAGTACTGGCTCAGCTATACTGTAATTATCTATATAAATGACAGTGTCCTTAAAGACATTAGTACCTGTTTTGATAGTTTATTAGGGACTGAATTATCCATCCGCTAAAAAGAGCACAGAAAGTTGTATGTAGTGATCATGTACCTTGAACTTGAAAAGCTGACAGTGAATTAGCCTGAATTGATACAAATTATTTTCCACAGCTCTGAAAGCCTTAGAAAGTGTAATAAACATTTTTGCTTGCACAACAGTCTCCAAAACTCTTAAAATCAATCAGAGTCTCCAACCCTTATAATGTTGGGAAAAGTTTTACAACCAATATTAGTGATGCCTAGTTACAGTGGCGATGTACTAAAACTGCTTTTTATGAAAACAGAAAAACAAGAGAAAAAAACTCTTCAGCAACAACACAAAAATCTGTCCATGATTAAATTTTGATAGGCTTAAACTTCATAAATAGATATAAAACACTGAAACATTACAAGTGTAATGGCAGTTTTATTTTTAAAAAATCTTTTGCATTGTGTTATTGAAAAAAAATAAAAATACATAGTATGAATTATATTCAACAGTTCTCACTGCGAAGCTGCAAAGGTTTTTCTAGGTAAAGGAGAGGAAAAACACAGGGTCTATGACAGAATTTTCACTTCTCATTCTTTGTCGCCCCTTGAAAGCACCACAGAAACAGGAAAGCAGAAAAACTTTCAGCTGTGCTTTCCATGACACTTCCTTTTTAGAAGTGTAATACAAAAGCTGTCTACTGGAGATCTTAGCTAGAATAACTGATCAGAGCTTTGTTCATTGCCAGTTACCAGTATATTCTTCCACAGTACTTTGCCTCACAATGCACCAGATTTCACAGACAAAAGAGAAGAACAGGTTTTCTCCATGGTTTAGTAGATCCTTGGGTTTTAATCAAATATAAAATTTTGAGTTAACAAAGTACTCCTTGACATGGCTTTTACAAAAGCTTATGAAGCTAATATGCAAACCCAAGGCCTTGCATCACCATGAGTTAGAAACTTCTTCATTTCTAAGTATATCATATTTGAAATTAAGAGTCATAAAGTTTCAACTGCTTTCTTCAATTTGTGCTTCTAATTAAATTGATAATTTATTATCAGCTGAAAACCAAACATAACTTACTAATAGTATATAAACAACAGTCTCCCTTAATAATACCAAATTTAAACAAGATGACAACTAGGAAATCCTGATTCTATCTAAACAACCTATTCTAGGACAGAATTAACTCTTTAGACCAGGGAGGCCAGATTAACAATTTTGGAGAAAATATCTGCAGCAGACTTCATTAGCATCAAAATAAAAAGTACTATATAACTGAAACAGAAACACATTCAGACCCAAAGCATGCTACAAAGCACCAAGAGCAGAGAGCTTAAAAGAGGACAGAACACAAAACCTAAGCCAAAGAAAATAATAGAAAATTATATATCTTAAATCCAGGAAGACACATACACACAGCTAGAAGAAAACATTAGGACATTTAGATGAGAACAAGAAATAAAGGAAAAAGTAAAAGCGAATTGGATTCTATGGGAAGCAGTAGTGAATCAGAAGATATGGTAGTGTTACTGCATAAAGTAATAACACAGTATGTCAAATACACTGTTTCTTTGATTACCTAATCATAGTAAGATTATTACAATGTTTGAAATAATGCTGTACAAACCAGGCAGAACAATATTAAGACTCAAGGTTAAGACTCAGAAATTACAAATAGGTTCTCCTTTTACTCTTGAGATAGCAGTAAACTAGATGAAATAATGAAGTATATGCAAGAAGAAAAACTACAAAACAAAGAAAAAACAACCGGAAAAAAATTCAAATTAAAAAAAAAAACCCAAAAAACAACCCAAGCAGCAAAATTCAGATTTTTTAACAAAGACAGGAAGGAAAATGCATAAATTTAATTTTTTGAACCTGTATTTTTCTAAAATACATATTTTACAATCAGTACATAAACTGGTGAGCTGACTCCATCTTTTCTTCAGAGCTTTAATAAAAGTTACCAAACTAAATCTAGTCTTTTTAAGAATATTTGAAAAAGTATATATATATATATTTATATATATANGATTCAGTACCATGTAAAGAATTCTCGCATTATTCTGATCATCTGGGCAGGATTTAAGAAAAAGTAAGTGGCACCATGTATTTTTGAAGAAGAGAAAAAAACTCTGTCTCCCTTTTCACAGGCTGAAGGAACTGGACAGGGACTGAACAGAAGGAAGAGAGACAGAGGAACAATTTACTGTGATGATCACCTGGTCTAAGAGCAAGAGCAGCTGGAGGGAAAAGTTGCTGAGTACATAAGCAACTAGAGGGTGACTGTCAGTGTGGTGTGAGAGTGAGCAGATTGCTGTGGTGTGAGACCTGAGTGCTGGCAGGGAGGCAGGCAGCCCTCCTGACTGCTGAAGCTTAGACTGGTGGAGATATCCCTGCTGGAATGGCCCATCCTCAGTTTAAGCCTGGTACTGTGGAAGTTTCCAGGGTTTGTAGAAGTCATAACACTAACATATTTTCATTTATATTAAAAAAATCCTGTAATTAAGCAGCAGTTTGGATTGTGTGCATGTATGAATACAAGCGGGAATTTCCCCAGAATATTTGGTATCACAAGCCCCTCACTTGGCGCTGCCATTGCTTTCCCTCTGTACTTTCAGTCCTCTACATTTAAGTACTCCTTATATCTGCCTCTGTTTTTCTTCTTTTTTTTCCTGGAGATGAGAATTTCCTCAAAAGCAAGGCAACTTGTCACTGTTGCATGAAAACACACAAATACCGGCCTCTGGATATAAACTTATTAATTTCCTCAAACCTAGTGGAAATAAACATAAATTATCCCTCCTCATACTTCTCCACAGAATCACAGTATCATTTAGGCTGAAAAAAACCCTTAAAATCATCTAGTCCAACCATTAACCAAACAGTCATAACTGAATGTCTTGGGATGCAATATATAACCAAAAGCATGTATTCTATTCCAAATCTGTTGAAACCAGTTGAAGAAGTGCTTTTTCTTTCAACTCTGGGGGAGAGGGGGCAGGTGCCTTTTGTTAATGGACCAGCTGTTAAAAACCAGGTGGGGCAGTGCTCTTATCTCTTTCACAACCCATCCTCCCTCCAGGAGATATCTGCCGTTAATGGGCCATTAAGGCTCACCACATAACTGATGACATTACATCATCCCATTAGAGATGCTCCACCCAGTGGGAGGAGCCAAGCATTCCTGCCTAAATAATATCTGCAATTCAGAACTGCAGGACCGCCTGCTTTTGCACTGGACTTCCCAGAGCAAGACTGGACCCATCTCACCATCACTGGACCCTTTTATAGGATCATCCCTACTCCAGCAGAACCACATCTGTCACTCCAGGAGGACTTACCTGGACTGCTTCCAACACCCTGACCAACAACGTGTCAGATCGTATTCTGACTCTGCCAGGGTTTCTAGGATTTTTCTTTGTTTGTTTGCTTGTTTGGTCTTTTTTTTTTACTACTACATTTCTATTCTTAATATTCCTAGTAATTAGCTGTTATTCCTATTCCCATATCTTTGCCTGACAGCCCCTAATTGCAAAATTATAATAATCTGGGGGGAGGGGGTTTACATTCTCCATTCCAAGGGAAGCTCCAGTTTTCCCTGGCAGATACCTGTCTCTCTAAACCAAGACACTGAACATTTCGGCTCTTGCTATATCGAAGAGTAGCTCAAGCTGATATTTACACATTACTAGTTTACATGTACTAGACTCCTACATATAAAAAGGGAAAAAAGAAAAAGTAAAAAGAATGGAAGATGACTGTTTTTACTACTTCTCACAGCGCATGTAAGTGCAAAACTGATATGCTTACAAAAATATATCTGGCAAAAAAAATTAGACAACACATGAACAAAAAATGTTATCAAGAAAATACACTGATAAAAATTACGAAAACATAGTGCTACAGTTTCAAAAAAGGGTTCATTTAGGAGGCATTATCTCAGTGGAGAAAAGCCATTATCAGTAGGCTATATCACAAGAGTACTCAGGCCACTCAAAAGCCTAACCATATGAGAAAATTATATGAATTATAGACAGAAGTCCCATTAGTCCATCTTGAACCACCCAGGTATTACAGCAATGCTTGTGGGTGCTTCAGAAAGAAAGTAGGAGAAAAAGACATTACCTGTCAAAATAGAATTTTTCTCTGATGTTTCCTACTATAATTTTAAATGTCTTAAAGGATGCAGCTTTTAAATTTTTTTTTTTACAAAAGCTCTTCGGCAATTGTATAGATCTCCATGTCAGGCAGTTGTCTTGTTATTGATCTAAACTGTCTCGTCACTAAATTATATCCCATTACATCAAGTCACATTCCTTTTGGCACATTTTACATGCAGTAAGTACAGAGACAATCTTATCCTAATAAATGCAAATCATTTAACCACATTTTTGCTGCCTCCCAGTACTCAAATAATTCCTGTTTCTCTAGGTGCCTTTATTTCACTACTTAGACAAACTATACAGAATCATAAAATCACAGAATCATCAACATTGGTAAAGAGCTTCACAATCATTCAGTCCAACTGTCAACACACCATAATGACCCCTAAACCAAATCTCCAAGTGTCATACCTCAATGTCTCCTGAAGACTTCTAGAAATGGTGACTCTACCATCTCTCTGGAGAACTCATTGAGATGTCTAACCACTCTTTCACTGGAATTTTTTTTCTAATATCTAACCTGAACCTTTCACAAGCATAAAACAAACTTCCGCTCATTCTTTCACTTTGACACACAGCAGAAGAGACCAAGCCCCACCTCACTACTACCTTTTTTTAAGTAGTTGTAAAGACTGGTAAGATCTTCCCTAAGCCTCTTGCAGACTAAAAAACCCCAGTTAATTAATCTGTTTCTCAGAGGATGTATTTCCTAGACCTTTCACCAGCTTAGTTGCTCTTCTCTGGACATGCTCCAGCCCCTTAAGGTCCTGTTTGAAGTGGGTGTCCCAAAACCAAACCCAATACTCAAAATGCAGCCTTCACCAGTGCCAAGTACAGAAGGACAATAACTTTCTTAGTCCTGTTGGCCACACTAGTCTTGATAGAAGCCAGATGTCATTGGCCTTGTTGGCCACCTGGGCACACTGTTGGTTCATGTTCAGCTGCTACCAACCAGCACCCCCAGTCCCGTTTTGCTGAGCAGCTCTCAAGCCTCTCCTCCCCCAGCCTGTATCACTGCACAGGGTTGTTCTGTCCAGGGGAGGACATGGCATTTCACCTTATTGAACCTCATGCAGTTGTCTTCTGCATATGCAGGTTTTGCTTTTCTCTTTCAGTTCTGTCTGACCACCCTCTTAATAATACCCGTAGGTGGTAAGGGACTGCACGTGTATATTCCAGCAGTCTTCTCACCTCCATGTTATGGAATATCCCAGCTTTGTGATCTGGTACCTTCTATAAGTGATGGTACCACTACTTATGGAGTGAGAACATCTTTTAAGTCATTATAGTTGTTGATTTGCTGAAAATGTAGAGAGGGTAAATAAATATAAGTAAATGAGAAAGCATTTGAGTCTCTACTGAGTGTTTGCTTGGTGTTCAGGTAAAATAAAAAGCCCTGTATATATAATGACATTCTTTGGCTCCTTCTCCCTGCTCTTTTTGTATTAAGTTAAATGCAACCTAAGCTCAGGATCCTGACACATTTGCAGGATTATCTTGACTCCAAAAATAATTTTGCAGCATACAGCAGAAAATGCTAAGCTGTCACACCCCAGAGCAGATATGGGTGTTTTAGGGAGAGTCACTAAGTTAGACACCAAATCTGAGAATCACCACCGCAGTGTGGGGCTGCTCTGAAGTGTAAGCACTACTGAAGGGAGACACAGCCTCACTGACAGGGACAGCTATTCCCTCCATCCCAAATGACAAACCTCTCCATGGACTACCAGTGGAGCCTATGTGACTGACTCTCCCCAAGGATACAAATAAAAAACCTTAGTCCTTACTCCTCCAATGAAGCAGGTGTAACTCCCTACTTGTACAGAATTACTTTCGTCCACTGAAAATTGGATTTTTGCGCTGTCTGCCTAGTCAACCAGATAAAAATGAAAAAAAGAAAAAAATTACACTTCAGAAGAACAAGCCCAAAGCAATATTCCAAGCATGAAATGGCAGAAATTCTCGGTACCTTAGAGGAATAAAGTTTTTCTGACAATTGGGAATCAGGGGACACTATTCCTGCAGTTTGTTCCACGTAACTTGGCCAGCCACTTTGAAATCTTCCTCTACAATCTCTTCATCACACTCGTACTACATTAGCTGTGGCTCCCCCTCTAAATCCACCCCTCAACAGCATCGTTAATTGCTAGATTTTTATTGAGATATGAAGTTTGAAAACTCTTCATCCACCAATACAGTGAATAATGTCACATATTGCACATGCTATGTAGCGCCTTCTGGGTCTTGAAATTGTTACGTGCTGTAGCTACAGGTTCTAATCAAATACATGTAACAAGTTAAAAGAATAGGTAAAAAAAGGAAAAGTTATGACTCCTTTTATGTCAAAACTGAAAAAAACACCAACAACTGAACAATTTTTATGCAATCATGCAGTTAAACATCACCTGTAACACAAAAGCATCAGAGATGGAATTTCATTGAAACCAATGCTGGAGCATAAATATAAACCCCTCTGCATTGTTGCACTGTCTTCCTCACCACAAAAAACTATTCTGTTTTAAATTTTTAAAGTTTTGGTTGATAAAGGAAGCAACTTTGGGTTTGTATTGGGTTTAAAAATATTTCATATAACAATCCCAGTCTCCTATGAGTGTGTTTTTACCAAGATTCTTACATATATCTAAGCCTCCCACTAAACCTAGTATGATTTGTATGTTTGGTAAATGCCAAAGAAAAGGTCTTGGCTCACTGCAATTTACCATACTGGATTATTAGGTATAGAAGTCATGTTAACTCTTTGTTCAGTTACTGAGGAAGCAAGAAATAAAAAATAACAATAAATAATTATGTAATCAAAATAAAAAATAAAAAGGTCTATAAAATATAAAAATATTTATTTAACTTCAAATAATATCTTAATCAACCAGCTGTTCCTGCATTTGCAGTGGCATATGAAGCTTTTTATAAAACTGATAAAATGAGGATTTTACATTTCTTTTAACTCTTCAGTTTTTTCTTTGGAAAACAACCCATTCCCTACAAAGGGTTTCTGAGGCTCTCAGTGAAGACCATGACACAAACATGGCATAGAGTATCAGTAGCATATTTGGTTTGCAAGCTGAATGAACTTCATAAAAATGCCTCTCTTTCCTTTCCTTGTCTTGAAGAAAAACCAAAAACATCCACTTCTAAGTTTTACCCAACAGACATTATTACACATTCCTGCACAAATCCCTGCCTTGGAAATAGGACTGGAAAGGTCAAGGTGTGTGTGTAGTAAAAAGAATGAGCCCCCGAGCTTCAGAAAGTGAAGAATGGTATTATGAAAAGATGAGGAGGTTGGATAAAAAAATACAGTAAAATAATCAGTTTTCTGGCTTCCCAATCTGTTTAGTGTAGCTATCATGAGGAGGAAGTGGTTTTTCATTATATCACACACAGAAGAAAGAAGTTTATGTCTACACAAACAAGGCCATGAGAGGAAGGTGGGAATCTGACACTCTCATGAGTCAGAAAAACCCACAGATTATCCACCATATCAGCAAAGCTGAAAACATAGAACTCATGTTCAAGAGGCTATGGATGGTGGCTCTGATTAGGAATCCTGGGCAATTTTAATTGAAATTCTTGTGATTTTTCTCAAACAAAGCAAAATAACAAAGATCAAGATTCAGTGCTGTGGAAAAATGATAGTAATAGATCAGAAAACATTAAAATGATTGAATGGGTATCTGCTCCCTGGATGTGAAACCATAGAGAAGGTCGAATCAAGATGAAATGCATGATAGCTGAGTTAATGAGATGAGTTTTAAATTAAAGGGTACAGGGGAAAATTAGAAAGAGATCTGCCTTATTTACATTAGCTTGGTTTTTCAGTGTGGAGGGAAAAGGAAAACATATGAAGCTCTGAAAGCAGATATAGGTCTGTGCATGGCTGTAGTTTACAGAAAGAGGAAAATGAGTAAGTAAGAATATGACAGTAGAAGAATGATTACCAGGGAAAATTTGAAAGTGCAATAAGGAGAAGGAAAATATTAGTGTTGATGAGAACAGTAAATATGCAATCAACATAGATAATGAAAGGAATGAGCTGGCCTAGCCTGCATAGTCGAAAAGAAGGTTGATTTGCTAGTTCCTAAAGGAAGTAACTGAACTGCTGAAAAGGAAAAGCAACAAAATGGAGGTGTTAAAATTACTGACACAGACCTCAAGGTAACTAGTGCAAGCATAATAAAAATATTAGGGTAATCCTGTCAGATTTTAAAAGCATTGTGGAAAGGTGCCACTGATGAAAGACACTTTTCTTATGAAAGAGAGAAACATTATGCGGTAAGATAGCATTGTAGTTTATTGACATGGCAGTACATTAGAAGGCAAAACATCCAGTTGGAAGCCAGTAACTAGTGATGTCCCCCTGGATCAGTATTGGGTTCAGTCCTGTTTAACATCTTTATTGATGATCTGGATGGGGGATTGAGTCTGCCATTAGCAAATTTGCAGATGACACCAAGTGGGATGGGAGTGCTGATCTGCAGGAGGGAAGGAGGGCTCTGCAGAGGGACCTGGGCAGGCTGGGAAAATGGGCTGAATCCAACAATATGAGATTCAACAGGACCAAGTGCCAGGTTCTGCTCTTGGCCACAACAACCCCCTGCAGCACTAGTCTGGGGACAGAGTGGCTGGACAGCAGCCGGGCAGAAAGGGACCCGGAGGGTGATGACTGACAGACAGCTGAACCTGAGCCACAGTGTGTCCACATGGCCAAGAAGGCCAAGGGCATCCTGGCCTGTATCAGGAATGGTGTGGCCAGCAGGAGCAAGAAGGTCATTCTTCCCCTGTATTCAGCACTGGTCAGGCTGCACCTTGAGTGCTGTGCCCAGTACTGGGCTTATCAACTTAGTAAGGATGTTGAGCTGCTGGAGCATGTCCAGAGAAAGGCAACAAGTGAAGGGTCCAGGACACAAATCCCATGAGGAGCAGCTGAGGGAGCTGGGGATGTTCAGCCTGGACAAGAGGAGGTTCAGGGGAGAACTTACCACTCACTACAATAACCTTAAAGAAGGTTGTAGCCAAGTGAGGGTAGATGTCTTCCCCCAGGCAACTTGCAATAGCATAAGAGGACACAGCCTTAAGCTGTGCCAGGGGAGGTTTAGGTTGGACAATGGGAGGAATTTCTTCACAGAAAGGGTGACTGGAATGGGCTGCTCAGGTGGAGACACCATCCCTGGAAGTGTTTAGAAAAACACTCTCCTAAAGTGTTAGAAGGCGTCCACCTTCCTAGGATGTGGCACTGAGTGCCATGGTCTAGTTGACAAGGTCATAGGCTGATCTATGATCTCAAAGGTCTTTTCCAATCTATTTGATTCTGTGATTCTATGAAGAATAATTCTAGATCTAAATTAATACAATAATTAGGTTTCAGTATCAGCAATGTTAATGAGCATAGTACCCAAGGATGAGAGCTAATTGTGCAGAAGGTACAGAAAGGTTTTATCTAACCTAAACTGAAAACAAAGCAGTTTAATGCTCTCTTATACTTCAAGTTATTGTCGGCCTTGTTTACCATGTTCACTGTGAACTTCAGAATGCAACAGAACAAAGTATCCAGGAACAACATCTAAGAAACAGGGAGGAAGGAGCAAGAAAAGCATCATCCAGAATTTGAATAATAACTTTCAATTTTTTTAATGTGGAGAAGATGTAAAAAGAGTTAAAAATCTAAGAAGGTGCTATTTCAGCAGCTTTGAAGAGAAAACTACTTTTACGTCTGTGTTGAAATTTGAACTGAAGTACAAATTGCCTTGGTGGGTAATTACTAAGCTAGAAGAGGAAAATCCTTTAGTATTATGCTCTCTCTGTATTTTAAAAATCTTGCTTTTAACGCAAGTTTTGACTGCATGATACAGTGTTATCAGCAAGGTAGTAAACTACACATGATGACACCCTACTACCTGCTTTTGAGGAATGACAGACAACATGACTATTGCAGTTCTGCTGACTCAGGTTAGCAAAAGATCAGATTTTATGCTGGTACTTCTAAAAAGAATAGTATCTGCATATCATAAGCTTAGTGGATAAGAGCAGATATGAAAAAAGCAAAGAAACAAAACCCGAGCATATTAATACCCAATCATTTGAGGGAAAAGATTCTGGCAGAGAATTTTTCAGCATAAAGACACAGTATATGATACCTGTTATAAACAACATGTATAATGGGGTCGGTATCCCAATATAAAATTACCTGATCATTCCATTATATGAAATGGAATTCAGTTCCCCTAGTTCTGGCAAAATCTTTAGCACAATTGATATAATACACACAATGTAATCATGACTCTTAATGCAAGAAGGTGAAAATGCACACAGCCCAGTAAGCAGCATTAGATAAGCACGAATGTTTAACAGAATTATAAAATAGCTACACATATCTGAAATATTTATAGGTTTGGGGGGGGGCATTTTTGTCATTATTTAGTACTAACTTCCAAACCTATTAAAGATGTTTTTCTTTGTGTATGTTTAAAAATTGTCAAAAAAATGTACTGACAGAAAGTCCTGAGCAAGTTAAAGAAATAAATTTAAATAAATGTTTTATAATGTAAAAAATACAAAAAAAAATCCATAAATTTAAATATAATCAATATAATATACCCAACACAGGTATGAGTAACAGGATATGCCACATCCATTGATTCTTAATAAACCAACTGAGCAGAAATATATTTCACAGTAATCAAAACATACTGGATATATCAAATATATCATCACCAATGTAACGCGTAACAATAATCATTTGAGATTCCACTGAAAGCACTTAATTTTGACAAAATTTTCCTATGCAAAACAGTTTATTTAGAATCTATTTCAGTATTTTAAGATGCTTTTGCCAGTTTCTAATGTACCTTGAACTTATAGGCTTTTTGTTTCAAATGAAAGATTTTGACTGGTAGGATGACTCTGACTCACTACTAAGGACTTAAGATTTTGCATATTTTGGCAACACCAAAAATTAGAGCCCTTGTTATGCAACAAAATACACTAAATAATTCCCCATTGCCAGAAGCTTACTTTTTAGCTCATTCACTATAGCCTTTAATATTGGGCCTCTTATATGAATTCTTCCCTTTGTGCTTCCATAAAAATATGGCATAAGTTCATGTTATTAAACCAGGAAAATCACTCAGTGAACTGATGTTGAATTTACATAATGGTGTGGACAGCCATGCTGACAGAACTAAGCTGAAAATATAAGTTTCTATTTACTCATTTAAATTACTAGAAAAACTTCTAGTAGAAGTACATTTGTGCAACTGGCACAAAAAGGACGAAGCAAATGCATTTTTACTCTTGCCTCTTAAAGTACAAAAAAAGGGATGTACTTAAAAATCCATTAATCTATAATTTCCTCAATCTGCCAAGTAAAGGATATCATACATCCTATCTTTCACCCAATTCTTGCTTTCTATAGATACTCTTCCATGAGCATTAGCAATGGAATCAACCTAGTGGCTAAATCAGGGAAGTGTCTGTATAATATCCAGCAGACAGAACCCATGTAAGGTCATCCTGATACTGCCTCAACAAGCCATGCTACTTACAGAATTAATAACAGGATCATCCTACAGGATGCCACACACATGGAGGTGCTCTGGGAAAGCAGCTTAGAAGCTACAAATGGAATTAACATGCCACCAGAGATGTCACATTCAAAGGTGAATGAAAGAGAGTCGAAATGTAAAGATGTTTTTCACTGTAAGGCAGTAAACACTGCCTTGAAGTGCTCTTCAACACAACATAAGGAACAACACTGTCCTGGGGGGCACATTCATTTTGGTACTTATTTTGTCACTAAAGGCCACATTGAGAACTGCATAGACAGGGCAGGTATTCCACAGAAAGAAAACGTAAAAGCAGCAAATCAAGTTACACTAGTTCCTCTATCACACTACCAGAATTGTCACCCAGACTTCTTGAAATCCATACAATTCATATTTCTAAACACAGGCCTTTTTATATAAACAAATTCTTAATGAAAATTTGTGTTTCATTGCTGAATTTTCCTCTTATAATTTCATTACATTACAGTGGCATTAGACAAGTAGAATCATAAATGACATTTTTCACAGGTTGAATATTCTGACAAAATGGTTTTATGTAGGCAGCAGACTTCAAGTACTTTTTACATTAACTATAGCTTCCACTGTAGTAACATTTATTCATAATTTTTGAAGTGAGGTTTATTCCAGCCAGTTGAGGTTTCTGTTTAAGCTTTACATTCTAAAAGTTTAAACAGGTCTTCTATTTCTTCTTCCCTCATGCTAAGAAAAAAACACAATTCTCAGATAAAATACTTAATTCTAAACACTTGAGTTCATTTCCTTTTCAGCCTTAGTGTTCCTGCTAGAAACTGGGTTTTATTACTTTCTATATTAAAGATCCCTATCTAAAATGCCTATGTAATATTTAGAGATCTGTGTGAAAAGCGATGGAAAGCACTGAAGAGCAAGCCATCCTCTCGTACTCTCTTAAGCTGTGGTCCTGCCACCCAGAAAGGCAGCAGAGTTGTTAGGGTCTGGTGATGAAGTGGTTTCCAGCCCATGGCAAGCCCAGTGGGGATGAGGCCCAGCTACGGGTACAAAGACTACAGCACCAACTTTGCTAGCAATTTAGAAATATTTCTGAGGCAGTTACAATTTTGAGATTTCACTGATGCCAAGCTGATCTGATTGAAAACTCTCTCTGGTTCAAAGACCATTCAGATTCCTTCGGTCAGTGGCTCATTTTTCCAGTGAACTAATGCAGGCCATTTATCCGAACTCTCCCTGGCTTTTGAAGCCTTGACCACAGGTTTTTCTTCACACATTTTCAGATCTCAGCAGGACATAAAGAGTAGTACCATTGTAGCATTTCAGTAGCTTTATCCCTGATGAAGTCAAGATGGTAGTTGAGCTGGCTTAAGGCAATAGTCCCACAGCCTGCTCTTCTGGTTTAACACGAGAGAAGTCTTGCCAAGGGACAGTAAGACAAGCACAGCTATGCTGCCTTCAGCTGCCATATCTCTCTGACTCTGCCACCATTCAAGATGTGCGGAGGTTGACACGAACAATACAAGACTTGGTCGGGGGAAAGGCCAAAAGACTAGAGAAATGGTACGTTATACCCTGTTCAAATCAAAAGCTTTTATGTGTTCTCCATAAAATTCAGAATATTTTATCAAAAAAAAAAAAAACCCACAGAAAAAANAAAAAAACCCCACAGAAAAAAAAGAAAAGAAAGAAAAAAAAAATCAACATAGACAGCTCCACATCACCTTGGCCTTGAATATATAATCCACAATTTATAACATTAAATTGACTATTTTACTTCTGACTATCAACACAGGGTTGTAACATTTCATCCAGGCAGCAAAAATTCAGAATTGACACTTCCTGGAGTCTGAGCCCAGACTATCAGACTCCCTTGAGTTTCCTCAGGACCCAGCCCAATGGCGACTTAAATGGAGAGAGACAGCTTTGATACGTTGTCCGAAACATAATTTTAATAATACAAAAAATAACAAACAATAAGGCGTCCACTGTATTGGAGAGAATGGATGAAGGCAGTGCAAGGGGCAAAAGGCACGAGGTCAAAGGCAGAGTCTTGGGTCAGACAGGGTTAATGATACACCCTGGTGTGGGAGGGGAATTAAGGTGTGGTCTGAGGGAACGGTCCAATGGGGGCCAACAATTAGGAATACGACAATTCTTGCACCAAAACCCAACCTGTGATAACACAGAGAAGTGAGAACTTTCTGACAACCACTCGCAAGACAGCATGTCAATAAGCCTTTTGCTTATGGCAATGAGAATGAGGTTTCCCAAGGCATTTTTCCAGGGTTTTCTTTTTTCCAGGGGAAACTGCCCTCTACACAGAATGGAAAGGGAGCTCCTAAAATAAAAAACAAAAGTGATATCTGTTTCTTAAGAACATGATGAGAATCAACAATATGAACCAACTTTTGAGCATTGCTTTTCAACACTTCCTCAACCCAAACTAAATTCAGTCTCTGTCATTCAGCGCTTACTTAAGTTTGGAGATTACTGCACTGTTTTATTTCTATGCTCTTATGAACTAAACTGCCTGAACACATTGTATGATGCTATTCAACAGAGTACTACAAAAGATCAACATTCATTTTAAGTCTGTTCAACTCCACAGACTTTAAAATCAATACATAAGTAAGTAAAATTATGCCACACAGAATAATTTGCTAAGCAAGTCTTACAGACAGTGCAAAGTTCATTAAATCCCTTTTTACTAAGCCCTTTTCTAATGTTTTGACAAAACAGTTAATATAGGAAAAATTTTCAAGAAGTAATCCTGAAAAATTAATATTTTTCATAATCTTACTTTTTAATTCAAATACTAATCGTGAATTGGGAAAACCTATGAACTAGAAAGTAACTTTTAAAATTGGATAAAAAGTGAAATCAAATGACAAAAACCTTGTTACTAGAAAACACATTTCTTTAATATACTGAGAGAGCAATAAAAAGGTTTCCTGGAGACCTTTGTAAATCATATAAAGAAAGGAGAAAAGATATCCCTGTTTATTTCTTAAGGTATTTCTTATTCATGGTCAATAGGTTTTGAAATGATCCTATGCTTGCCCTTTCAGAGATACTTTAGCTTTACAGCCTCAAATTCTAAATATAAGGCTTTCTTGACCAACAATATAAAGAAGTCAAAATTCATTTCAAGGAAAATTATTTTGAAGCCAAAAACAAGGCTTCAGACCTTTCTGAGAGCTGCACAACTGGGTACTGTTGTCATTTAATTCCTTGCCAGAGAAAAAAGGAATGGAACAAATTATTTTATTAGTGCTGATACTGTTGCATTTTTACCATTTCATGTTTTGTAATAGTTTAGATCAACCCTAAAGACAAGATGGATTCAGAATAATGTTCAGACCTTGGAGATAGCTTCCAGCTTCTGCTGCCAAACAATACCATGAGAAATAATGTGACATGTTCAGAAAAAGATATTTTATTTAAATACTTTATGGAGGGGAAAAAATCTTTTTTTTCTTTCTCTTTTTTAGCATAGGCCCACAAATGTCGGTGTTAAAAAGCACTCTAAAAGCAGAAAAGGAACAAGCAAGACTAGACTTTTCATGAAAAAAGCCTTCCTTACAAAATACATCTGGCAATAGCCAAGTAGTCAGTTTAAATTTCCTGAAAAATTAATGGTTTCAACTTCAGTCTGCACTTCCAGGGACTGAAAAGCCTTTGTGTGCAAGTAATTTTTCATAGTTATGGCTGAATAGGTGTCAGACAAAGAAGCTAGGCTGGAAGGTGCATAAGTTATTAATGACTCTTATGCGAACTACAAAACTATAACAAGAGTAGGCTCCCTTTAATTCTTTGAAAAAAATGCATTGGAAATTTTGCTGCATATTAAAAAAAAAGAAAAAGAAAAAAGATATTGTATTTTTTTCTGTGTTTTGCCATATTTGTTTGGGTCTTATAGCAGATTTCAGGATTTCAAGTTCTAAAACTGATTTTAACCCATATCTTGTAAAAGATCTTCATTCACTTTTCAGAAGACTTCTTTGAGCTATTGATCCTCAAAGCTTTATCCATTTGAACAGATTAAACTTTCCTTTGCTGCTGTTCTTAACTCCAAGCTCTCCAAGCCATTCAAATGAGAAAAAGGTGTGCATGTGTATATGAGATGAATGTCTTGACTTCCTAAAGCAGCCCTGCACCTTCCAAAATCATTTTTCTTCTATATTCCTATGTATTTTTAATATTCTTCCTGTTTCTTTCTTAAGCTTTGACTTTAATGACTATTTTCCAGTACTTTTCTTATACATGAAAATGGGGTTTTTTTCTCCTGTAGATGATCTCTTTTCAACCCAACCTTTTCTGAGAGCATACTACTTGTATGTAGTAGATGTTAACCCTATATATATGCCATATTTGTTGAAGCTGATTCATTTGTATTTGATACCCACAGGTTCCATGGGTCTATTCTGCTGAGTATGTGCAACGGGAGTCACTGTGATTGGAAAAGCTGGGGCTGAATCAGTTACCCCCAATAAAGAATGAGAGTAACAAGTCCATAAACTAAGTTAACTCCACACCTATTCCTGTGACAAATCTTGGTGCTTAAGCTAGATTCAGTTAGGCATCTGGAAGACACTCCACATGGCATGGGTGTCTTGAAGAAGCACTTCTTCAACTGAAACATCGATTGCATTGCTTATCATACTCCATAAAGAGTAACAGAAATACGTGTCTACTGCAGAAATGTATGACTATGGGGTAGGGCATTCACCTGAGCAAGAAGTAGAACAGGGTTAATTGGAAAAAAGATAATGTTTTCAGAAAGAAGTGTATTTTGCAGGCTGGTTAGACATACACAGCACAGCAGTGACTTAACTCCCAGCTGTCTCAGTTGCCGTGACCCTATCATTGTGCCAGCATTAGAATAAACATTCAAATTAAATGTATTTTGTATGATAATACTCTGTTTAGTGCATCACAGTATATTTCAAAAATAAAAGCTTTTTTCTTTAAGTGCTTCCTTGACAGCTGCACCAGCTCTGAAGCATTAAGATATTCCCATGATCTGCCAACATTTTTTTAACAAAAATCCACCAAAACAATACTATTAACGAGTGTGAGATACCATCTTCTGAAAGCAAGAGCTTCCTCACATTAGAAAACACTTCCACATCAGCTACATCCTGAACTTTCAGTCATCAAGGTTGGATTAGTTATATTTCACTAGCACCAAGTCATGAAGACTGATGCCAAGACAGCAGTGAGCACCTCAGCTGCATCTCTGTCTGCTGTCACTAATTCTCCCACCCTTTCAGCAACGGCTCCACATTTTCCTCATTTAGTCCTCATTAGTATTGCTAATACAGTAGTAGAAGCTCTGCGTGATACCTTGACAAGCCTCAATCACTGTTGAGTGTTGCTTTTCCTAAAATCCTCCTGCATATCCAGACAATCTTTCTAAATCTCTTAGAATGTGTCTTGATTTCCATCTTCCCCATTCTGCCATTTTGTAGAATACATTTCAATTCCATAAACAGAACTTAGGGAAGAAAAAAAATAAAAATCAGGGAATGCTTTTGACCATCTAGGCAGAGGAACAGCGTTGCTGCATCCAGACATCTTCCTAGGCCCACTTTATGGGACCAAATCTTCCTGTGCAGCCATTGATTCTGTAGGCATCACACTGTGCACTATCAATAACCATCACACCTCATGAGACTTGACAGGTGGGTATCTCAATTTTATGTCTCTATCCCCTAAGATAAACTAAGCCTAAACTGCAGCTCTACGGTGGTATAAGCAATTATTATATTATATTACAATATTTTAAAATCATACTTTCAAAAGACAGGATAAATATTTTTTTTCTTTATAATTGTTACCATCGATAGGCAATCTAAAGAGAGTCCACAATTCATTACTGATAACAAAACACAGTTTACATCTCGAAAAGCAGCTGCATCCACCTTTTTTAACCTTCCATGTTAGACTTTGCATGAACAAATAAATGTTCTTTTATGTGTATTTAGAGTCTCGGAGACTCCCAAAGGATTTAGTGCCATACACATACTCATCTATGTAACCACAGGTCACAAGAAAGGAATAATTACCATTTGTTGGAGAACTAACACAAGAAGTAATTCTCTGTTGGGTTGGCCAGATGATGGATATTTTGGTTTTTCTAGTTGACTCATTGGCTAAACCTACTTTATGTCTTAGGTTTGTTGGCAGAAGACATTCCAGACAGATCTCCCCCCAAGACTCCAGCCAGAAAGATCATCTGTTTTTTTCCAACATAATAAACTGATCATTAGTACCTTTACCAACTTTCTTTAATTCTCCTAAATTTATATGATCTTTCACATAAGTTTTGGTAACTTAGTTTTGGTAATTTAGACTGAACCTTTATCCTTTTGGACAACAGAAATCATAGTCTGGTATTTATTTGCCAAAAAAGCTCACAAAAGCTGTGAGCTCTCTCCCTCTTTTCCTAACCCTGCTAGTTTTGCCCTTGCACAGGCACTGACGTACCAGTAAATAATTCTATCTGTTTTATTCAGTTGCAATACAGTGGCTCCTTACTGTTGGACAGGAGTTGTACCATTGCACTGTTGTACAGTTTTTCCTTCACACAACATTTGCATTATATTCATTACACATTCTCCACCACAAGCAGAGAATCCCAGCCTCAGATATTCGGGTGCACAGTACTCAGTCATATAAACAAGAGCTGCATATTCATGTCCACTCTATTTCTCTAGAGCTCTGCCCTCTCTACCTTCTCTACCCATAGCATAGTCTATGTCTATATATATGACAATACAAGTATCACATACAAATATTAATATATTTCTGGAAGGTGTCAAATCACTAGAGTTTTGTTATGGGCTCAAGCAACTATATCGTATAGGAAAAGGAATAAACAGAGACACTTAACAGAGCAAAGTGACTGCTAACATTGAAATTATTATTTGTACAGCACCAAACTGGCCCTGATTCCTTGTGGACCTTTTAGGTCTATAGCCTTGGATAGCCTGAAATTCTGTATAGAAGGCATATCAGAGGCACTGTCAGCATTACTGGTGCTCATACCAGCACTGTAAATATTCTCAAAAGGGGCTCTGGACAGGAGCATGGGGGAGAAGAGGGAACTTGGAGAATGAGACATGAAAGACTTTCAGTGGCAGAAGGTGCTCATTTAAAAGAAAGGGAGAGAATGTAAACAACTATTACACTGATCATTTAGTGTGGAAAGTTGTTTCCAGACAACATTCAGCCAACAGCAGACTGGCTCTAACCTACACAATACAATATTCCTGTGGACCATTCCAGAATAGGGGCATGTTTACATCATGACATTCAAGTTTCTGTGCCAAAGGCTTTGACATACTTGGGATGAAAACCACACTTGAAGTAATCATGCCAAAGCCATTATTTCACATATTGTTCTCAGTAAATCTGAGCCACCAGACAGGGGAATGTAAATGCTACTCTAGAAGAGGTCTTCTGTCAGTACAGTCACTGACAAAGCAAGCATCAACAACCCTTAATCTATATCAAAAAATGTATATTACAGGCATTTTGGGACTTCTGCTACTTTTCCCCTTAACAGAAAGCAGAGAGGGCTTATATATATCACTGCATGGATGTCACTGACTTGAGCAGGATGCAGAAATCATTTCTCATTCTTCAGGACAATTGCAGAGCCTGACACCTCCTGATGCATTTTACACTGTCTAAGGAGACAGTTTGATCTCCTGAAAAAACAGTGGCCTAGGAAGACTTCACAGGAACAATTATTCATGAGAATCCCTTCACTCTTTTTTCAAAACAAACAGGCAAGATCCCACCANCACCAACCACACCATGGCATATCAAAGGGATCAAATTATGAGAAGGAGTAACAGAAACTGTAATAAAGTGTTCCACTAGTGCCTTGCAAAAGTTTATTGAAGGAAGCTTCACATACTCGTTCTTGTCCACAGGTGGTGAGAGAAGAAAACATGCATGCCTACCATGAAAAGCTGTTTTGCACATTAGGGTGAAAGATAAAATAGTGTTCACCTATGTTGCCTTGAGTTTTCTGTCTTTTGTCTTTCTGTAGAACTTTCACACGCAGCCTTGATGTAAATAATGTCTATTCTTAGAATGTTTACATACTTCTCCTGTGAGAGAAGAAATGATTGATGGTGATGCCCACCATCCAGGTTGAAAGGGTGGCGACCTGTGTAGCGAATCCCTTGACCTCTGTACATATCTATAAATATTGGAGTCAAAATAAAATTGAGAGAGTGTTTTTCTACAACGGCCACCTCCTAAGATTCATTTCAGTGTTCCTAAATTGGGACACGCCCAGCTTCACCCTGCGACATCTGGTGACCCCAACGTGTGAGAACCGCAACTCAAGGCAACACACCTACATGCTGTGGTGAGTTGACTGTGGCTGGACTGCTGGTGCCCAGCAAGCCCATTCTAGCACTCCCTCTCCCCAACTGGACAGGGGAAAAAAAACCTGCTCCAGAGTGGGCTCCTCTATCCATGTGTCCACCAGGTCCTGCTGGGGGTCTGCTCTACCATGGGCTTCCTGTGGGGTGACAAACTCCTTCCAACTTCCACCAGCTCTGGCATGGGGTCCACTGTGGGCTGCAGGTGGATCTCTGCTCCACCATGGACCTCCCTGGGCTGCAGGCACAGCCTGACTCCCTGTGGTCTGTACCACAGGCTGCAGAAGAATCCACCCTCTGGAGCCTGGAGCATGTCCTGCCCCTCTTTCTGCACTGACTTTGGTGTCTGAAGAGCTGTTTTTTCTCTCGCACATTCTCACTCTTCTCTCATCTGGCTGCAGTTCCTGTTGTGCAGCAATTTTTCACCCCCTTCTTACATGTGTAACACCAAAGGCACCTCCACCACCCCGATGAGTTTGGTCCTGGCCAGCAGTGAGCCTGGTCTGGAGCTGGCTGGCATTGCCTTCGTTGGACATGGGGAAGCTTCTGGCAGCTTCTCCCAGAAGCCACCCCAGTACCTCCCTGGCTACCAAAACCTTGCCTCACAAACCCAATAGACAAATTTAGCCACACCATGACTTTTCTATAGCTCAGAGAAAAGGAAGGCAGGTTTCACATATTTTCTTCTAGAACTTTGGCAGCTCTGTTTGGTTTAGGATTTTATTAAGCTGTAAAGTACTTCTTCTAATCAGAGTGAGGAACACTGTTGACAGTGGACTTAGTTTTATGAGGAAACATTTAAAAAGCCATCCTGACATTCAAAAGACATAAATGTTAGTACAAATTGAACTGCAGCACTCTATGCTTCTGATTCATTTTGTGAGGTACTCTGAGACGATTTGCCTGGGGAAAGGAAGCAATAATGTCTGAAGGCTTGATTTTTCAGAGATTTTAAGACATACAGCTCCAGATGTTGTCATAGAAATCTACGGTACTCACTGATTCTGAAAATTGGGCTGTGGATGTATAAAGCCTTACCTTGTGCTTGTCTGAAAAGTACACAGTAGAGGACAAAAAGTAAATATGGTGTTTTCAAAATAAGCCTTGTCTTGCTTCCCCTCGGAGTGTAAAATTACAAATGAGTTTTGCAGCTGAAATGAAAACTTGAGGAACTAAATTTGTCTAAGCTTTCTTTTAATTTCCATGCGTTCATAGAACAGGCCTTCACTTATATTTCAGATATAAGGAAAAATCTTCAATTACTGTAAGAATGCTAAACTTTATAAGCAGTTGCCCTGGAAATATAAGACTTGACTGTGGCTGTACAGTTACTCTACCCTGAGTTATCTAAGCTCCCTAGTCTGGCAGAACCTTGTCTTGCTTTGACATATTGTAGTCTTCTATGTGCACTATGTTCTGTATGCACCAAAGAACACGCAGGTATAAATCTTTCATTATATACAGTGCAAGTAGACTCACAACCAAGAGTATCTTCACTAATAAAAGGTCTATCTGCATACCCCCTTTGCTTTCAAAGTATCATTTGTAGGCAAAATACATTCAATCTACATTTTCATGACAAAAAACAAGGTTTGCTTCTAATGAAAGTTTGCTTCTACATGAAAGACAAAGTGATTTTCATTCTACAAATGGATAAGGAGTTTCCTTGAGCTGGATACTAAAAGTTGTTCTTTGCATCACTGTGAGTAATAATGCTTTGCAGACTTCTGACATCCTTTATATTTTGGAAGGTTCATTCAAGACTGCTATAGTTAAATCTGTCAGCATTTCCATCTAAGTCTGTCTTTTCAAAAGTCTCAGGTCTGGTGAAAGGGTTCTCATTATTGCTCTCTTTTAAGCAAGTATATATTCATAAATCATACATCTTGTTTCTTAATCTCCTTTTAATTGTACCTGGCCATTGCACTACTAATTTGAGTACATCTTCATTTTCAGCTCTGCCTCAGTCAAATGTATGGTGTCTCTGTGTAGATACCAGAACCAGTGCAACCAGCCCAATGAGGCGTGCAGTTTGCTACCTTTTCTGACAGCAGCTTCCAACATAAGGAAAGAAATACAATGAACAGCTACAGAACAACAGATTTTTAAGCAGCTTTGAACATTCAGTCACAATAGCCCTGCCTTGTTACTTGGATGATAAAACTCCATTGTAGATTTTTCCTCTTCCAAAGGGTGGCTTCCTCAGCACATCCTTCTAACAAATGAAAATTTGTACTCCTTTAATCCATATTCAGTTTTTTTTTGACAACCTCCTCGTATATGTAAAAATCCAGAAGTCAAAATAAAGACACTCATTCCCCTTACTTAATTGGGTTTTTCATCAAACTCTAAACAATCTATTTTTTCAAATACTTTGCAGCACTTATAGCTCCAAACTCTGGAGAATAGAATAGAATAGAATAGAATAGAATAGAATAGAATAGAATAGAATAGAATAGAATAGAATAGAATAGAATAGAATAGAATANAATCTGGCGATGGTAAGTTCTTCAAAACTGTTACAGTGTGCCATGTCTGCAGAGTGGCCAGGATAGGAAGAGAGTGATTATCTATGAGAGCTCATACAGCCCAAATGCAAACTTCCCTGTAAAATGAGAATTTGTCTGCATACATACTGCATGGCACAGATAAGAAGAAAACATTAAAAGATAAAACAATGTTAAAAAATTGCCATTTAGGATTTCTAAATCCTACTCTTTTTTTTTTCTAAGTAGCTTTGACTTAAAACCAAAAACAAAGAAAACTTGGAGGAGGAAGATTAAAAAAAGATTTGATGATTTAAGAAGCAACAAAAATAAGATTCCAGTTACAATACTTTTGTGGCCAGGCAACGACTGTCAGATATCATCAATACTGAAGAGAAAAAAAAATGATGCTTTAAGAGAAAATGTCTGCTTAATTTCCTGCTTTTTTGCCTAATGATGAGTCTCCTATTCCCTTTAGTTTCTTCTAATTACTACATCTGCAGTAGGACACAGTAAATTATCATTTTATTTCATTTGCTCTTATGACATTTGAGGTCAAATCCAACAAAACCTCAGGCTCTGTCCTAGAACAAAATTAAAATTTAAATGCTTTGGAGAAATTGTGCCTCAAAGGCAGGTCTCTCTTAACATTGCTATTGACTGAATTATTTTGTTCTGGAATTAAACTGTATGTATCCAAACTGCAACAGAAAAAAAAATGTCCTCCTGTTATTCAATCCATTCCTTGTAAATTCAGACACTAGAAATAACTCTCAGATTTTTGTTTGTTGATATGCTGGAGAAAATCAGAACTAAATTTCATTGAACTAAAAAGCACAAACAAAAAAATATTCTAGCTTGAAATGTACCCATAGATTTTCTTCTCCATTTAAAGATCATTAAACTAATTTTTATTCTTGTGAAAACTGTTAGAATTTTGTAAGTATATCTGTTTCCATGTGTCTCCATGTGTCTACTAATTTTAAGTATTAAAAGAAAAAATATTAATACAGTTTAATTGCCAACTGAACACACAGAAGTGTTAGTGTATTTTTAAACATTTACAATCTGTGCGCTGCAATATATTTCAGCTCCTACAATAACAGCTCTTTGGTTTAATGTGTGCTGCATGAATGTAAAAAGGATGGCACACAGCACTAGGATATCAACTGCCTACTTGGAGAATGATTAATTTAAGATAAATAGATGCCTGGCTTCAACTACACTGATTGTATTTTCAACCCCAAGTTGCAGAATCAGTGTTTCCACTCAGATGTTGTAAAACATATGCAGGAATCATTCTTTTCCACTCACAAACCACAGTGCATCACAGATTTAATCTTGCTCTTCTGCACTCTGTGGCTGAATTTAATTTTACTTCTGCCATCAGCCTAATAGACAAAAAATGTTTCCTATTTATTTTAATACATAAACTTTAAACTCATGTTATTCTGATTTCATCCCACTTCAATTTCTTGGTTTGATGGCAAATAACAAAAAGCTTAACTCTGCCTACAAGTATATAATAGAATCACTTGGAAGAAATACAAAAAAACCCCACAACATACCTAACTGGAAAAATATTTTTATTTCATAATTATCATGGGATTTACCAGACATGAAAAACACATAAAGACACAGAAAGAAGAGCTCACTTTTTTCATCAGTGCTGCAAAACAAGACTATTTATTTGTTCCATTGTAAAATGCATTTTTTAAAAAGACCCCTAGAAAAACTAATGGCTCGGTCTTGTGAGATTGCACATCCTTAAAGCCCTACCCTCTGGGTTTAAAGCAAACAGCATCTCCCACTCCACTCAGTAGTGTCTGCATCTGTTTTTCTTTTTGTGTAGGCACTATTCTACTCAAAATAAACAATTACTTCCCTCAGCAAGTCAGGGTGGAACACAACCTTTCTCAGGCATCATCTATTGCCTGTCTGGAGGAATTGGGTTGGATGGAGTGTAGTGACCTACAGTGAAGGTAGAGGAATTGGGATATCCCTTTTGGGTCAGTTGGGGCCAGCTGTCCTGGCTGTGTCCCCTCCCAGCTTCCCATGAATCGCCAGCCCACTCACTCGTGGGGTGGGGTGAGAGAGAGAAAAGGCCTTGGCTCTGTGCAAGCCCCACTTAGCAAAAACTAAAACAGCCCCAAATGATCAACTGTCCTCAGCACAAACCCAAAATGCCTCCCCATATAGCCACTGTGAAAAAAACCAACTCTACCCCAGCCAAACCAGCACAGTCAGAATGTTTTGCATACACAGATTAGCTGCATGAAAATGCAAAAATGCCCACTACATTGGCACAGCAGCAGCACCCCATATTCTTTCACATGCTACACAGGCCAGATTAAAAGACAGGTAATAGTACTCTGATGTAAGTTATCTCAGTAGGGTGCAAGCCACATGCTCCAAACTTAAGAGATAGTTAGAACATTCTTGTAAACCAGCTGTGACATCCATAGATCTACAAGGTTATAAATCTAGAAGAAGCAAGAAGAGATTCTGGACATGTGTTTTCTATCTAGACATAAGTTCATTTCTAAGAACCCAATGACTACCAAATATTACATGTTTAAGTGTCTAGACCATTTAGCACAAAGGACTTTCCATATTCATAACATTGAACATTCTGTATATTCATCAATTACGCTTTTAAGTGATGAGTGTTTCCCTGTTTCAAATCTTGTTGGAAAGGGAAAAGATATAAAACATCACAACCACATCTGAATAACTCAGACTTCATCAATATTAAAACAGATACACTGCTGGTTAGGCTATAGAAAAATGATGAACTAAGGAATTGTATTACAAACAAAAGACAAATTATTATATGATATAGCAAATAAAATGCTGCCCTAAAACTATATGCAAGTTAAAACAAAAAATGTAAAATTCAATATTCAGATGACTACTGACACTCATATATTAAAGTATGGCCTGCATGAGGTTTCCTTCATGGCATACATTTAAAAAGTAATTATTCAGAAATATGTGCCTTAATTTAATTTCCTTAGGCAATACAGAGGAGAAATCATATTAAAAAATAAAACCATAAAACTCAACATAGAATATAGCCATTGAAATATCTCCTGGTGCAGCTCCATTTTACCAAACTTCATCAAATGGGATCTAATGCACCAAATTGTCCTCAAAAGTTTAAACCTGAAAGAAGGTTTAAGATAATTAAACAAGTTTTAAAACATCTTTTGTGGCATCAAGAAAGTATCAAATACAATTTTCTGGAGTTTAATGACACAACTTGACATTGTATGTCCATATACATGGGGTATTTTTAAATCTCTTAGTATACAAGCTTGAAGGTGAAATTGCATTTAAGTTATAACACTTGCATGTGATTTTATAACTTGGTTGATTTTAAGCTATATGCAAAAAAAACCTGTTTCAGACTTTGTTTTAAAAAAATATTTGCATATATCTGATTTAAAAACATGAGATAATTTGTCCTTAAAAAGAAATTATGGAAAATGCTGTAAGTAGAAATGAGGATTATATCAAAACTAATGATTTCATGCATTGACTGTGTGCTTCTAAGTAATAATTTAACTTTTATTTGTGCCAGTAAAGCTATTGATTCAGGTAATGTTTTCAAGGCTGAATCTTATTTTCAAAAACTGCAGTAGGATAATATCCTGAAAACTAGGCACAGAGAGTATATGACAATCACCTGTCACAGAAATACCCTCCTCTGAAGCAGAAAGTGACATCCTGTGGCAGTGGAAGTGGATGGAGCTGTTCCAATGGTGAGCAGAAATAAGGAAGCAGGAAGATGCAGAGCCCTTATGGGGCACAAGGCAGTCTTGCTGGTTTTGTCTAAATTATGATTTCTATGCATAATACTTCATTAATTCTTGTGCCCTTCCTTCTGGTGCGTGAGATAGCAGGACCCTGCACCTGCCAGTCTGCAGAAAGCAAAAGGGCTGTCTCAGAGACACACAGAACCCAAGCCTGTGTACTGCACATTTAACCAGCTCTGTGATTAGTCATCTTGCAGTTTTTCACCATCATGAGCAACACAGAGCTCTCTAAACAGCTAACCTCTCAGACAAGCATGAAACATGTGCCTGCACTGAATTTCAAACTCAGTCTGTTTTTATCCATTACTGTTTCCATGAAAAGCATTCTTGCCATATAAGCTGACTTCAGCAGCCTGCTGCTATTGATAACCTTTAAGGTTCAGGACACAAAGAAAAAACATTTACTTCCAGATTTCCAAAGCTCTAATTAGAGACAACCTGGGAATGCAACACTTGAAAAATGGGCATCCGCTTTTCATCACAAACCACTGGGTCACATTTAGCTCTCATTTACAAATGTGCTGTATAAATCATTCATTGAGATTGTCTGCATATAAATAACTATTGAACTTTTGTTTTCAAAATCAAGTTTTCCCCACTCCCCAAACCAAGTGTATCCCAAATACATGATCCTGAGCTGCAACTGGTCTCCTGGATCACAGCAGCCAACAAATTCTCTTGATAAATCTGATTTCAGTTTTTGATTGTAAAAAAAAAACCCAAATAAACCCTGAAAGCTATTTGCATTGAAAAGTATTTGTACCTCATTCTGCTTCAAGCAGAAACTCACTGGAGGATGTCCATGGCAGGGATGGTTCAGTGCAGTCCTCAGAGACAAACCATGGGATAAACCCATAAGCTGTAGCCCGTGATCACACTGCAGCTCTCCTCCTGGGAAGCCTTAGGAAAAAGCTTTTGAAGAGCAGATCACATATCCTGATTCTTTGCTTAAAAGACTCTCTGCACAGACCAGAATACCTCAGCACCCTGTATGGTATGTCAGTATAATCACGCTATATCCACATAAGCTGAACAGGGTTTATGTTTGATTATAGTTATATCTGAAGTGCATTGAAACTGTGGCTTGCTGCCTGGGTCCACACCATGCATTCATACCATCTCTGCCTATGTGTGCAGCAACAGATACATCTCAATTCCAGTAAGTGACATTTAGACACCTGCTGAACATGGCAAGAATGCCTGAGCCTCAAAGCCCATTGCTGCTGTGAATCAAAGACCATTTGCCATCTCAGAAATTAGCTGCTTTTGAAGACAGCACGTCCAGATGCAATGACATCTGTAGCTGTTGAGCCCACACCAAAGGCAGCAATGGAACAAGGGCAAGTATTTTTTACTGTGGTATTTGATCCAGTTTTCTAAGTTATCACAGATTAAAGAAGTGGGTACATTTAGAAAAAAAAAAATCTAAAATCTCGGATATTACTAAAAGACAGATTTAGTGAAGTTAAAACAAAACAAAAATCCCAACCCTATGCAAACTATTAAGTATCTTAAATAGAATTCAGTGAATTTTAAGCCTTTCGTCCAGAAGACAGTCCAAAATCTTCTGATCAGTCTTAAGCCTAGAGATACCAAAAATGTGTTTGAACTTCAAGATTGTCTAAGAGCATTGGCAAGAGTTATGAACACACCCAGGATTCCCTGTCAGCCAGCACTGCCCCTTTAGCTGAGCTCCCCATGTTTGCCAAACCAGGCACCACAGCTTGAAAGTGCCGGGAAACTCAGGTGGGTGGGAGCATGACAAACACACAGAAACACAGACTCATAGAATCAGAAAAGCCTGGGTCAGAAGGAGCATTAAAGATCATCTGGTTGCAATGCCTCTGCCGTGGACAGGGTCACCTTTCACTATACCAGGCTGCTCAGAGTTCCATCCAGACTGCCATCGAAACATGACTATGCTTTGGCATTCAGAAACACAGGAAGAGAAGGAAAGCTTTTATGGACTTCAATGGTTAAAAAACTTGCCAGAAATTGTGAGCAGTGTGTTTTGTGTCCTTCTAACTGACCAAATCCCAGACCTAATCTACAGCTGTCCCACAAGAGCTCTAAGCATCACACCGATGTTTGCACTTTAGGATTTTTTCACCTTTTTTTTTGTTTGTTTTTTTCAAAATCTTAAGAACACTGTGAAAATGGGAAATTAGATGATGATTGCTGAATTTCTTCATTTCTAAAAGCACACATGTACCTACTTCACAGAGGCACTGCAGGAATGCATTACTTACAGCACCATGAACAGGCAAGAGCAGTATAAATGACAAGTACTGTTACTACTACTAGTAGTAGCAATAATAATAATAATAATACTTGACACTAGTATAGTGCCTTTCATCTGAGAATCCCAAAGCACTTTACAAAAATCAATTATAAAGATGCTGTGAGGTGGGTAAGTATAATCTACCTTTTATAGATGATGAAACACAGGCTCATACCGGTTAATTGAATTGCTAAAGTTATCCAGGAGGCAGGCATAGAACCACAATAGATAGTGCACATAAGACCTCCTCTGTCATCTCTAACTACCAGGAATTCTTCTTTCCAATGTGTCATCTATTTGCTCTCACTTATCATTTTTGTGAGCTGTCTTCAACAAGTAGTTTTTATTACCTTTCCTATCATTATAAACGACAGAATTAAGGATATAACGCTAGAAAATATACCCCCTGTCCTTTCATTTCCAGGATAGGTGTCATGTAGCATTACATGAACAATCCATTTACATGTTGTAATGCCCATTAATATTTACTCTCCTTTTCTTACTGTTTTGGTGAATAAATAAAGCACAGCCTATCACAACAACAAAAAAATTCTTGTAGATTCTACAAAATCATTCACTTATTATCATGCAAACACAATATAATCTAACTACTTCTCTTTTGCCCACTGATTAGGAGGGAGTAGATTTTATTTTTTTTAAATAACACAGAATGATGCCTTTATGGTCAGGAACAATCGCATGCTACCCCTCCATATGATCTCACCCAGCAAGCTGCTCAAAGACACTCGCTGTTAAATGCACCTGCACAAGTGAATCCCACATGCAACTGCAACTTCCGAGTTCAAGCACAGCCCCAGGGAGAGGGACCTGTGCTGAAAGGCCCCAGCCTGGAACTGCACCTCACCTTGAAAACCCCAAACAGTTGCTTTAAGACCGACATCTCACAATAACTATTTTTAGTAAGAAATAACAGTATTAGTGGCCTGCCATTTTTAGATTAACCTGAGCTTAATACAGGTGACTAACACCTAAGTTCTGCCAGAATTTTCTCCTTCATTCAGGTTGATGTATTATTACAATTTTTTTCAAAAGTCAAGTACCAACTAGACATTTAGGTGCACAGGAAGTTTCACTGACTGGAAAAGGATGAAATCTCATTAAAATTTTCAGAGCCAAAATGTGTCAAGTGAATCACAGATATGCTACCACTGGACCCAGGCAAAAATTACTGACACCGTTCTCATAATATTAATGTGATAAGTTTTTTGTCTTGTTAATATTAACCTAAAATGAATGTATAGAAATGTAATATACATTTTAATTTAAACATTAATTTCCCTACATACATTCCTTCCCTTTCCAGTAATAGTATCACATTTTATGAGGAGAATACTAGATCACATCTTCCTTCCCTAGCTTTTGTGAAAATGTACTTTCCTCTATTTCTATACCTTGTAAAGACATCAGCAGTAGTTAGATATTGTGGCTTAGAAACTGAACCATGTTAAGTGCCTACATGCACATGCACATTTATCTCCCCTGACCTCAGGGAGTGTCCCTTTACTTTCTGTAAGCAGTTCATAAACAGGAAGCAAATGGCCCCCTCCATATGCCTCTTACTTCCCTTCAAGACCAATGGAGGAGCTTCTGGATGCTGCTGCTGCATCGTGCAGTCCTGTCTGCACAGGTGCTCTTGGAGGAAGGGGACACGGTCATCTTTTCCCCCTTGTGCCTTCCTGTCCTGACCTTCTGCTCTTTGGCCTTCTGTCAGTCACTCACTGTGGGTGTGCGCTCTGCGCCGACCCAAGGTGCAGCGAATGCTAAGAGCAAAGCACACTGGAGCTCCCCAGGAGCATATGGAAACAAGGAAAGAATTCCTTCATACAGCATTCATTGGAACCTTCCTTTTCTTCCTTTTCTTCTGACTTTCCCTTTTCCATGCTTGCTGAATGTATTTTTACCATATGAATGCATAAATACAGAGGGAAATGAAGTTGGCCAAATGTCCACAAGATTTCTCGTATTCTGTGAAAACACTTCATGTCGTATTCCTATCCTCAGGCTGCAGTAGGGAAAGCTAAAATCGAATTTTGGTTCAAAGCTCTTTCTGTCATAGAACATTCAGCAACTTTAATTCAAGCTGACTTAGCATGGGAAGTGTACATGTGAAAACGACATCATTCTCCCTTCATGAGAGAACACAGCAACCCTATTTCAATAATCAGCCAAAAGAAGCTGGCCTAAATTTTGAGCTAAAACTGCCATCATTTTAAGCCTTCCTTCTTTTGAGAGAACAGAGAAAAAAAAGTAGTTGCAAAAATCTCTTTATTAAGGATAGAGAGATATAGTCAGCTATTGATCTAAAAAACTCTCAATAAATTAATTAGCCAACCTCTGCAATGTGTTAAGCTTGTTCAGTTTTCAAAAATGACAAAATATTAGCAAAGGTACAGCAGTCTTTGAGAGTGCTATAATGGATAGTGTTTGGTGTGCTCTTACAACAGCCCTTCACCCCAATCATTTTCCCTACATATTTATTTTTAATGCATAATGGTACCAGTTCTCCAAACACACGCTCTAATAGCCCAACCATCCAGAGTAAAAACTCCTATCACTTACAATATCCTGCATAATCCCAAATTTTCCATGTTTTAAATCCAGTACCTTCCAATGTCCTCACATTTACATGCACATAAATCTTTGAAATCAACTTGTATTAAGTTTTATACATTTCTAAATTTAAAAAGACACAGTTCTGCTGTTGATTCTGAATATTGGATTACAGCTTCTAACCTTTCTGTAGGAGAAATCTAATTATACATCAGATCACATTCAAAACACAAGCCCCATTTAGCTTCCTTTAAAGGCATTTCAGCCTTAATATCTCAGCCTGAAAGATCATTTAAAATTAACTCAGCTATACAACCACTTATGTTAACCTTGTTTGCTGTTAAGCTAAACCTGATGGAAATTCAGTAATCCCCAATTACCACTTTCTAACATAGAAAATATAATGACCTGAAAGTAATCTGGTTGAATTTCTGTTCCAGAACATAATTATAAGATTGCAAATTTATTTTTTCTCCATGAAAATAAAAAATGCTGTTAAAAATTTTGTATTATATTCCTTATGGAGGAACTGGAAGTATTCCTCATTTGCCATTGGTTTTTGTTAATATGCTATGCCTATACTTATTCAATAACTTGGGGCTTTATACAACTAGAAAAAAATCAAGGCCTTTATGTGCCAATCATAAACCAAAATAACACCAAGAAATCTTCTCAACTTCAACATATGCAGGATCAAGCCCTGAACTGACATTATCCATCACTCTGTGTGTATAACACAAAATTAATTTGATATTTTAAGTTTTTACTTGTGGTTGTATTTACTCTTAAATCCCCTTGGGAGCATGAAATGTTCATAGAATGAGTAAGATGTGCCACTGCATATGGCAGAGTAATTGCATGGGAGCCAGGATGCTCTATAAACATTTTTTTCAAGAGATTTTGCTGAAAATCATGGAAGTTGAACTCAGTAAAACTCCTTGAAAGAGCTCCGAGGAGCACAGATTCATTCCTGTACTAGTTATGGGGTAAATAATGTACCTTTCTGACCTCTTGCTGTGTGAAATGCCAGCCCTTGGTGCAGGGATGAAGCAACGACCTGCTGCTGCCTTTCTGTCCCCAGCCTGCCATCAGCACTTGAGCACCCCTGACACTTTGCCAATATTAACAAATGGCTCAGACATAAATTATTGCACATGCCTGCCTAAAAACCACGCTTCCTAGGGACATATCCACCATGAAAAGTTGTGGTCCTGCAACTAGAAAAGATATTGATTCATTCCCTCCTTTACTCAAAACCATTCTCAGCACCATACCTGAAGAAGGGAACTCTTCTTTTTTCCCTGACAAAAGCTGCATTTTTTCAAATTATAGTTTGTGATAAACACACTTACAGTGATAAAAGAGCAACAAGTTTATAGTTTACACACACTAATAAAAACACTGGAATTACAGTCATGCAGGGGATGCAGTTCACCCATCTGCATATTAAAACCAACCCTATTTCCATCACATTGTCTGTAACCTATACATACACACAGAGTACACATAAATTAACTAAAATCCGATGTAATATGTATCTGCTTTGGGGGTGGGATTAAACCAGTGCCAGAAGGCTAAACATCACAGTGAAAGAGCTGACATAATTTCCAGATGGAGTTTGTGGTCTAGTTCTTTAACCAGTTACAGGGAGAGCAAAAATATCCTCATTCAAAAATGCCAAAATTCTACTTTCCAAGGCTTTTAATTTTTTGTGTCAATTATTTTACATCTGCTATCATGTTCCAGACCTTTGGCCATGGATGAATACCTTTTCTCTAGTTTGCTAGCATTATGGAAACTAAACCAATGGGGGGAAAAAAATGTTTTCCCATATTTTGCTTCCCCTTTATTTTCCTTTCCCTCTCACCTTCCCAAAGCAGTTCTTCACATCACCCCGTGGCTGCTGAACCATGATGAACTCCAAGCGCATCTCTGGCAGGATAAGCAGCCCAGCCCTTCACCATTCTATCCTCATTATTCTCATGCTGGTTTCCTCCTGAACTTTTGGACAGTGAGCACGGCCTTGTATGTACCACAGTGCACATGTAACTCTGCTACAAGATGTACCAAGAGATGGGCCAGCAGAAAGTCATCATATAAATCCACCCCAGATGGAGAAACTGAAGCAGTCTCACAAACCCTGTGGCATACCCACAGATGTCATTTTCCCCGACTTAAGAATCACACTGGAAATATTTACCACCTTCAGGTCATAGACCAAGACAGCCTGAGTAGATCTTTCACTTGCTGAATGGTGCCATCAATAACATGGAAGCAGTGACACCTTCTAAAGGTGAATCCCTTTTGTCCAGCAAAGCTCAAAAGCTTTCCAGCACTCAGTGACCTGCAGTCACACAGATTCCCACAGCATTCCTGGCGTGCACTCGCCTGCAGGACTGAAACAGCACAGCGACTCTCCTGTCTTTTGAAGAAACACATCTTATGTGGAAATAAATGCCAGCCCTCCTGCTTTATCAGAGGACAGGTTCCCACTGAAGCCATTAAAGAGCAGGATTCTTCCTCAAGCAGCGTTACAGAAAATGACTGTTGGCAAGCTTCTGGTACATATTGTGTTAGAGGAAATTAGCAGCATCACAACACTGTAATTAAAGGAAAATAAACAGAAATCTCTAACACAGCAGCTAAACATACAAATCCAGAAAATCCATTTTATATTAATAAATGCATTACATAATGCATTAGATTTCAAATCAAATCTGAAAATGACACTTGTCCTTCATAAGAAACTAATCACTTCACTAGGCCAACAGCTGAGGTTAACTGGGTAACTAGCCTAATCACTCATTCAGGCACAAAAATTGTAACAGCAGAGAATTTGATATTAGTTTAATATTAAGATATTAAAATAATGCTAGATTAGGATTAATATTAGCTAATATTGAGATATTAAGTCTGATCACTAATTCAAATTTCAAGAGTGCACTGCTCTGCATTTACAATCCAGCAAAAGTTGCAACTGATTTCTGTAGAGCTTTTTCTCTTCTGGAAAGACAAGAAGTGATTTATATGTGTCTTTTACTAAGATCTGATTTATTTCAACCAGAAATCTGGATCCTAAAAGTAAATGGCCCCAATGTTACTATGATAAGCCTCTAAAATATCTAGTATAAGACCACCCCAGAGTGAATAACCTATAATTGTCCTTCTTAATGAACACCTACTTGTTATGAGGGTAAGGAATGTGGCAGCAAGTTCTGAGTCAAACTGTGTGTGTTATCTCTGGAAAGTGTGCAAATCAAAGATGTGCTCCATAAAGAGAAAGGTATTATATTAACTGCTTGAATACATTTGCTATAGCAGCATGGTTTGTATTTAACCAGCATTGTTTGTGTTTCAGTAATACAGAAAGAATTGTCACTCTATAGAGTCCAGCAAAAACATACAAGGCTTTATGTTTGGAGCACAGTTGCATTTTCTTTTTAATTGAAATTTTCTGACTGAATCACAGTAATGCTTCCATCTGAGAGGTCCTAGCAACTAATATTCACTAACTTTAGCCACATTACTTACTAAACAAAATCTAAATAAAATCTGAGGACCAAATCCTGTTGGCATAAAACAGCCTTAGAAAATGCAATCAATTCAACAGATTGATTTACACAAGCTAAAATTCCACCCTGAACAGTCACTGTGCTTGTCTGCTTCCTGTGAATTTTAAGAATGCTTGAAGAAACTACAGAAAGTACTCCAAGCTCATTATGATTCACCAATACTCTCTCATCTGCTCTTTATCTTTGAAGTTTGCTGCCTGAATGGTGAAGCTGAACTTTCCTCCAGTCAGCATATGCATATCACATTTACTGGGAATCCTTCTGTAAGGAGCATGAAATAGATTTGTAATGGGATTTATGAGGAAATCCAGCCACTTCATCTGATCCAACCACCAGACTGCTGTCAGGAGATCCAGCCACTACCCTTCAATCATCAGAAGTCCCAACACCCCAAGATACTGTCCTATTTTCTGCAGAGCTTGATGGAGCTGGAGCCCAGGCTGCACTTATTCTAGTAACTGAAAAGAGCCCAGAAATAGGCTCAAACACTAGGAGTGCCATTAATTCTGGTTTTTTTCCTTTATGCCTCCCAATACAATTTTGACATATGACACCCACCATTCTCTGAATACACAGTTACAGTTTTAGGAACAACAATGTCTGAGCAGTTTGCCCTGCAGGTGGTTTGCAGTTCCATACACGGGTAGGATTTCAAAGCCAGTTAAAAAAGGAGGCTTTTACCTGTCACTGAGCAGCTCATCAATGCTGTTAACCTCTCTTGGAATCGAAACTGCATTGATGTTAATGTTTCTGCCCTATCCTGGTTCCCAAACCCTCTCCAAGAGATGTCTGGGGCAGTGCTGCTTGTTCAACAGCACAAACATACTGGAAACAATGCTCACAATTTCATTGTTCTGCTGATTAAGTTCCAGTGCCTGGCACAGTCCCTGGTGTTGCTTACTAATACACACATACTGCTTTTGAGGATCTGAGCCTCAGTGCTTTCTGTAGCAAACTCATTTACTATGCAGTTAACCCTCCTGTTCACATTTACTGTCCCCCTTCCGTTCTTCTTGCCAGTCACTTCTGAAAACCGAGTCCTCTCCACGCCTGCCAGCTGTAATGGCTGCAAGTCCTTGTTCACTGTCCTTCAGAGCAGAGGCAAGGATTCACATTTTTATTGTTTGTTCTCCTCACTGTGAAGTAGTGTACAATTGCAGTACTAAATCACTGTATTTGAGGGCTCATTCTTAATATGCAGATCTTATCAAAATATATTAGTACCATCAAGTAGCAAATTGACACCTTTATGTTTCTTCAGATACTGCATATCCTTTTTAACTCTGTGAGAGATTTGAACCCTACAATTTATCCTATAGTACGCTGCAATCAGAAGCATCAATCTTTTTAAAGCTGTCTAATGCCAAATGCCTGCAGTCACCATCCTTATTAGCCAGAGGTTAGAAGAATAAACATAGAGAAGTACCCTAACAATGATAAAAAAGAACATTTTCTTTTGTATCATATAACTTGAGCAGACATGCCTTTTTTCTGTAGGAAGAGGCTCAGAAGTCTTTAAGTATTTAAACCACTTCAGCATAAGGTGCTACAATTACTTAATCAGTTATAACTCTTAAAAGGCCATCAGGAAGCTCATTAGGGTTTCTGTAATGGCTCCCAGGAGAGCAGAAGGTCAAGATCTGAACTTTACCTGAGCAGACATAGGAAGAAAGGCTGTCAGTGACTCATCAATTCATGGTGATCTCCCATGCTGACTATTTTGCTGTGTTTGGGGGCATGGTTTGGGGTGGCCTGGGGTGTTGCTGAGTTTCGAATTTTTTTTTTTAATTATCAAAGGTTATTGTATTGCCTGGTACAATAAGAAATCACAGCAGTTAAAATAGTTTTTAAAATTACATATTTCAAGCACCTTTCTAATCATAATTTTGTTCTTTTGACAGTGCTAGTCAGAACATCAGGGAAAAATATTACAAGACATATTTTGGGAAATGTTTGGGACAAGGAACTGCCTTTCAGTAGAGGAAGAGGTGTTCAATGTCCTTATTACTGAAATTTACAGATGAACTCCAGATTTAAAAAGAAAGGCCTTGATAACTGTTTTCCTACTGGAATATTTTTAAGTGTACATATTCAGTAAGCCTCATTCACTATAGCTTAAAGAGCAAGTCTTCGAGAATACACAGTGGAAACAAAATATTTTTGCTGTACATTTTAAGCACATTTCTCTGCCTTTGGTTTTTATTGACTGTGAAGATTATGCAAGCTCTGTTAAGTCAATCTGTAAACTTGTTAAAATCCCTTTCAAGGAAAGGAATTTTCTAACTCTTTCCAATTTGCCGTTTATAATGATCTTTACTGATGAAAACTGTCATGTATGCAAATCAACATAAATATTAAAAGGCTGATTTCACAACCCACAGATATCAAATTCCTTTACCTAAAAGTCAGTGATTCTTTGAGGTGAAGAAATAACAATATAAATAGCAGGTAGCTGTCAAAAGAAAAGAAAAAAAACCCAATGAATTTATTTGCTGTATTATCCTTTCTCCATTAAAAGTAATAACATGGCACATGGACACAACCCTGTATTTCAATTCATCATATCTTCTTTATATAATAAAAAGCCCAGTGCACAGATTTATTAACTTAGCCAAAATGAAAGGCGTATCTTTCTCCACCAAGTGTTATCATTTTCAAATAAGACATGTCCTGTAGGGAATAAATTTGAAGGTCATTTTTTGTTTATTTTTCAGGCAGTGTTTACTTTTGAGATAAATAACCACAATATTGGATGTGTATTTTTTTAAGCTTAACTTACAAAAGATGTTTATTATAATGCTAAGCAATAAAACATATCTATTGTGCAGTATATATACACAATAAGAATCTCCTGTTGCACATAGTATAGAATACACTGGTTATAAATAGGTCTTCAGCAGGAGATGAACAAAGTATAAAAGCAGCCAGTTTACATATTCAATACTTATTTCAATGTAATTTTTCGTTTATAGGATATAAATATGTCTGCAACAAAGAGCACAAATCTGTGATTTTTCCATTATTAGTCATCACAAAAATTTATCACTCACTCCCAGAAAAAGATTTTTTTTAAAGTGATGGTTATTTGTGAATAAGAAGAGTCTCCAACATTGATCCTTATATTGCCTCTTTTCCATATTTAATAGCCAAAGATATATTTATTATTCAAATGAAACCAACCTGATTTTTCTTCATTTGTCTGACTAAACTATTTTTTCTTATGGGCTTTGCTGTCTTCTCTTTAAAGTGATGTAAGTGTATATTGAAACATTAAAGAAGGGGAAAAAAGCTAGTGTCCATCCTGCAGATGTATACAACAGGGCAGCCCGGGATTTCTATACAGGAAGAGCAGCAGTACAGCTTTGTAAGGACAGCAGTTAAGCATTCAGACAGCTTGGAGAAGCTGCATATGTATTCAGTGACATTTATGGGATGTTTATTTATTATTTGGTACACACAAACTACCTGCATGCACATCACCTTGTGAGTTTGTTTTCTACAGGGACGTACACACTTGCGTTTTTAGTCTCATTTCCTGAACTAGTCCTCAATAGCTCCGAGGCATTTTCTGTTCTGTGCCCATCAGAGCAGGCAGCCACTCCCAATGTGGAGATGACTCTGTGCCTCCCAGGTGCTGTTTGGCACAGACCTGTGCCCATGTGGGTTGAGGGAATTCTGGATATTGTCTTCCTACACCATAATGCCTCCCAGCACAGAGGAGCCATCAGTGCAGCATCTGGAAGCGAGCAGTGTCTTTCCCACACTGAGAAATCCTTGTTATCATCCAGTCCACCGACCACTCGCCTTAGCCAGCACTGGAACCACAATATTCACCAGGCAACCCACGCAAGGATGCTGCAGAGTCATTCTCTGTCAACCTGTAATGTGTCACCAGAAGCTTCTTGCATTCAAAGGCAAGGACTCAAGAGCAGGCTCAATACATCAAGACCATAACTCAGTTTTTCAGTGTCTAACAAAGGGTGGCATCATTTTACACATTCTGCTTCTTCTTAGATCTCCCAATAAAATCCATGGTCAGAGTTTACACACCTCTTAGAAGTCATACTTAAACTGAAAATGTAATGATTAGCACAGAAAAATGAAGATTGCTTTAGATGAACAATTTGTACTGGTTACTTCTCAAATCCACAAAAGCTAATAAAATTGGAGCTATAAATATCTGAATATGAAAACTCTTCTTTGAAAAAAATACTCAGAACACCTTAATAACTATAAGAATTTGCATTTCTAGCAGACTCTCTGATCACAGTATTCATACAGATTTCATTTATAATTTTAACCCCAAAATATAATCTAGCAAATATTGTGCTATCAAAGGGTGTATTTTAGGGAACTCTCTTCTTACACTTTCTAATCTAGTTTCACAAGCCTTCCTCACATGTTGCAGTCTAAGTTGGAAATGAGGGCTGCAGAGTTACAGCTGATTACAACTGAGAATGTTCCCAAAGACACCAAATACAGCTCTCTAGTTCAGTCTGAGCAGAATATTGATAGAATATTTTTGTTGACACAAAAGCACTAAATCTGCTTTAGAATGGATTCCACGGAAAACATCAACAGAAAAATTGATATCAACTAGAGTTGATTAATGTATGAATTGTTTCAGGGCTGCATGCAATCTCCCAGCAATAGTTCTATTTCTTTACTTGAACCAGCTTGCCAATTATCATTATGCATAACTATGAAACTGGGACAAAACTTTGATGATGTTTACATCTTATCTAGTATGCACATAAATTTAGTCTAGTATTAAAAAAAAAAAAAGAAAAAAAGAAAAAGCTGTTGTTAAAGTGCCCTTTGACTGGGCACAGAACAATATGTTCTGCACACTGAAGAGCATTTTCAGGTATGTGTACCTACCCCATGACTAATCCTGATACTTGAGCACTGCAGTTGATTGTACGAGACAAGCCATGATATGTGCCCACACAAAATACAGAAATGCAGGACTGAACTTTAGATATCTGCCTCTAATATTGCAGCAGCCATATCACCTATGCAGATTATCAACATAAATAATTTTAATACTGTTCATTCAGAGTTTGGAAGGTTCAAAGGCTAAGAGCAGAGCAGGTTGAATCTTTAAAAAACAGTGCTTACAACTGTCAATGTGGATGCTAAAAAGTTCTTTTAATGGATCTTCTTATTGCTATTCAGAAATGTTTACATGCTTAGACTGTTGCATGCACATATGTTTGCAAATAGGCTTATTCTCCAGTGAAGACTGCTTAATTCTTGGGAGAGTCAAGCTGGATTTTAATGATATTGCATGTTTTGTTGGGAATTCTGGTTCCTGCAAATGCATGCATGTATCTGTACTTCTCTTTAACATTAACCTGAGGTAGTAATAAATTTAATTTGATCTTTTATGTAAATTATTCCTAGTATTTTTATTTTTTTACCATGGTAGGTGTACAAAACTTAGATACTAAGATCCTAACTCTTGAGCTTTAAAAGAGGGTCTACAGCTTATGCTTGGTTTTGTAACAAATGTGATACACTGCTTTTCATGGATAGACACATAAAGAAGTAAAACTAAACCTCTCACAGTGTACTGCAGTGGCATTTTAAAATAAAAGTATTTCAGTAGGCATATAAAAACATATTGAATGTCTATTTTTTTCTACAGAGAAGTCAACATTTTCCCCAGGACAAGTGAGTAAAATTACATTGCAGGTAATGACTGGGTCTTCTAAAGTGATCAGCTGTGATGTAATAAAAAGACTTAACAGAGGTTCCTCTTGTTAATTCAAAAACAAAAACAAAACCAAAAAAACCTCAAACCAAAACAAACAACAAAAAACACCAAACCAACAAAACAACAAAACCCTAACTAAAAATCCCCAAACATTGCAGCTAAAGGCTATACAGTCCACTAGAAAAATCTTAAGTAGGGGAAAATGCCTGCATTCTTGCCAGCCTTTAAAATCTTTCTTTTCCTTCTCCATTTAGGTATGTTTTACACAGGACTTTTGCAACGCTTTGGTGGGGAGTAACCAGATTCAGATGATGAGATTTTTTTTGACCACAGTTTTCTTTACAAAGAATCTAATCTCACATGTATGCATTTGCATAAATGAAGTTACTCAGTTTATTTAGTTGTAAAGTGTTCAAAACAAAACATTCATTTAGACAGAGGAAGAAACTGGAGCAAAGACAGGCAAGTACCATGTGCTTACCATGGACAGCACATGTGGGCAAGAGCCCAGAAAACAGGGCTGGACAGGTAGAGGAGCAGCCTTTAATGCTGAGAGCCTGGGTACAGCTCAAACCACCACCCAAGGGAGCACCTGTTTCACAGTCACTAGGTCTCTACATTCGTTTTCAAATTTGTACACATTGCAGAATTTAAGAAAAAAAACCAAAACCAACAACAACAAACAAACAAAGACCCACTAAACTGCAATGCTCTGGGTGAGTGAAATGCATTTAAACTGACAGTGAGAATGTAAATTGTTATAATGGCAATAATTCTGGAACTAATGGACAAACAAGCATTGCCAAATGCAAAATAACAGAGAAATTGATCTGAGTTTATGAACTCACTTGAGCGACCAATAAAAATATTAGAATGCTGGAAAGGTGCTGTCAGACATAAAGCACCTGTTTAACATTACTGCTAATTGTGGGTGAAGGAAATGGCCCCAGCAGAAATTGGTTGAAGATGATTAAATTTAATTGCAATGCTATATAGAAAGTGCTATCCACTCGCTGAATTAGAATCAAAATATGCTCAGAAGTGATACATTTCACAAAACCAGGTTTAATACAAGGCATGAGCAGCACGGCCACATGTGGCAAAAAGCACATTCCCATTTTCCAGAAGTTCTTTCTGTCTCTCACATGTTGCAGAATTGCACAAAAAGCACCGTAATAGGAACCATGAAATCAGGAAATAAGGTCACTGTAAGGTGGAGTGTGGGAATGCTCATATTCTCCAGCACAGTGGTGTCAGGAGGGTTGGTAGGAAACACTCGGCCCACTCTGAGACACAAAGTGCCAGGAATCAATGAGATCAGAAACGGTTTAGCAGGAGTGCCTGCCCTCGGCCTGTGTAAGGCAGGCACCTCTATAAGCCAGCTCCCAGCTTTCAGAAGAGTGCAGAGAATCCCCCCTGGCAGACAGCCACTTCTGCTGGAGGCAGCTGCCAGCGACTTTTGGCACCGGAAAGTGAAAGTACCATTTTCCATCTTCTTTATGATTTCTCCCCTTTTTATCTTTCCACAAAATTTTGTTAGTGCAGTTGGGATTTCCCCCCCCTCCTTTTGCAGAAGGATTATTTATTAGAGTTGCTGGTATATTATTGGTCCCTTTAGACTGTATTTCCTAACTTAAATTTTATTTTCCATGCATTTTCCTTGTAATGTCCCAGCATACCCTTCCTCTCTGCTTTCAGTGCTGTTGAGAATGCAGTCACAGTGCTAAAGGATGACTTGTTTATAGTCAGAAACCCACAAGTTATTTGATCTTCCAGTAATCACCCAGATATATGGTGGATCCTCCTTTAACCTGCTGTCACCTAAACCATATTTCATATGGTACACATCCATCATGTCTAGCCTTTAAACTGCTTTCTGACAACTGTGCTTGGCACATGTTTGCCACTGCCTGGTGGCAAACACAACACTGTCACTTTGTGGCAGACTTGGTTACGCCAGTGTTTCTAGCATTGATCTCAGGCAGACGGAGACAGCTGCCCATGCCATGGCCTTCCTGTTCTCTGTTTACAGTCACTCAGTCCTTAGGCTCGCTTAAGTTTTCAAAGTTTCCAAGTGCCTTGTGTGGTTATCTGCTTCAGAGAGTGCTAAGGTGCTACTCAGTCCTGGTTATACTTGCTTTAGTGCTGAAACAGCTTGCTTATGGCTCAGTATCAACTAAACTGTCATTATTTTCAAGTACCTGCAATGAACTTAATTAGATTGGAGCCTCTGGACATGGGGTGAGAGCTGTGCTTTTTCAAAGGTAACTCTGTGTAACAGAAAAGAAGCCTTTCCCACCCCCAACAACCCAAAGAGCTCAGGCAAGTGCCAAGTGCAAGGGAGCAGCTGCTTGACAGCTTTATTTGAAAACAGCTTAGAGAAGTACATGAAAAATACTGTATTCAGCTGAAGCTGCAGGGAACAACGGAAGAAAAATAATTAGCTAAGTCAGAAATTGGCTAAGGCACTGGGTCTTCTGAGCCTTCTATTTCCTTTAAAATACAAAGGGATCTTTAAATACTGAGTAGTAAACGAGACTTTGTTTATATCTTATCTTAAAAAGCCACAGGCAGAACAGTGCACCCTAATAACATCCTTGGCTTAGAAATGATTCAGAAGCAAGGGGGCCATCTGCTGAATTCCCAGTACCATTTTCTGCTGCATCCTGGAAGTTTCTTTAAAAGTTTCACAAGCAAGTTCTTTTCAGCATCAACTTTACCAGGCTTGGCAGTAAACCCCAGGGCAGGTTGAGCTGCAGGTGAGTATGACAGCATTATCTATCATGACTTCAAAAAGTAAAACCAGTACATTGATCAATGCAATCTATTCAAGACTCAAAAATCCTGTAGACAATGTCATCACTCTGAAGTGTAAGTAATATCTCTGTATCATAATGCATTTTTTAAATAGCAATTTTCAGAGACAGAAAATTTGCTCATAATATGTTCCTGAATATAACTTTTCAGATAAAATATAAAAGCTTAAAGCACAGAAACAGGTCTCTATAATAAACAGCTTCCTTCATTGGCTTACTGTCCATTATCCTTAGTAATGGTGCCATCATGTTCAAACTCAGCATTTCCTTCCCCATGTAACTCCATCAGACTCCACCGATAAAGGATTCACTGGTGATTGCTTCTAATTCCAATCTTTCTGAATTCACTAACACTAACTTCATGATATTCATAGCTAGTCCCTTCTCCAATATGTAAAAGTGGGTAAAGGAAAGGTAAAATTTTTAAACAATATTATGACAACATCATGACAACTTCATTATGTGCCCAAAGTGGGTTATCCTTGTAGTTCTACATATCTTGTTCTCATTAGAACTGCTGCAGCTAAAGGTCTCGCTTCCTCTCAGGAGGAAGGACCAGAATTGTTTCTGGTACAGTAATAGCAAAGTATGCTAAATAAATACTACATAGAAGCCCATACTGAAAAAATCCTTGTTCATAAAACCATGAAATTTGATAAAGGTATTTAAAACATTCACCACTGTTCTCATTTCTTAAAGCATAGCCTTAAGTCTACTGACATTTCATGGTCTGTTAATACAGAACACTTTAAATATAGAAAGGTACATGTTATCCATTAAAGGCTACACAGACTCATGCATAAGATCCCTCGGAGTATACAAACAGAAGATTGTTTAATAGTACAAATGATAAAATCAAATCTTCAAGGCTGCTTCCAATTCAACATTTTAAAAACGACTGCAAGACATAACTTGTATCTCTCAAAGTTATAATCAGGAGGGATTAAATAAAAGCACAGCACAGGGAATACAAATAAATGTAACTTGCCTAAGACTTCCTTCTTGAGTATAAGAAGAGGTCCCAAGTTTAACTCAGTAACTGGAGAGTTTGTTTGCATTGTGTGAGGCATTTTTCATGTTTAAAACAATTTTATTACCTCAGTCAATACTAAATGCATAATATAATGCATAATATAATACTAAATGCATATTCAGATATGCATGATTCCCACATCCATAATGGAAAATGCATCCAGGTGGTGTTGTCTGCTGCCCACTGTTCCCAACCTTATGCACACTGATAAGCAAGAAGGATGTGGTCTGAAAAGTTATAAATTTGTACACACATGTTTTCAGTATTTAATAGCAAACTATTATCCTCTGTGCCAACTGAGCATCCTTTACTTATCACCTAAAACCTGAACTTCCATATCAAAATAGGAAAATAGCATATAAAATCCAATAGTAAGTTCAAAGTATCAAACACATGAAAAAGTTACAGAGCTGCAATAACCCAGCATTAATAGAGCTTTATCCTGCACCTTTACTCCCATGAGCTGTCCAGCACTCCCCCTCCAAAGGGCTTAGCCTATGACCTCAAAGCCCAACTAGCTCCGAAGAGTAGCCACCAAAAAAAGGCAAAAGAAAACAAAGAATTTTTTTTAAAAAAAGAAATATATGTAGAGAAATAAAAGTTTTCCCTCAAGAATTCAGAATGAAAGCTAAGGATTGTGAAGCTTCAGTCCTTTCTGCAGAAATTGCCCCAAAATATATAAAACATACCAACTCCTAGTAATACAAATTTAGGAAACAAGATGTTCAGTCTTACTGAAAAGCCATACAAAGTGCGCTTGCTACTTTTTCCAAACTCTGGAAAGCTCACATGAAAGAACATTTCTGTGTAGTGAAAGAGACCTGAGATTAATTTTCAACTTAGTAGCTCTTTCCCTTTTCCATTAAACATTGGATTAAGACTAAAATCCTTTAATTTAAAACAAAACCTTTTTAAAAAAATACACCTCTAAAGAATAAAGAGCATCAATTTTCATTGGTCTTCTTCTCTCTTAGTTACATATAAACAAAAATTACTCCCACCCAGTAGCAGGACTATGTTTAAAATGACTATTTGTTAGTGGAACTGCATTTAATATGATGATTTCTTCATCGAGTCAGATAAATTTATTTCATGAAGTATTTAGATGGAGAGGAGTGGTGTGGCAGTTAAAAAGGGAAAGAAATTGTAAAGTGAAGGATTTGGAACATAACACTTGGAGGGTAATATCTTCCCATTCTTCTGATACGACTCAACCTGAATATCAGTTGTTAAAGTTCTACTAAATCAGAAGTATTTACAATCAAGCTTGTTCCCATTTTAGATCTCTTCCTTTTGACCTAATTTTGAACACAGACCTCAGTAAATGTTGCCTGCATTTCAGGGGGTTCCATACACAAAAGTGGAAAGTGGATCAGCTCCATGGGTCAAAGAGCGCACACGCAGCTCAGCCAATGACTGATCGATGATACCTGCGGTGCAGTTGTGTTATATTTCACACGACAGACACAGCAGTGCAAGGGAAGAGCCTGCAGGTGCTCTATCATAGTGCTGGTACTCAACACAGAAGGGATTTTGGAAGCATAGTGAAATGTATGTCATTTTTGGTCATTGAAAGTCAAGAAAGAGAAAGCAGACTTTAGTTCCCGAAAGGTATTTAGGATGTAGGTGTGTTAAGGGGCACAACCTGGCACTGCCGAAGCCCAGAGAATCCCACCGGTGGGCTCCAGGTGTCCCTGGTACTCGGACAAGGCCGGCTCGGTGGGCAGCAGCTCCGTCCCCATCCGTGTGTCACACACACTGGTACTCGGCACAGTGACAAGGAAAGTTCGGTCGGGACTACGGAGGCTGTTACGATACCACAACCACCCCGGAGAGGCCAGAGAGAGGCAGCGGGGCATCGTCGCCGCCTGGGCACCTCGGCTCGGCGGCTCCCCCGGCACCCGCTGCCCCCGCAGCACAGCACTCCCCCTCGCCCCTACGAAACGCCTTTAGCGACTCACGGACACCGTCTAGGGTAGCTCCACGGGTCTGCAGTCTCCGCAGGACCGCCCCAAACTTCACTGCTCTACCTAGATGTCGGTGTCGACAGGTAGTTCACAACGCGCCGCAAACTCGCAATTCTGGCAGACGAAACCACAAGGACGATCGCTTCCCTCCTCCTCCGCGTCAAAACCTTGGACAAGGTACTAAACCGCGACACCTGCAGCCGACACGGCGCCTTCCCCTCTACTAGCCTCCAACTTCTCACTAAAGCGTCAGAAATTAACCTCTCCCTGGGCACCAGCCCGAGACGCGGCTCACGGATAACCCCGGCTAAGCCGCCCCCCTGCCCCACCACCGCCGAGCGCCAGCACCGCCCCCAGCCCCGTCCCCGCGGCCACGCGCAGGCAGCCGCCGACCGAGAAACTTTTCCGAGCGGCCCGGAGAGGCAGCGCCCACATCGGGGTCCCGCCGAGCGGGACCGGGACGGTGCCCACGCCCCACGCCCCCCGCAGCCGCGCCGCGCCGGCCGCCCCCAGCGTGGGCATCCGCCCGCACCGCTCCTACCGTGCGGGGGGCAAGTGAGGGAGGGGGCGAGGAGGTGGCAGTTACCGGCGAGCGAGCGCCCTTCTTGCAGAGCGGTCCCCTGAAGACGCCTTTGATGCCGCGGTAGTGCCCGTTGCTGAGGTGCCGGGAGCTGATGACCAGGTAGCACGCCATGCGGGCCCCCCGGGCGGGCGGGCGCGGGCTGGGAGGGCAGCCCGGCTCCTCCGCGGCGGCGGTGCTGGCTCCGCCGGAGCAGAAGCCTGCATGAAGGAGCGGGCGGAACCGCGGCAGCGATCTCCCCGCTCCCGTCTCATCCAGCGCCCGGGTGAGCGCTGCCAGCAGCAGGATGCACTGAAGGCGGCGGCAGCCAGAGCACATCTGAAGGAGCGCGGAGGCCAGTCCGCATGCTGCTCCGCGGTGTGGGAGACGGACCGGGGAGAAGACGGGCAGAGCGCAACTTGCACGGTCCGCCGCTGCTACGGCCTTTCCTCCTCTCCCTCCTCCTGCTCAGACCAGGCCACCCGCAGCCGACATCCGGAGGGGAGTTTCTCGGCGGCAGCTGGAGCGGCGGCTGCTCCCCATGGCTGTGCCCGGCGCCGGGCTGGGTGGAGGATGGAGCCGGCCGCCGCGCACGGTCCCCGCCACCCCGCTCCTCCCGTACGGCCGCCGCAGTCGGCGCTGCGCCTCGCCTCACCTCCGCTGGCGGGGGGGGGGAGGCGGTGCGAGGGGGGCGGAGGAGGGGTAGGGCCGGAGCGGGGGCGGCGGCGGGGGGAGGACATAGCCCCTCGCCGCCGCGGGGAGGGGAGCGACGCCAGCGACCCTGGACGGAGCGGCCGGGTAGGGGGGAAGGCGGCGGAGTGCGCCGGTCGCCCTCCTTTTCTTCGCCCAACTTTCCCGTCCTCGGTGCCGGCAGGTAACGTCCCTTTCCCCGCCTGCCTCTGGCTGCGCTTCCACCTGTCCCCGGCATCCCCTCCGCCCCCTTCCCCTCCGCTGTCCCGTGGGCTGTCCCGGGCAGGGGATATGAACGCCACGGACACTCGGTATCGGGAAGCACCGCTGCCGGGAAGTACCTCTGCGCCGGCTGGGAGCCGGGCTGGCCCCGAGCTGCGGAGGGGCTGCGCGTAGCTGCCGGGCTGGCTGGACACCCCCCGGCTTGTGCCTGGGCTTGTCTCCATCGTCCCCCCTGAAAGCGGGTGAATTTAGGTGCGTGGCGTCATTTATCACCTCATACCTGATTTATCACCTCATACCCGATTTACACAGAATCGCAGGTATGAAATTTTTCCGCCACTAAATACCTGGAACAGGTTTTTCCCATCCCTTTCTGCAAGACAGAGATGCGAGGTATCTCGGACCCGCTTGTGCAGACTCAGTTTCTTCTCGTCAGGTCACAACTATCGTCTCTGCTCTGCTGCTTGCTAGGTCGATAAAATAAATCAACAAATCGCACAAGCCTTAAGTAGTCACCTGCAGATCATTCATTTTTTCGAAGTAGATTGCTTCAAACTGTAGATAAGAATTGTTTGGTTTTTTCACTTAATCTCCTAAAAGCATATGCTTTCAGTTATTTAATGAATGAAACTGATAAGCCACAATCATTCTAGTTTTAGTCTCTCAAGAGCTATTTTTTACATGAACCTAATGTAAATAAAAGGAAAATCTCACACAATCCACCAAACTGATAAAGAGGTCACAACAGATCAAGTGTTATTTTTTGACTGTTTATGTAAAATAGTGTAGTGCAGTCCTAGAATGCAGCATTGCATAGTGTTTCACATGCCATATTAAGTTTTACTACATGTGTGTATATGAACGTATATATAAATCGTCAAGTATGTTATTATGTATTTTTTTAATAAATGTACAATGTTATAAAGAAAACATCATAATTCTCAAATTGGGATAACCAAAGGTGAAAGTAATGTATTAAGAATAGCCATATGTTAACCATCACACAGTGTTTTGCAATATGAAAAACTTTTAGGTGGGGGTCAAATTAGGCTGGTAAAATCGAAGCGTGAAATAAATTAAAGGACTTGGCTCTTTGCATTATGTGTGGCTGAGCTGTGGGACTGCTTGCCAAAGGGTGTTGTGGATCATAGATTAAACAGTCCCATGAATCAGTACAGATCAGGCTTTGAAGCCTGGTAGTGATACAATGCCTGCAAAAGACCTCTGGAGGACTTTTCTGAAGGAAGGAATTGCATTATAAAGTGGAGTTTGAGCAACTGTGATACTGTACTGATAAAGGTAGTCCACTGTTAATTTGGTGGTGAAAAGGAGCATTTATGATTTCCTCCTACAAGTCACAGAAGTCACAGCTATGTAAGTGACTTGAAATTTATTCTTGTTGGCATATATATTTTGTTAGCTGCAAGTTCTTCCTGAAATAATTCCTCTGCAAGCCTGCTAAAGATAAAAATATTATCTTCGTAAATTTCAAGAATTTTGGTCTGCAGCTTAACTTTCTGACTCTGCATTGAATATGTGTCTGGAAGTAAAGCACCTTTTCTCTTTGGCAATGAAATGAACTTCCAAAAACTTTGCTTCTCTGTGATGCAGGTGTTGTTTCTCAGAATAGAAACAGAATAAGAATTTACATCTCATCTCAAAAATTCGCATAGAGGTCTCCCTTCCTTTTCTATTGTGAAGAGACATGAAAAGTGTTTTGCTCCATGAGACTGCTGATGCTCTGTTACAAGGTGAGGGAGAGGGTGCAAAAGCCTCAGGCCATGTGCATAGGCTGGAAATGCATGATGGTGAGTTGTAGCCCTGTGGTCAGACTGGCCATGTCACCTGCAGAGGTGGCTCAGCACAAGCTGAAATGGTGCAAGTGCTTTGCTGTAGATTTAAGGGTCAGTACTTTCCTCCTTAAACTTACAGAGTCTTCCCCAGTTTGTACTAGTATTGCACAACACAGAAATTATTTTCCCCAGAGTAGACTGCACAGTATTCATTTTATCCTGCTGAGGAGGATGATGTGCTCAATTGACCCTGCTGTGAAAAGTAGAAGTCATTTTGGGCTCCCTTCACTTTGCAAACTCAGGGGAATAGTTACTATCACCACCAATCTAAATTATAAATAATCTGTAGGATGCAAGCCTGAGAAAATGAGATTAAGAGTTGTCAAATGGAACGGTTAGTTATTAATTATATCAATCCCTGAACATTCCCCAAAGTCTCTGGAGATGCAACACCTTTTCGTCTTTCATCACAGGTCATGTAGAAATATGAGCTTTAACTATTAGTATTTCCATCTGGGTCCAATCCTTCACTACCTTAGATCTCATAAAGTAATTTTCAGCTGAGCACAGTGGATGAAAAATACTACGTTTCAGAACATTATGCTTTCTTTGCAGAAGTGTTAGTGACTTTTCAAGATGCAAGGAAGTAGAGAAGGAGGTCAGCTGTCACTAAGAGATGATGATCAGAATAATGAAAGGTTCTCCAGTTTATAATTCCTCTCAGTTTACAAACTTTTTATCATTCGTAAAGATTACTTGGCATTTATTGTCCTGCCTCCAAAAACATCTGCAAGCATTTTCTAATTATTCTTTGTAGGGATTGTCCTTATTGCACAGTGGGATGTCTAAATTAAATACCCAGCCTAGATCTAAGGATGCTAGTTCTGATATAAATATTCTCTGAATATCAAGACTATATTAATGCAGTCGTATTGATTTTAATGGTTGAGCTAATTCTTTTTTTTTTTGCAGCATTAGACAGTGCTGGATAGACATACTCATAAAACCTTGTCTGCCTTGTGAATTTTATTTAAATTGTAATTCAAGTGTTGCTTCCGATCTGAGTTCCACCTGCACACAAAGTCCATTATACTGATATTCTCTGCCGTATGGGTAAAAAACTGCAGTTAGCATGTTTTTCCAGCTGCTAACCTATGCATTCCTCACTGTGGATACGGGCTAGATCTGCTTAAGGGCCCAAGTTCTAAAATGTTTTTCACAATCCCTTTGCTGTGCCTAGAAAGAACAAAGACATTGTTCCCCATGCCTCCAGACATGAGAAAATTCAATGAGTGCAAAGCACCTTCTGGCACTATACCTCTAGAAATTTTACTTTCACAAGCAAACAAGGACAGAAGGTGTGTAGACACACAGCTTGAGTACTGCTTCACAGTCTGATTATTCTCACTTAATTTAACATGTTTTCCAATGTAGAAGAACCCAAATTACCCCTACAGTAAAAACAAAACTCTAATACTGATGTAGTTTTTACAGGTCTTCCCCACAGTAGAGAGAGAGGGAAGGAAGGGGAGGAAATCAACATCTTGGCAAGACAATTCAGGTATAAAAACACACAATGAAGACGTAAAGGAGATTTTAAAGCTGTCAATTAAGTCCAGGAAAAATACATGCAGATCTTTGGATTATAATGGCCTAAACTACGTTTCCCTCCACTCTGTTTCCCTATCCCATACATCCAGCCTCTCACTCCTCTTCATTCTAGTGGTCCATAGCTACAGCTAATTCCTCTGGGTTCACATGAAAAGTGAACTCCTGCCCCACTGAAACCAATGACACTTTTTGAGGTCAACAGAATCAGAGTTTGTTCAGAACCTTTCAACTGTTAAGTATGTTGATGTATGGTAACAAGCCTTAAATGTATGATTGCATTAGTTGTCCTGTTATTCTACTTAAATAAATCATCTAATATCAGAAAAGAGTCATAATTATTAGAAAGTGAGAACCGTATATTAGAAATAGTCAACATTTATGTGGATCACATAAATAAATTTTAGTCTGACTGCTTCATTTGTTTTTCTTAGTGCACTGTATATTTTGGGAAAGATTTTTTGAAGTTTCATCCTGGTGAATGTGAAAAATACAAGGTAAGCTGGTCTGCATGAAGCTTTGTTTTGTTTTCAGTGAAATGGCAACTTCAGACTTCTGGTCTTTTTTCCCCTGAATCTTAAAATACAACAATTTTTTTTCTGAAATAAGTAATAGAAAAATCTTCATTGTGTCTGTCTTTATTTCATTAATTACTTAGGATGCTTTAGTCCTTCCCTATTTTATTCCATTTGAAGTAATAATAGTACTGCTTAGCCAAACATCTTTAATCCCAGGCTGACTATTTTAATCTAAATAGTTACATTTGTCTTGAGAATCACTTATGTAAGCAGCTTTCTGTTACACAAAAGTGGAATCTGCCAAAGTTTATATACTTAAAGCGTTGATGTTAAGTTATTCTACTCTCTAATCCATGCAGAATCAATGACACCATTTTATTTTGGATGGAGCTTTTTGGAATATCTTAAGTGCTGAACAGACACTTTATACCCTACAGCTTGCTATTAATTGTGCAGCCAGCAAATACAGCATGGTGGTTAAACCAAAGTGTGTGTGTCTACATCAGTGAAGAGCAGTAAATCATGCCCTACTTTCCCTGTAGCCTCATGCACCACTGGTTTTAAGAAAGTCATAGTTGAACAAGAATCTCATTCTCACTCATGATTCATCCTTACTCTACTTAGATACACCTTTTATGTGACATTCAGCAGCTCCTCTATGTTACTTTCTCTATCAGTAAAAAAACAATATAATATTTCCTTTGGAGTTATTGTGAGAATTACGCAATACTGTCACTACAGTCATAAAGAAGAATGCTAAGTATTACTAGTACTGGGATATCAGGAAAACTGCTAATTTCATAATCAGTTAAAAATATGCAATATTATTTTCAGAAGGTTGCTGGACATGGCGTTAAATTCATAGATCAGTAAAGCGAATAGGAATTAACTCTGTGTTAACAAGAGCTCAGCACTTCCAGAGTATGTGTCCAATGATGTAAATATATGTTCCATTGTCTATTCAGAAATAGTATCCATTGGTTTCTTCTTGTTAGCTATAATCTTCCCCTATATTAGGATGGATATAGAAAGAATAATGACAAGTAGCTACTGTTATGAAAATTATATAGCAGAACACCAATTCTATTTTAGTAGCAAATCCTTTTCTTCAGGCAGATGATTTATGGAAGAGATGAAGATGTAGCAGTGTTTTCATACACTTGCCAATTTATTATGTTTGCATAAATATTTAATACATCTATTTCTTTCTAAAGGAAGAATATGGCTTGCATTTCAGATCTGGTAGTCTTGTTAGATTTTCTTTCTGCTAAATCCTATCAAAACTTTAATTATATGCTAGACATCCACAAGACAGGTGATTCATGTTTTTTGTTGCTTGTTGATGTTATCAGACTGATCTCCTGAGGTTAGCACTGTATGTGCTAGTGGCCTTAAAATCTAAAAGGTGAATAGAGTTACTGCATTTTTGTTATTAAGGATCAGAATTGAATATTAACTGAAGAACAGATATCTTGAAATTATTTAGAAATAATGTAAAGATATAGAAAATACTGCCTAAACTCTCCCTAGTTACCCATGATATCCACACCAGTAAGACTGCCAGCATATGCTACAGTCACAGATACATTGGTTTCAATAACTAACATAACCACAGCTGTCAATCCGTTTTCCAACTCATACTCATTTAATTCAAGGAGAGCTCCAAGGATAACTGTAATGAAGCAGCCCAAAAACAGGAGAAGATGCTCATTGCAAAGGAATGATGAAGGCAGCTTCCATCTTGTGGTTATTTCCATTTGCAAGGTAAGACATCTCCTTATTCCCAGTACTGTCTGCAGAAGTATTTTATCTTACACTTCCACAAGTAGCATTCTTACATGCTTGCACTGGCTGTGTGGGAATTCGCACAACACCTCAGTGATATCCACAGACAATTCCAGTTGGGCAAGTTACCATCACCCTTTTCACCAGCATTGCCATAAGTCACCCAGAGACTTATGTGTTGCTTTTTAATCTGGCTGCATCTTCAGCCTTTGAAGCCTATCAAATGGCATAAGATCATGTAGAGTTTACAAAGGACTCTCAAGGCACATTTGTCAAAAGAAAAGTTCATATTGCTTTTTATGAAGTAAAAGAGAATTCCCTTTTTCTTGGGAAAAGAGGGTGAAGGAGGAATTGTGAGATGTCACACAAGCTGGATAAAGATCAGCGATCAGTGATCTGGGAACTCTATACATTCTGATCATAAGAAGTGAGTGACAAGTAGCTACAGCTATTTTCTCCATGTAGAGGGCCACCTAGTATGGTAGTTCACTAAGACATTCTAGATAAAAAAATTATAAGGAGAAAGCAACTCTTTTGCATAGCTTGAAAAGAAATAAATGGATATAAGTTCAGCTGAACTGCCAGCAATAAAAAACATTGTTATAGATATTTATATATTTATATAAATAAATACCTATATTACAGATGTATTATTTTTATAGATACATAAATGTTTTTAGTGTCCACATCTTATGGAAAAATGCAGATATTTAAATGCCTTAAATGTCAACACCTATACCAATTTATTTCCCGTTCCATTTCCCCACTACAGCAAAGTGACAATTTATTCTATTATTTTAGAGAGCTCAGTGACAGAGAAGGGGTTTAGCAGTCTTCAGCAAAGCAGTACAGAACTTGAGTCTGAGCTGTTCACACCCATTAAACCACTGTGCTGCCTAAGGTATCTCAGATCTTCATGTTTCCATGGAAGTATTTATTATGCACTACCACAAGATCACCCTGTTAGTTCTGTACATATCGTGTTGCCAGTATTTCATCATCTGTCCACATTAATACTTCAGCAGGCAACCTTTAAAGAGGCTTTCAAAAAAAAAATATATGAAAGGTGGAGAAGAAATTTCAAACCGACAGTAGGATTTGTCAGCTGGAATCCTCTGGAATTCGGGAGTCCCTCATGTTATTAGGTGTCTATGAAGAAATAGTACTTTTTAAGACTGACACCTACATACTTTCTATAACATAGACAAATATACTAAGATATTTTTGAGTCTATCATGGCCTAGTTTTGTTCTTTAATAGGTTTAAATATTTCAGGAATTCTGTAAAATCCATTCAAGTAGTAGCAAAATTTCTTTGTGCCTTAAGGAAAATGGCTAATACTGTTGCAATCATGAATTTCAGTGATAATTAATAATAAAGAAAGGAAATATGCAGTAAAATCAAAAGGTGAAGTTCACTTTTTAGTAAAAAGCTAGCACAAGGATTTTACATCTCCTGCCTCCCCTGCGGTATCTCCTAAACTGCCTTATGGGCTTCCTGGCATCTGCAGAGGTATGGATATTATCTGATTTCTCCGAAGTATGGTATCTAGCAACTTGCCTATGGCCAAAAAATCAGAGTTTTCTGTGCAGAAACAAAATAGATGTTTGTTTCAAATATAATTTCAGTCTCTATTTCTGCAGTCATTTGGTGTTCTAATTATAACAATCTAATTTGTAAACAACACATGCTGAGGTTTGGCAGTGAATTTCTGATGAAACACAGAGTACAAATTTTAATTACATACAGTTCTAATACAGTGAGCACTGCACATTCCTGTCATCTTTGAAATGGTAAGAAAATGTAAAAAAAAGTTTTTTGAAATATGAGCATGAAGGTAATGAGATCAATAAATGTCAGCTAGAAAAAGTAATCACAACTCTAGAGACTCACTAACCTTTCTACAAATTCCAGAAATAATAGACTAGCCTGTATGAAGAATCTTTAACAATAGGAAAGAGATCCCATTATAGGGGAGAAGCGAGCCAAAGACTCCTGAATAATACCAGAAACATTGCCTTTTAAGAAAATGAGAGAAAAACAATCATTTTTTTGCTTTTCCTTCTGTGATCCTCACCAATGCACTTTCCTTCACACCTTATGCTTTTGAGAATGAGATACAATGCAAACACATATGGAAACCCAGAGTGGAAATATGAAGTGTGGCATAAAGAGCAGTAAGCAATCATCATTTTCCAAACTGTCCTGATCCTTCTCTTGGGCAGACAGGAGTGTTGCAAGATTCATTGACCTCCATATAAATTCCAGATACCTAACACTCCAAAGATTTGGTGGTATATGATTTCTAGATATAATATATGCAAACCCAGAGCTTAAGCATGAATTAATTCAAGACAAGTGCTACGTTTTAATGCCCCTTGGTAGAATCTAACTTCTGTAAGAGAAAACATATTTCATATGTGAACTATTAAGTAATATTTGAAAGGATAATGTTAGTATTTAATTCTTTTTTAATTAAAAGTGCAAGAGACATTGAACCTGAAGTGAAAATGGAAGAGAATAAAATACTTTGTCAAACCCATCCATATGGGGAAGAATTTTTTTTTTGAATGACGCGTACAATTTTCCTGAAAACATATAAACATTTTATGATGGGTATGCAAAATGCACTCAGAATTTATGCATATAAAAAACTTATTTTAGGTAAATTGACTTTAAAAAACAGGGGTAGAGATAACATGCAAACCAATTCTTATTTTATCATGATTTTTTTTCCCGCCAGCATTGACTGAACACTTTTGAATGTGGATATCAGAAAAGGGTGGGCTGAGGTTGGGATCCAGTCATTAGAGTCCATTCACCAATTGTGAGCCATTTTTTAAATGATGATTTTCAAATGGTAGCATGGGTGTGAAACCAGCTGGAGATATTAGCAGTTTACATTTCATCATTCAGGTGCTAATCTGAAGTAATAAATGCAAAAGGGCTCCTTGTAGAACATACAAAGTTTCGCAGTGTCATCGTTAACTTTTATGATCAAGTGTCTACTTTCTGTCATTCTGTACATCCTGTTAAAAATAAAGGAACTGGAGAACCAAAGTGCTTTGAAATTCTGTCTCGTTACACACACAGACATTTTCTTCTTAGTTTTGTTTCAGACTGCTCTTTTGAGTCTGTTCATCTCTGTATGTGTGCATATAACCTTTTTTACGCATAACATTTTACATATATTCACATGTATATAGTATTTTACATATTTATATGTGTTTATGTAACATTTTGCAGGACAGGAGTTCCTGGAGGTAAATAGCTCTGCTGTTAGTGTGTAACCCAACATAAAGTAGCAGATGATTGTGATGACATCTTTTTTTTTTTCCTCCTCAGCACAGAGCTAAAGAAATGTGTATTAGAGAAGCTGGTTGTTGTGGGCCGCTCCAGGAGCACAAACTGGATTTCGAGTCAGTTTTGTCAAACAGGACTTACCCTAAGTGTGCTGCAGCACCATGAATGCAGAAATGCAGGAAGGGGAGGACAGGAGTTTCCCTGCTCCAGCCACCCCTGGCAGTGGGAGCAGCTCTGGGTGTCCATCAGATGCCTCATGAGTGAAGTTGGTGCTATGTTAAGAAACCATGGATGTGTTTAAAGATATGGGAACAGCCCAAAACCAACAGCAGTTGCTGGAAATAGGTTGAATCTAGGTAAGGAAGAAGGTTTCAGCCTTCAGAAAAACAGGAAAATAAGGCAAGTTATGTTGTGTTTTCCATTCCATCACCCTACCAAGCCAAAACTCACATAGGAGCTATGTACAGCCATGGTATACAGCTATGTTTCAGCTATGTAAGAAGCTATGTTTTAGGATAAAAATCCTTTCAGCCTGTGATTTTAAATGAAATGACTTTCAGTCAAATCAGTTTTTGCCTGCAAAGGCTTTGGTGTGGCACACCCTTCCCTCGCTCAGAGCAAGCTAAAGTAAACCAAACTGCAGAGAGCTGCAGAAGTATCCTGCAGGTGACGGGGCAGCAGAATAGCAGGTGAAACTCAGTGCCAATAAACACAAAACAACAAGTAGAGAGGAAAATAAAGTACACACCCAAGGCTGGTTAATCACCTATTGCCACACCATGAAGAAATGTTAAAGTTTCTGGATAGGGTTATACAAAAATGCCAGATCATTGCTCAGCAACAGTCAAAAATGCCAGTCTGATGTTAGAAACTGCAAGGAAAGTATTGAAGAACAAAACAGAAAACATTCCAACACATTCTGCTCTAAAGGCAAAGGGGAACTAGGCTGGGACTGGAGAGCTATGAATGGTGCATGAGCTGAAATGTGGATTACTTTCTCCAATTTCTCAGTACAAGGAAGTATAAGAAAAACATTTTGAGGAAGCAAGCTTAAATTAATAAAAAGGTTCTTTGCACAATCCATCATCATCCACCATTATGAATTAATGAGGTATGTCAGCAAAAAATATAAATGAAGTCACTTCTTCTCTTGCTATTGAAGAGAAAAGGTTGAAATGCACATATCAAATTAAAAGGTTCCTAAACTACTGATTTGCTAGAGACAGTAGCTCATGGAAGAGCACAGATAATTTTAAATCTTCTTGGTTTATGGTAGTTTTCTCTGATGACCCCGGTCAGAGATAAAATATTGGACATCACAGCACAGAATTTTTTATGTTCTTAAATTAATATGCAGTTACAATTTTTGGTCCAAATAATGTGCTACTCCATCTGTGAGTACTGGTTAGCATTGCCATTTAAGTGGCTTTGACAGACTGAAAACAGAATCTGACAGAAATCCCATGAAGGTCACCACTGACAAAAGCAGCCAGTACACAGGTATCCCATCCAACAGCACAGACTGGAAACCAAAAGGCTGAAAAGGAGCTCTGCAGAAAAAGACCTGGAGGTGCTAGGGAAGAAGACTGAACTGAATCAGCAGTGTGTCCCTGTGGTGATGAAGACTACCAACATACTCCTCTCCAAGCAAGACTGTGGGCAACAGATCAATGGATGTGATTAATTCAGTCTGCTCTTCTCTTGTGAGACCACACTGAGTACTGTGCCTACTTTTGAACTTCCCAGAACAAGCAAGAATTTCATATAGGGTGTAAATCCAAGACAGTTGCGGTACAGTAGCACACTGGGCACGTTGAGAGGGTGAGGGCACTGGGTATAATGACACTAATTATCTAGAGCTGTCCTGTGAAACAGCATACTGCTGGGATAACACAGTTCAAAGTGGGAGGAATTTCATTTTCGGCATCCAGCTGACTTGCCTGCTAAATGTCTCACTTTCTGCATTCACAGCACACAGTAGCTTAGTGATAGAAAACCAGAAAAACCAATGGAAACAAAGCAAAAAGAACAAATTAGACTTTCATCTGTTAGCCTAATGCAGGTTTTTGAACTGTGTTCAAACAATAAGACAGTGTTCAGTGGCTTTCAAAAGTGCAGACTGGACCAGTGATTAGGTAAGTTTTAGACAGTCATGAAGGATCTCTTCTTGAACTTGAAAATCATTTACCTTTTCAGATTAGATTTGTCCAAATTATAAAAATTTAAACCCAAAATACAGACAACACACACACATGCTCATTCACACAGTCAACCATGGCAGTGGAAAGCTGTTTTGATACTATACCTTCAGCAAACAAACCCTTTACAATTGCACCAGAATTATGGTAATTGGAAGTTTCGTCTGTGTCAGGTGTTTATAAACATTCAAAATCGTCGATGACTAATTAGAGCTATTCATTGAAAGTATTAGTTCTCGCTTCACAGAGGGACAGCACCTCCCTCATTCCTTAGGGAGGACAAGTTCCCCTGCTGTTGCCTGTAAGAAACAGGGTTTCTGCATGGACAAGGAGGACTGTCCCCCATGCCATGCCACATGGAGGTAATGAGAAATCACACTGAACTCCCTGAAGGGCCTGGAGCCATGATCCCATCTGGATAGATCTATATTGCCATAGTGTTTTCAGAGGTACTTTCTGCAGATAGCATTAAAGAAGATCTGTTTCTCCAGTTTACCACAAGATGGAGGTGCTGTCACTCAGAATCACTCATTAAGGAACTGGGAAAATGGTGGGTTTGTACCACGGGCACTGTAAAATTTTATGGACATATTTAAGAAAGTAATAAAAAATAATGGTATGCAACTGCAATATATTATATTATTAATTTATTTTAAGCCAACTGTGTAATGACATAGCCGACCATCTTCAAACCAGTGTTATTTCAAATGCAGCAGCTTAACATTTGCATTTGAATTACTGAAAGCTGCAGATACTGTTTTGAATCACATATCTTTTGAAAATGGACATGTCTGATAATGTTCTCCAAAAGTATACAAAGTGATGGTTGCCAGAGTCAGATGGGTGCCACCTTCTTGAATATAATATCCTCAAATGGCCTTTCCCTATATTAAACCTTCTGGACCTTGTTGCCAACAAAAATAAAGCGTGTTTTTGTCTGTAACAAATACAGGTCTGGTTGTTCTCAGAGGCATTCACTCTGACCCCCATCAGACACAGGAGGATAATTTCCACCAAAAGACTTTAAAAATGCTTATTGAGTCATGTTTATAGTATTGTTCACTTTTTTGATGTTGAAGCAGAAGCAAATAAGGGAGCCCTCATTTGGGCTTTTTGCATGAGCCTAACAGACCATGGACATGACCTCTTCCTTTCTGCCAAAAGCTCAAAAGCTTTATCCCTTGAGTCTGCATGGATAGGTTCCTATCCTGTGCTTTCTTCTTTTATTTAAAACTTCAAAGAAAATGGTTCATTCTCTTTTCTGCAGCTTCATTTTTTTTCCCTCACATCTTCCTTGCTACTGATTATTTTGCTGTTTTGAGAAGAATTTGAAACATAAGTCAAGTTGGTTTACCTTACTGTACAATAAGGCAGGCATGGAAATAATCAGAAAAGAGAGACTATGAAGACTTTGATACTTACGATGTTCAGTGGTGCTAGGTTTCAAGCAAGTTTGATAATACAGAGATGTGAAAATCTCTTTAGATGTACTGTTAAGCCATGGACTAACACCCTGCCTAGGACCCACTCTGCAAATACGGACTTCATCTGCACATCACTCCTTTGCTGCTTGGAGCCACCATCTAGTGGCTGCATGGTTTGTGTGCCCACAGTTTACTTAGGTCTATTTATTTAGTTATTTATTTAAATAGATCCTGAGATTTGAAAACATATAGAAAGCTCCCTAACCTAAAAGAGAAGCCAGAGGAACAGTAAGACTGTGAGGAGGAACTGGGTCACAGTTGTAGACAGTATTTCAATACAGAAAAACTACTGCATGTCTTCACTAGTGAGGGCGAATTCAATTTGAAGTTCTTCTCATTGTATAGGAAATAATGGATGTGGTTTTTCTATAGAAAACCAGTATATATAGGAAATTGACATCCTATTTCATATATCATTATAGAGCTGTTGTAGGGTCCACATAATCTTTAATTTTCAATTAGTTCTTTAAAATGTGAGGTAAATTGCCACATGTATAGCTGACAAAAGTGATATTTAGGGAATAAAAAAAATGTATCAGAGATTTCAGCTGTAATAGGTCTAATAGTCACATGACAGATTGTTGGTGAGCAAGCTTATGACTTAACTCCTACCACAAATACTTTCATTTAATTTCTCCTAATTGCAAAAAGTTCCAGAAAATAAACTAAATCCAGAAAGATTAGCCGAGTTTCTAAATAAAATTCTGCATAGTTCATTGCTGTCAGAACGAAATATTTCAGATCAAAATGTGCCCTGCCTGGGCATGGGGGTTGGACCAGAAAACATCCAGAGGTCACTTGCAACCCTAACGGTTCTGTGATTCTGTATTCTGACATATTGAATATTTTTTCAGGTTACAAATACTTGTAAAATAACTTAGTCAAGCTGAATCTGTATTTATTAATTTTTTAATGTTTCCAGAAAATAAACAAATTTAGCCAGAGAAGTTTATAAGTGCTTCCAGTCTCTAAAATTACAAACCACAGTTAACAGCAAAGGGAGCATATATTGAAAATACATTAACATGATAACATTATCTAATCGCCTAATTATAAGAGGACTTTCTTCATCATAGCTGATTTTACACGCTACATTTTCAACATTGCTGCTTATTTTTAAGAAAGTAATTGGCAGAGATCTTTTTATGTTGTTTAGAAGAAACCACAAAACATAGCACTGATTTTTATGGGCAGATGTTTGCTGTAGTTCCTCATCTGAAACTGCTGGCATATAAATGTATTTATAGTAGCAAAGAAGGACATGTTTTGTGTCAAAAGAAATCTGTGGCAAAGGCAAAGATGGCTCTCGTTCAGGTGCTAAATAGAACCCCTGTGTCTCCTCAAAATTCTTCTTGCTATGCATTGATGTACTTTACCACTGAAATGTTGAAGAGGCTCAAGAAGACCATTCATTCAGCAGCAGGACCTGAAATAAGTTAATCCTTTGTGTTCTGAAGTTGAGTGATTAACAAAAATACATGTGTGTGATTACAGACATGGCAAGTAGTTCATTAATCCAGACACTTGAGAATTATAAATTCCTAGATCATAAGCATGGGCACAGGTGTATAGTTGAGAATAAAACTACTATGACTGTGATTGTTCCCATTAAATAGATACCATGTGTTCCTTACATAGAGGTTTTCAATCATTCTAAATTGAGGGTTATTTCTGAATTGAGGGTTATACTACTTAAATTCTACTGATAAAGATAAAATGCTATACAATTAGGGGAAGACAAGCCCTTCAGATTTATTTATATCCTACCTAATGCAAATGTGAAGGTTCTTCTATTCCACATAAATATGCAATCACTTCCTTGAAACTTGCTAAGCTGTCTGCATCAGCAGTTTTTCATGAGTTATACAACCTGCTTGTCTTCGAAAAAAAAAGCACAGCCTCCCCTTCACTATCCCCCCCCCCCCCCACACTAATATAAATTGCAGCTCCTGGCAGCCATAGGTGAGCATCAAACAACACAAGGTGCATAATTACAATTTTTGATGCTTGAAGATGCATTAAATCCTAAGGTTCTTTCCCATATTTATTCAGTTTTCAACAGAAGTTCCTATAAACTTAATTCTAAAAGGGCTCAAGGAAGCAGAAGCAGAAGGAATCAACATCGGTCCACTTTTAGGAAAGTGAAAAATAGGAGGACTAGGAAATTGAAGCAGCGGCATTTCTGTAAATTCATTTTCAGACTTTAATTGTGAATTAAACAAAATATTTCATTTCTTTGAGGATTTTGTATCTTTTTAAAATTAATTTTTTCCAAAACAAAACAGGTTTTTCTTTTTTTCTTTTTTTTGGGGGGGAGCACAGTGGAAAGGGAGGAGAGGTCAAATTTCAGTAACATGTATTACACATTTGTTGTTTTTTAAAATACACATAACCTTTCTGCTGAAAAAATATTTGTGATGTTCCCCACAAATTTTCGTACTGTATTGTCCAGCTCAAGTTATTTTACCAGCTGTAATCCGAAATGGAATTATAGATCCTGTAGATTTCTTTTATTGATTTCTTTTTTATTACTGCTACACATTTATAGTAACTTGAGACATGGTTTAAAATATCATGCCACTGATATTTTTCTTAGTTTTTAAAGGTCAAGAGATTTATGTCTTCATCTGGAGATAGTTTAAAAGTCTTGTCTTTACCACATCTCTGAAAGAATGGGATTTAGGTATCATCCTTTAATTCAGATGCATCTCTGAAAAAGATATGGCATCCCTCTTGCGTTGTACTTAAGCATGGGAAGAAAGATTTGCTACTTTTGTCTGAATTCTGTTTCAGTTACAGTAGAGAAATGTCATTTAGAATTAATAAGGGAATAGGGTCAACATGAGACCAGCTTTTGGTTTTCAGATAATTCTGTTCATTCCTATGGAATAAAAAAAGTATCAATGCAGAGTAAACACGGGAGAAAATTCAATAATTATTTTGACTTAGTAAACTCTTTGAAAGTTTGTTAGCTAAAATTCTGTGTCTGAAATCCAGAGACTGATATTAAAATTACTTATTGAAGAAGCAAGTTGAGATCTAAAGGACATGAGGTTACAAAGGAATAATGCAGAACACATCTCAAGGCCTTTTTGTCCCAGAGCTACAGCTGAGACCACCAAGAAAAGCAGTGCACAGACCTCTGGCATTGCCCCTGTGGAAACATATGGATAAGTTGCACATACACTCCAAGGGAAGGTGCCAAGGGCCTCCTGAGCTCACCTACTGCAAATGAAGGAAGCTCAAGACAGTCTTTGAAGACCAGTTGTTGGAGAGCTTAATATAATTAGCATTTATGCAACTCATTTGGCAAAAATATGCCACATACCATTCTAAGAACACAGAGCATGGTTGGTTTTGAAGCTTGTATAGCTTTAGCGTTAGTTAAAGAAATATTTCAGTGCAAAAACTAGTCTGTATTGCTACAGTTTTGCTTTGGCACATGCACTAAGCCCTAATGCAGTTACCAAGATGACCAAAGCCCTTGTCAAGCAGAGGATGCCACTGTGTTAGGCAGCTCAACAGCAGTTTGATTGTGCAGGTTACATCTCTGCGTTACTCAAATTGACAGTAAAGTATCATTATGTGGTGAATATGGGTTTGTTTACACTTTATGATGAGCTTTTAAAATTAAGTGGGTATTCATGGTATGCAGGAGTATTTTGTATTTTGAGGATTTAAAAGGCAGAGTGCTAATAAAGACGAGAGCTGTAGACAGTGGTGGCGTTTTTTCCTGAAATAGAAGTTCTGTTGCAGAAGTAGTTTTCTCTTATTGGGTTACAAGATAAGATTCTGATTTAAATTAAGGAGCAGTATCAGGAAGACTTCTGCCTGAAGATGTCATGCAATATTAGTAGTACCACAGGAGGGTTTTTAATTTGTGTTACATCATTAGAATGTGGTGGTTTCTGTTGAGGTAGAATTAATTTTCTTCATGCTGGCTGTCATGGAGCTGTATTTTAGATTTGTACTGAACATAGAGTTGATAACAGAGAGATGTTTTTGTTGTTGCTGAGCACAGCTTACACAGAGCCAAAGCCTTTTCTGTTTTTTGCACTGCCACAAAGGCAATGGAGCTGGGAGTGCATGGGAGGCTGGGAGGAGACACAGCCAGGACAGGTAACCCAAAGTGACCAAAGGAATATTCCAGACCATGTGACATCATGCTCAGTGTGCAGAATGCAGGGAAGAAAGAGGAATGGGGAACATTTGGAGTGAAGGTGTTTGTCTTCCCAAGTAATTGTTACACATGATGGAGCCATGCTCTCCTGGGGATGGCTGAACAGCTGCCTGCCCATGGGAAATAGTGACTGAATTCCTTGGTTTGTTTTGCTTGTTTGGGTGGCTCTTGCTTTCCCTATTAAACTGTCTTTATGTCAACATATTTCCCTCCCTTTTACTCTTCCGAATATCTCTGCAATCTCACTGATGGGGGAGTGAGCCAGTGAGCCAGAGCTGCCTGGGGCTTGGCTACTGGCTGGGGTTAATTCACAACATCCTGTAACTGTGGTAGGACTCTAGATTGGGGCTTTTTTCCAAAGTAGACTATTTGAGTTTCTATACATATTTAAGCAAGGTTAGAAAATATACATTTTTATAAAGAAGTAGAAGTCTCAAAGGTAACCAATAACTCTTTAATCTGTTTTCTTCAATTCTGTCAGGTAAAAAAACATGAATATGAATACTAATGATATTAAAGTGGCTCTTGTATGTGCTTTGCAAAACTGAAAAATCAAGGGCAGAAGCATTGTCTGTGATTCCTCCCACAGAAAAGGAATTATATTAAAGAGAGAATCTCCTGAATAAAGAAATAACAGGGAAATGGCCAGCACTGAAGAAGGACTGAATTTCCTACTGAAAACAGTGCCCAAATTAACCAAAACCCTCGATAAGTTGTTCTCAAGTCCTGTGCTAGGTAATCATTGGCACCTTTTGTTAGAAACATGCAGTTATCTAAATGATGCCTTATATAGTCAATTATGAATTTTCATTCATAGTACAGTGTCTCATGGGAAAAGCATGAGAGCTGGAAAACTGGCAAGTGAAGGCACAGAGGAGCAAACCATAGTATTCTTCAGGGTTTTGAGTGTTTAAAATGGCAATATTGACAGAAACTGGGGAAATGTTGTTTTAAGTGGAGGACAAGAGCCTACTTAACCACTACTTGAAAACAGAACCATGAAAATTTGAGTTTTGTGGATTGGGTAGTTGAATCTTCTGTGACCATGGTAAGAAATAGTATGGATTTTCATGTATCTTGGAGAACTAGCTGTGCTTTGGAAATTATTTTTTGTCTTTCTCACTACAATACCATCTGTATTTGCCTGTTTACTTGCAAAAACAGAAATAAGATATTGTAGACAGTAACTACTTCTCCCCTCACATCTGGCAATTTGCAAAGGCACACATTAGACACAATCTTGAAAGAATATATATAAAACCACTTAAATGGTTTTTAAGGAGATTTTTTTCTTCTTCTGTTTTGAGCCTAAAGGAACAAGGATCAGGAGAAGGAATATAGTATATAATTACATTTAATAAAATAAGAGAATTGTTTGCTAACAGCTTGTTAACAGTTTGCTAACTGCATTAGGCTTCTTTTTGCAGCCCCAGACAGCAGCAAATCTAGGTTAGCTATTGTCTCCAGCCAAAAGGTATGAACAGATACAGATGGCTCCTATAGGTCACTGATGGCATGCACCTGTTCCAGAAAGCTGTTCCAGGTGCTCTGGGGAGGGTGGGATAAATCGGGAAGCAGAATCATGGTTCCATCAAGGGTGGAGAACACGCCCCATGTGTACCCTGGCAACCTGGATGTGGAATATGAGGATGGTTTGCAGAGAGTCCAGACCCACCCACCAGCCAGTAGCAAAACTGTGTGTGTTTCCAGGGGAGGGTCACTCACAGATTTCTTGGCTCGTGCATAGTGGTGCATGCTGTTGATACCTGCCACAGTTACATTTTAGCTGGTGAAAAATACTTCATTTCCCACAGTAAGTTTTGTATTTAGTCTTAGGGATAATGAGGCAAAATTAACAGCAAAATTAACTGTGAAAATCACAATTCTACCCTGACAAATAGTCTTCAAAAAAGGCTGGGCCTGAAGTAGCATTTTGCTGAGACTATGTGTTCAAAAACTGTTGACCTGTGTAGAATCTGGGGCAGGAGTCATTGCTAAACATTTAAGTTGCTGAACATTTAAGTCATTGCTAAACATTAAGTAAATTAAGCAAGAGATTTCTTGGATTTCTTGCTTTTACCTCAGAAAGATTTCTACTGCATCCTAGTAAATATATATTTAGCAACAGCATCTGCCACATCAAGATACATTTTTACATGTTTACAGTATTTTTAACATTGGAATTTTAATGCAATGCTGTCTGGTTGCAGAGTACTACACCATATTAAAAGAAAACCAAACCAAAACAAACAAAACAACTAATTAAAAAGTCTAAGCTTTCCATCATTAGCGATTATTATATATGTCAGCAAAAAGATCACCAGCCCTATAATAATTCACCCTACATTCCCCTTTTGTGACTTGAAGTGTTTGGAAAGGGATCATTCTGCAATAAATGTCAAAAGCGTGTTTTATCTAAATATCTCAACATACCCTACTGACAAAATTTAGTTAGGGATAATTTATACTCTTCAGTAGCCAAAGTAATCTATGGGTTCTTTTAAATTGCCTTTGTTTCTGAAATAAACTCAGTTGGCTGTGAAGCATGAAGCAGAATTTAAACCAATATTTCATAAATCTGTCGTTGAAGATTAAAGCAATCTTTAATTTACAAATGCTGTAACCAGCTCTGTATGTTTACTTTGCAGAGCTTTGAAAATTCAGGCATCTCTCGTGCCTCTAACCAGAGCTTCTCACAACCTCAAGGAAGAACAGCCAGGGCCAGAAAACCTCAGTGTGGCTTCCATAAGTCTCCACTTACTGGTGTGTTTCAGTACAGCTGAACTCAATAGCATGTGAGGGCAGCCTATGAACACAGGAAAGGGAACACAGACCTCTTATGTGGAAGCGAGAAACTGTCCCATGTTCCATACCCATTGGCTGAAGGTAAATATGGACCACTCCCTCCATGAATCATCAGCCCAGCCTTTCTCGTTCACCCATTAAACACCCAGATCACCCACACTCCCACAATTGCAATGCTCCTCCCTCTACCTTTCCTTGTGTCTTGCTCATGCTCTGTGGGAACTTTGGCATTAAGGCCATTTTTTTTTTGCTGAGCTTTAGCTCTTGGTTTCCTGCACTGCTCCACCTCCCTGCTCGGACATAAGTTAAACCTCCCTCCCCATGCCCGCATGGATTATCAATACCTGGTTTGTGTATCATATGGATGAGAAGCTTTATAATGATGTTGACTTCTAAGACGAGATGGTGGTTGTTTTCAGTGAAACAGCAGGAAACTCCTTTCAGTTTAATGTTGATGTAAAGCAATTTAAAGAAAACAAAACATAAACAACATATTTAAATGGAAGAAAATAATTTTGACTTGAATGGGCTGACAAGTCAATTTAAACACTATTTACAAACCCAGGCTCAGCAGTTCATTGGCTGTGAATCTTCTCCAGTATATAAGTACCTACCCTATGCAGACCACCAGTTTCATCATTCTGTATTGCATTGCTGGAACAGCCTTTGCCATTGGTCTACATGATGTTCTTGGGTGTCTTTCAGGTTAACACTTGCATTTTGATAGAAGGGTTAAATACTGTTTTAGACAAAGGAAAAATAGAATAGAAGAGAATGATTCATTCATCATTCACTTGCAAGGTGAATTGAGGAAAAACTCCATCTGCACAAGGATTGTACGTGTCATAATTACTGAACACAAAGGTTTCTGTTGCTTGAATGCCTCTTAAATCTTCTTCTGAATTTAACCTAAAAGGTCCAAATGAACTTTTTCAAAATTTTTTCTGCCTCTGTTTTTCTTCTCTTTCCAAAATATTTACTGAAATTTTGTGTTTAACTTTGTAGATCAATAAACTTTGCATCCAAAGAAAAAACACTCTGCCCACCTGCATTTCCAAAACAGACTTTTGTGGTTTTATGTTAACACTTACACCACCATTGCAATTCCCTGTGTTTTCCAGGAAAATATTTCACAGAATGCATCCGTTAGTCTTTTGTCTAAATTTGGTCACAGTGCATAGGAAAATAATTTTATTTAGATAACGTTGGTGATATGCCAAGATCATTGCCATTCATTGTGATCTCATTGTTTCCTTGCAGTTTCTCCTGTGTGGCTGTGTTATATGGAAATGGAAGGAACTTCAGAGCGAGAACTCTTATTTATTCTGTGCTTGCACATCACCTCACATTATGTGACATGCTCAAGAATAGACAATAATAGAATAAACAACTGTTCTGAGTTTGACAGATGATATTAAGTCATCGTGCACTGCGCTTAATTACCGAAAGTCACTGAATACATGCAACAGTTCCGTGAAATAGGTTACAAGTTTATTAAAGTTCAAACATAATCACTAATATTTGTTCACAAGAGTCTTGTCTTGTTATATGGGAGAATAGGCCAACGTCCCTGTCTCACTACAACCTCCTTTGAGACAGCTGTGGAGAGCAGTAAGATTTTCCTGAGCCTCCTTTTCTCCAGGCTAAACAAGCCCAGTACCCTCAGGTGCTCCTCACAGGACTTGTGCTCCAGACCACCAGTCTTGTTGTCCTTCTCTGGACATGCTCCAACACCTCAAAGTTCTTCCTCAACTGAGTCCAGAACTGAATGCAGCGCTCAAGGTGCAGCCTCACCAGTGCTGAGTACAGGGGAACAGTCACTGCCCTTGTCCTGCTGGTCACACCATTGCTGATACAGGCCAGGGTGGCCTTTGCCTTCTTGGCCACCTGGGCGCACCCTGAGTCATTTTCAGCTGCTGTCAACCAGCATCCCCAGGTCCTTCTCTGTCACCCTGATTTTTCAGCCTTCTGATTGTTTTTCGTTTCTACTAGAGTTTTCTCACCCTTGTAACAAAAACAAAGACTGATATTTTGTAAATACATTCCTTCCAGGGGGAAGGACAAATTGATGGACTACTGGTTTGACCAGTGGGGTCTGAGGGGTGTCAACCTTGTCCTCCCAATCGCCGGTCAAAGTCCAAACTCTATTTAAACCCTGAATCTAAAAATAAACTTATTTTTCTCGCTCTCAACCTGACGGGTGAGTGTCCTTCTTTTCATGTCCTCTTGTGACACTTCTCCATTGGGCCAATTTCCAGTTACTCCGCCCCATCCCATAGCACTGCATGGGGTTACTGTGGCCAAAGTGTAGGATCTGGCACAGGGTCTTGGACCTCACATCCTTGATCTTGCCACTTTTATCCAACCTGTCCAGGTCCCTCTGCAGATCCCTCCTACCCTCCAGCAGATCAACACTCCCACCCAGCTTGGTGTCACCTGCAAACTGATAGATGATCCTGGATCCCCTCACCTGGATTATTGATAGTGACATAAATCACAACTGACCCCAATACTGAGCCCTGGGGAAACCCACTAGTGACCAGTCACCAACTGGCTGTAGCATCTTTCACCACCATTCTCTGGGCCCGTACACCCAGACAGTTTTTTAACCCAGTGAACAAAACCCCCACCCATGTCATGAGAAGCTAGTTTTTCCAGAATACTGTGGGGAATGCTGTTAAAGGCTTTACTGAAGTCCAGGTAGACGTAGACACATCCACAGCCTTCCCCCCATCCACAGGTCTGTTGTCATATAAGAAGATCAGGTTTGTCAAGCAGGATCTGCCTTTGACAAACCCAGATCTGCCTTTGACAAACCCATGCTGGCTGAGACAGATTCCCTGTTGTCCTGCACGTGCTAGATGATGGCACTCAAGATGATCCTGCTCCATGACCTTTGCCAGCAGCAAGGTCAAGCTGACAGGCCTATAGGTCCCCGAATATTCCTTCTGGCCCTTCTTCCACACCCTCCAGGAACCTCCTAGACTGACCCCTCTCAGCTGTATTGCATTTCCAGCAGACATCTCTAAGTCCCCCATGAGAACAAAGGCTAGCAATTGTGAGATTTTCCCCAGCTGCTTACAGAATATTTTGCCTGCCTCTTCATCCTTGCGTGGTCTATGCATTACTTGCACAAGCACAGGTTAGTGATAATAACTGCACAGTAGTGTCTTAATGGGCAGAATTGTCCATGTGGAAGAGAAGGCTGGGTTTCTAAAATGATAGCCTATTGCTCTTCATATAAAACCTCCTTGTTTATGGCTCCATGGATGTTAATTTCCAACATTTACATCTTTTAAGGTAGTCAATGGCCTCATCATTGTGGATGTTAGCAAGACATTGAAATCCTCTCTACAATACCAAACTTCGATGATGTTGAAGAATTCTCATCTTCTGTCTTCAAGTTGCAGAAATAATATCAGTAATATGGGAAAACTGTTTCTGTTTATGCTATCTTGCCTTCAGCTTTCATAATTTAACAGTAGCTAAAAAAAAATTAGATCAGGTGGACTAAATCCCAGGTGAGCCAGACTGTATCAAGACCTGCCTTTTGATACTGCCAGCTAAATGGCATGGGGGAGAAGATGTAGATGATAGCAGCTATAATGTAGTTACAGCTTTCTATCAGCCCTTTTTCAGTGCAAAAGCCTCATGAAACAAAGGAGCTCAGAGAAGGGAGTTCATAATGATCTTTGTCTGGAGGGAAATAGAAATCAACTATCACCACAACCAATTAAGTAATTGTCTTCCAAAAAGCTCTGATGTATGATGTCACATAACGGAGGTAAGTAGCAAAACCTAACAGAATCTGAAGATGATTTCAGTAATTATACTTTCATTTAAAAAAACCTGCATTCTCACACTCAAAGATATAGAAAACTTAATTTACATATTTCTGAAACGACCTTCTTCTAATAGAACTACTGTACAACCTTCAATTTACTTAGCACTTATTCTAATACAAATAGTGTCTTTTAAGTAGGTAGTTTTCATAGTATGAAAATTGTTTATCAAGCCTTTAAAGTGCCAAATTAAAATTTACATGACAGATATTCACGAGGGTGGTTTGTTTATTTTTAATTTTCAATTCATACAAAGCTCTGTTGTTTAAAAAGTGAAATTCTAGGGGCTTTTCCTTTGTTATAGGAACTAGAAAACAGTAATTTCATTTTTTACAAGTGAAAAAACCTCATTCTACTAGTTTTAGGTAGAATAATGGCCCTGTCAGAGAAAGAATATTCAAGCATGGGCAATAAACAATATATTAAAAATACACCTCATCATTATTGTAAGTATCAGAAAATAGGGTTTTTTAAAAATGAGCATGAGTTAAATATTGTCTACTTCATTGATTTAAGCATTTTAGGTAGTACCTTCCCAGATTAAATTCTATGAGATAATTACAGGGCACAAAAAGACCTTTTCACAAATTCACTGGGGTTTTTTTTAAAGTAATTTATTCATGAAAACTGCTGCAGATGAAAAAACGAACGTCGCAAAGGCAACACTGTTATAAAAGACAGCATTGTGACTCAGCACACTGTGAAACAAGCTGTAAGTCCTGGTCACATATTCTCTTTCCTTCTCAAAGCAGATTGCACCTTTACAAATTGCACGACCAAGAGAAGAAATCTAAGCACAAGAGAAAGGCAGAAAATTGCCTTATTGCCAGTGGGAGAGTGCAGTGCATCATCGATTAACACAATTCTAAACCCTTTTCTATTATTTTTTTCCTTAAATATATATAGATATATTTAATTCTGAATTATTTTTAAAAATCTGATGTTGTCTATTGCAACCAGAGCTATGCCTTAAGCCATAGTGTTCACTTTCTTCATTGACTTTGAATCTGAAAGCAATGACAGCTAAAAGAAAGGTGATTGCCTTATCGTTTATGATGTGGGACATGTGAGTACAAAATTTGGTTCAGATCTTTACATGAATAAGTCAGTTCAGATCTTAGGCCTTTTTGGCATTTGATACCTCCAGAGGTCTTCATTAATCCCTTGCAAAGTTACAAACCCTATGTACTGTGACAATGTGTTGCTAAGACTTTGTGGCTTCTAGGCACTGGATCCCAGGAGTCAGCTCTGGTCACAGATGTGTTTTTGAGGTCTGCTATATATTTGGAAATCCTGGAGTTTGTAGTTACCTCCTTGACAAAAAACAAGTGCCTATTATGTACTAGGTGGGCAGCTGAATGGATTAAAGTGCAAAAAAAGAAGTAAAATAAAAATACTCCAAATGAATCAAGATGAAATACCTTGAATAAAGGGATAAACTGCAAAATGCAAAGAACATTCAAACTATTATTTCATAAATCACCTATGAAGACTGTAAAAAGTTGACTATTATTTGGTGAAATGGTTCAGGTTGAAGTAAATGATGCAGCATTATTATTAAAATATCTAAAATGATCATTTATGTGTCAAAAGGATGACTAGCAAGGGGAAAGGCAATTTCACAAGCAAAAGATTTGTTACATGCTGATTCTTTACTAACTTATGCAAAGCAATCATTGTACAAAAGGCCTTGAATGTGCAAATGTACGCAGAGGATTTCAGGAGCATTATGCAGTATTGGTAATAAATATGACCTTGGCACGTTACAGTACAGGTTGAGAGCAAGCATGCACTAAAAATACCATTCTTGCCTAGAACAGTCACAACCACATACAATAGAAGAAACAGATATATCCAGTGATGTGATGAGTCCAACTAAGTATTCAAGCAGCACATACAAATTATGACAAAAGGTTAAATTTACTACAGTATAGGAAATGACAAAGCAAGGTTACCATTCCAAAAGCTGCTCAGCTGCAGCAGTGTACACTGGTATTAGAGCAATACCCAGCATTTGCTCAGAGAACACGATTGAGCAAAAATGGCCTTACTTGCTCAGATCAAAGGTTCACCTGAGTGCATCCTGTCTCTGACAGTGGCTGATAATGAATGATCAGAGCACAAAAAGAGAGGAAGAATATAACAATATTCCCTCTTGTAATCTTCCAGCCCTACATATCTGTGATTTAGGGATTTCTTAAGGCAGTAGTAGTATCTACCACTTCACAGCTTCAGTAGCACAACTTCACAGCTCCTGAGGTTTCACACTCTCACAGAATTATTTCTTCACCTCTGTTGGCTTGCCTACACGCTTGGAAAACAGAGGAGTGAACAAGCAAATAAGGAGCTGTTTCTCCCCTGAGTTTTCTGTAGGAACATGATCTTGTAAAACATATTATAAACTGGGATTTGCAAGCTTAGTGTTAGCACTGATTCCCACACCACAGGCTCTAGCGATGCAAGTTGTGGGCCAGGGCTGGTGCTCACACCTGCAGAGGTGTGGTCTCTAAATGTCACTCAGGACATGGTCACTTGAGTGGAGGGGAATCAGCCTCTTAAAGAATTTCTGGTGTTTCAGGTTACCCTTGGAAACTGATGCAATGACCTTAAAAAAAAAAAATCATAGACCAAGAATGTGCTGCGATCTATTTAAATTTAGTCTTGTGATATCTGGGCCAAGGACGGCCTATGAGAACAGATAAAACTATTCAGTGAAAAACATTAATTAAAACACCAAAAAATACTACCCAAGTGTTAGTATTAATAGGTATTAGCTGCAGATGTGAGGAGCAAATTCTCTACTTTTTTAACTATCCTAAGATATTGATTTCTCATTCTTATTTTTTCTCACTTTGATTTTGTACTGAGTTTTCTTTCATATTAATTTCAAATAGTGTCTTGAATGTCTTAGCTTCAGATTTCAAGTTCTATTTCCTCAACTGTTTAATAAATAGCAAAATTCTTCTTGTTCTTTTGTACAAAGTTTGACGTTTGTAAGACAACCACTTTTTTGGGGGCATGCCAAAAAGAAAAACAAATTAGTCCTGTAATTTCTTCTACATAGTACCAAAATAACATTAAAGTAATAGATAATACAGTGTTTATCTTCAGTGAGGTTCAGCAAAACACTCCAGCTAATCCCATTCACTTTAAAATAACAAAACATAGGAAAAAAACCAACAAAAATACCAAAAAGAAAAGGAGATGCCTATCTCAGATCTGAGGCATTCTAACATAATTAACACTTAAATGGAATCTCAGAAGAATTAAGTGATCAATTCACCAGGAAATTAGCCAGCCAGATTCAGAAAGGTCTCTCCTGTCAGAGACGTCCTTTGCAGCATGCCCAAGAAGGTCACCAAATTCAGCACAAGCTGGGAAAGAGCTTGTTACAGTGTCTGAAGCCACCTCCAACGGTGCCCTGCCAGTCACCTTTAAAAAAATAACCAGAGGAATCCAGCTACAGTGGTCCTGCTGACTGCAGCTGCTGCTGTCTGGCCTGGAGAAAGAGGTGATTCCTCATTCATTCCCACAGATTTCTGAAAACCACAGGGTCATGTAGTGAAACTATTCAGAACTCATGTTTCCAAATGCCAATTAAAGTGCTGATAAACATCAATTGAGCTGCTAGAAACAGTTAGTAAAATTATAGTTAGAAGCTTAAAAGAGACCTCCCTTTTTGATGACTATTTTCATTAACATCATTCAATTCACCTGCGTGCACTACAGCAGGCAAATTCACTCTGCTCATGCAGAAGTGTGATGAGGCAATGTCTTTTGTCTATTTATAAATACAAATGCTCTACAAGATTAAGTTAAATGCATTGGTTTTTATGTTTTTTCTGGAAGTTTGCATTTAAATAACAAAGAGTCCTCCAAGATGAACTAACAACTTGCCACTACAAATGTCTTCAAATTTAATTATGAATGCAAGTCTTGGCTCAGAAAAGCACTTGAGCAGTTGCCCAAATCCCACTGACATTGAGATAAGAAATCTACTAAGAAAAGCAAATTTTCATCTTTTGGTAGGTATCTAGAAGCAGCTTCCAACAGTTTGAGCAATCCTTAACTGTTGGGTTTAAGCTTTGACGTTTGCATGTGCTGATGGAAAAGGGAACTGTAATTGTGCTGGTTCCAGGGACACTGATGTGCAGGAAGAAAGAGGAGCCTGGAGAGCTGTGGAGGGCTGAAGGGAGAATGATGGAGGCATTGTTGTTTGCCAACATCTGGGCACCATCCAGCTGTTTGCTGCTAAATATTGTGCATAAGTAGAGAAAGCAAGGCCAGTTGTTATTCACTACATCATAAATTACTGCATTGCCCAAAGTAAAGATAAGATTAACCATGTTAGCCTTCTTCATTGCTCTGCCTTATCTCTTCTTGCCAGTGCAAAGCAAGGGCTGAAGTACAGCACTTAGACCTTTAATTACAACATTCCTCTCAGTGAGCAATAAAAACATTCCTTTTCCAAAGGCAGCTTTAGAATGAGGGATTGGTCGAAGCCTTTCCAGCAGTTCAGTAACAACCACTGCAACCAGTAACGTCTTGCTACATTTTCGCACGATTTTAGCCAAAGTTTGTTTTCTGGGGAAAAAGGACAACTGGAAGGAGTTCTGAAGAAGCTAGTTGGGGATGTTTCCATCACTACCAATTACAACACTTGTGTTCCTGCAGTGCCTGTGACCCATGTGAAGAGTTTGCAGATGACTGCTGCAGTTTCCTGGCACAAATTACTAACCAAATATCAAACCAAATATTATTTTAGCCATCAACAAAAATATGTCTGCAACTATTGGAATTCAGGAGATGAAAAAAGCTGCTTAATTCCAGGAGAGTGAGGCCTCCTAATCAGTTCTGCTGTTTGTATCCTCTCAGGTTTGATTTTTTTTTTCTTTTTTTCTTTTTTTCGTTTGATTTGTTTGGTCTTTGGGGGTGTTTGGGGTTTTTTGTCTAACATATTACATGTGTCATTGTCTTGGGTTTACCTGGTAAGGTTTTGGTAGCAGGAAGGCTGCAGGAGTAGCCTCTGTGAAAGAATAATATCATCTGCCCATATGCCAGACAGAGCCTGTTCCAGCTGGTTCTGAGTTGGACCCACTGCTGGCCAAAACTGGGCCATCAGTAATGTCAGTAGTGTCTCTGGGACATATATTAGGAAATTAGAATGTATGTAAATATTTAAGAAAGGGTAAAAAATGCTGCACAAGAGCAACTGGGATTGAGAGTGAGAATATGTGAAAGAAAACACTCTGCAGGCACCAAGGTCAGTGCAGAAGGAGAGGCAGGAGCAGAGATTCCCTTGCAGCCTGTGGTGAAGACTGTGGTGAGGCAGGGCTGTGCTCCCACAGCCCGTGAAGGTCCCCACAGAGCAGAGATCCACCTGCAACTCGTGAAGGACCCAGTGCTGGAGCAGGTGGATGTGCCCCAAAGGAAGATGTGAGCTCATGGACAAACCACACTGGAGCAGGGCTGCTTGACAGGATTTATGGCCCTGTGGGGCACCCACACTGCAGCCGTCTGTTCCTGAAGGACTACACCCCATGGAAAGGACACCCAGACTGGAGCAGTTCTTGGAGAAATGCAGAAACCCATTTTGGAGAAGTTTGTATATAACTGGAACAGGGAAGAGTGTGAGGGAAGGAGTGGGAGAGACTTCAGCTTTCTTTTTCCCATTCCCTTGCATTGCTTGGAAGTAGGAGACAGAAGAATTGGGAGTGAAAGTGAGCCTGGGAAGAAGAAAGTGATTACAGATTTGTTCTTATTTCTCATTATCCTACTCTGTTTATTTGGCAAGATGTGAAATTAATCTTCCTCAAGCTGAGTCTGTTTTGTCCATGATGATACTTTCTAAGTGATCTCACTGTCTTTCTCCATTTCTTTTTATCTTCTCCCCTGTCCTGTTGATGGAGGGGGGAGTGAAATAGTGATTTGGTGGACAACTGGCAGCCAGCCAAGGTCAAGCCAAGCATTAACAAAAGAAGGAAAATTATTATAATGAATTTTAATTACATATGTGAACACCCAGAGAAGAACAGACAACATGCCAACACCTCAAACTTTAATCATTTGTTAAGCAGCTGTCACTGACTAAATCAATGGGTTGGGTTGTTGTCTATTAACCTAGGGCAGCATCCTACTTCTGTACTTCAATAACAAACAACATGAGTGATCAGATGAGCCATTTATCATATGCAGCAGAATGAATTATTACATTTGAGGAACATGTTATATGCTAGGCAAATGCTGGTCAACATGTCTCAAAAAGAAAATACCCAAAATGCAGAAACCCCAAAACATATTCTTAAGTGCATTGGTAGCATCATTAATTGTTTCCAATTCCCTTCTGGTTTGCCTTGTAGTTTTCCTGAATCGTTGAGACTGTAGAGAAATCTGATCATACATCAAAACCTTCCTTTTGTTTCTCAAACTGGTGGAGAAAAAGTCAGCTGGGAAGGAAACTCATTATTCAAACAAAACAGACATCAGCATAGCCTGATCTCATTTGTGCCATTCCCTGTCAAGCTACAATTTGTCTTTTCCTATCTTCATTGTCAGCAGGGGCTAATTTCTATGCTGGAGGTTTTCCTATTCCTTGTGGATGCCTGATGCATTCTTCTCCAACTTTTGGCATAAGTATATTTGAAATTTGCAAGGGGGACTTCCAAATTAGTTTTAAAATTCTGTCTTGTTGGGAATCTCTGGGAATATGCCTCTATTTGCCAAACAAGAGTTCAGATACAGCCACCACAAGGAGCACAAAGAAGAAAGGAAGTATTCTGACCTACCTAGCGTCCTGGGTAGCTAAGATTCTAACACTGATCCAACAGAATCCGTAGAGGTGGTCCTCCAGCTCTCATACACTTCTCACACTTCTTAAGTGGCTTTTATGGTTCTATGGTAAATAAATCTCTTTGCTAACATGATCATCATGTGTTGCCCTGATTACATAAATGAAGGTTTTAAATGACAAGATAGTTCTACTAAAAAGAAAATATCCTGATCAGGTTGGTTCTTGATCCAAAATTATTTTCTATCTTTCTGCAGATTTCTAGCATGATGAAACATCAGCAGGTGTATGATTAACTTCCCTCTCCATTATGACAAAAATATGCATGCCCTCTAAAATGCTTTTCTGCATTGGATTTGCTGTTTGACAGAATACAATCCACAAAATACAAGGCCAGTGGCAAGTAATGTCTTAAAAAATATCATGTACTCCTACTCTTTCCCTAAAAGCAGTCCCTCAAAATATCAAATCAACAATGTAATATTGCTTTGTCAAAGGATGTTGAAACAGGAGAAGTCTCATTTTAGCATAGTTCACATGCAGAAATGTGATGTATTAATTTTATGTATACACACAAATATCTGAACACACATCCTTACATATACAAATAATGACATGCTTCATTAGATCGTCTGCAATTGTTTCATATTCTGGAGTCTGAGTTCAGCAGCAGAGAGATTAAAGTAGGATTGAGACAAAAATGGTGTTAAAGTGATGTTTTTCTTGTAGCTAAACTTCAATTAACAATTGACATCAACATAGTACCACACTTCAGTTGCACAATCGTTAAATCAACAGTGCCGTTAAAAGACCCCATTTTTTTTTCTTTTACAAACAAATAAAGTAAACAAATAAGCATATAAATATAAAGAAATACAAATTTACAACTTGGAAGTCTTATGAGAGTGTTTTGCTGACTTGGGGAACATGTGACTGAACAAAAGAGCAGAAGCCAGGGACAAGGCTGTGAAAGGCAAAGCTTTTTGGTGGACTGCCTCTCAGCCAACTGAATACACTATCAGATAAAAGAAACCAGAAAGATTATACTTTGTCATGTCTAAGATTAAACCTACTTAATACACTTCCTTCTGAAAGCAGATATTACAGCTAAAACCTTTAAGAAGGTAGACTGCTTAAATATTTAATCTTTCATGTGTTTTGCATATAGCAATAGATGTAAGTTTGCCAAGTTCCAGTAAGAACTTTGTCAGTTTAATTTAAATTAATAAACAAAAATCTTGTATTAGGCATGTTTCTTTTAATCACACTTTCATCTTTTGGGGGGAAGTCACTTAAAGGAAGAAATTACATTTAATTTTTGATAGGGATCAAAGGGGGAAAAATCAGTGCCACAACCACTATTTATAGCTTATTACCTATCACAAGTTACAAACTGTTACTTTCATCATAGGATATTTGCAAAAACAAATATCTATTTGACATTTTGTTTAATAAAGAGTAATAACTGATTCTAATAATGCAAATACGAATACTTAATATATTATTTATATTATAAAATACTATAAAATCTGTTCCGATTACCCTAAGTTTCAGCAATTTTACTATACGTGGTTGTACATATTATATACCTATATTTAAAATGCAAACACACATATATGTAAATATATGGATAGAATTGCAGAGTTTGAAATGAAAGAATCCTATTTACTTGCTCAGTCCAGAACTTCCAAAGAGTAATTACACCGTGGAATCTCTTTGGAAGTTCCATATAATGTTTCTGGAGTGTGATAAAAGAAGCAGGGCAGAGGAGTGGGGGAAGTAGGGGAGAGAATCAAAACAGTTTCAAGGACCTAACCATTTCTGCTCTAATAGCCAAGTAGGCAACTTTTAGGATACTAAAAGGGAGGGAAGAATTCTGAAAACATTTGATAAACGTGACCTTGGAGAGACACTCAGAAATGTTCTAAGTTGCAATCTTTCACTGTTAAAAGTGCCTCACATCTTAATGTTGAAATCTGGATCCAGAGTCAAGTAAAACTTCCAGAAATTGGGTGAATTTGTAGTGTCACAAGGAAATAATACACTCACCTGGCACGTGAGTTCCAGACTGATCCAGAGACCAGGAGACATTACTGTAGATGGTTTTGATTCAGAATGAAATAATTCACAATAAAAAATAAAAACCAACTCTTTTTATACTGAATGGTTTTGAGACAAATCACTATTTCTTTGTAAAAACCCTTCCTTGAATTAAAGATGAAAAAATCCATCAGTAACTACAGAAATCTTTGCAGCAAATGACAGTAGATAAAAAAGTAACATAATTTTTATGTGAAAGTTTCTTTCAAAATGTATTCTGAAGAGTTAGAGTTGGGACTCCATGTTTTCTTTTGGAAAAATAATAGTATTTCTGGATGTATATTACTGATATTTTTATCTAAGACAGTGAAGTCTGGAAAAAAATCTTTCCAGGGCACATTCAATCTTCCTATAATCTTGTAGAGGAAAGTGTTCAATGGCAGAAGAATAGTTCTAAGGGTACAATGAAAATAATTGATCAACTTGGAATTAATAACAGGAATGATTATCTGGCACAACAGGTTTATAGAGATTTTGTAGCTTTCTGTTATTTTACGAGAATTTATGGGGATTTTCTGATGATGAACAGCGCATCACTTCTGAAAACACACTTCAAACAACACAAGCAACTGGGAAACCTCATGGAGCAAAAACTTAAGCCTGAACTTCTCTACGTGGAAGAAATGTCTCCCATGTTCATATGTTCAGAATTCCTTTTTAATCTTCTTTATCCCTTTTTTGCCCCCATATTTTTTCAAACACCTATCTATTCTCTTCCAGCACTTTTAACAAATGAAGGTCTTTTCCCCCTCAGATCAAAGCTGTAACTCTAAGGCCTGCTGGGAACCTTGATGAGTTAAATTTATATTTGAATGCAAAATTTAGCCACACTGCTTTTATTTACAATTAATTATTCCTTGATAATATGCAATGAACACACGCAGATATTTTTCTTTCATTCTAGTATTCCTGCAAGGAATAACAGAAAAGGCTTAAATCACTAAGTTGGAGATATACATGTATGGCAGCAAGAATCAATTATTTATGTTCCACTTAAGAAACATTTAACTATTCATTCATTCTGAGAATACTGGATAGTGCTTAAAGCAATAAACTATGTTATAGGAAGGAATAGTTTAGAACTCCCCAGGCAGAGAGAACAGAACTATTTGAGGCTCTCCCATTCCCAAAACTGCTCAGGGCTCTCCACAGGGGAAACCATCAGAGAGCGCTGCAATGCCAGAGAGTTGAATCACAATCTTTTGCTGATTAGTTCTTCCATGTCTTTGCCTTTTTAGAGAAAAATTATTTCTAAAGTTAACTTAGAATTTGATTCTAACCAAAACAGTTCCGACTTTACATTTGGGATAAAGAAGGGTTAAATTTGATCTTTTCATGGGTCTTTCCAGAGGATCTTTTCGCTTCTAATACAGATCCAACCAAGCCAGCCAACAGTGGGAGGGCAGCGCTTTTGAGTTTTTCTTCCAATAAATCATAATCATAAACGCACAACGTAATGTCTCCGTAGTGACCATCTATAGCAAAAAGTTCCCGGACTGCAGGAACAGCTGGGCAAGGACAGAGGCAGCTCCTCGTGGCTGCGCCCGGCCCAGAACAGGCAGAACACGGCTTTGACTCCACCGTGTGGCCTCGCACAGACACAGACGGATCACCACCAGATTGAACTCTCAGAACCGCTGCATAAACCTCCCTCATTTAAGCGAGGAGAAACACAGTAAAACACTGAAATATTGTGATACAGCTTGTATGTGAACCACAGCTTCAGATGATGACAGCTATTATGTTAATAGCCAAGATAGCAACATATTTTTTACTGAAGATAAATTTCTGCTTCCATAATGGTCTCTGCAGAAAAAAAATAAATTGTTGTGCAATGCTACTATTTTGCCATCTTTTAAACAGGTCGTCACACCTTTTGAGTGTTCTTCTTTTTTTCAGTTTGACACTTCAAAATAATATCCTGGTTGGCCATGTAAAATTACCTGACAGGTCAAATACTACCAACAAGAAATCAGTTGGACCAATACTGCCCTAATCAACAGCTGCTTCTATCTTCATTGGGAGACAGAGATTAAAGGCTACAGACAACAGAGGAAGAAGTGATGAGGGGAAGAGTGCAGGGGGTGAGACAGTAAAGGCCACAATCACAAGAAGAAAGTAGGATGATCAGGAACCTATCTCATACACCAGAAATAGAAAAAATGCAGAGAAAACCCAAACATCTGTGGGCTGATGTAGAGCAATGACATAACTGGAAACACAGAGACACTGTGAGTCAGCACAAAGCTGGAGTGCTGTTTGGGTAAGGGTTCTTCAGAAAGATCAGACAGAAATAATGAGTGGGACAAGTATACTCTGTGCGATACAGTGTCTCAGATGCAGAATTCTCTGGGATAGGAGGCACGACTGTTCATAGACAATGAGTCAGAATCTGATCCAGGACAAACAGAACATCTTGTTGAGCATCTGCTACAGATCACCATATCAAACCAGAAGGACCTTTTTTTTTTTTTCTNAGTGCTCATGGGAGCTTCTAACTATATGGATATTGTGTTGGTTGCAAGTAATATTAAATATTTCTAGTTTGTGCTAGGGATTGCTTTTCAACAAAGATGCAGATCAGACTAATAAAAGTAGGATGTTTACAAACACATAACAGTTCAAGGATGTAACAATATGGCAGATATGGCTGAAATGATTATCCATGAGATGATGGAGTAGTCCCAGCTGGAAGACCTTGAGGGTAGTGAGGAAGACAAGTACTAGAATAAATATGTCAGAGTTCAGAGTAGACTTTTCTTTGTTCAGGGGACACAAAAACAGGAAGGATTCTGTGAGTACCAAATCACCAAAAATTCAGGAGAGTTAGTTGCTGCTTAAGGACAATTTCCTCCAAGCATAAGTAAAACAAAATCCATCCCAGGATTCAGGAAATCAAGCAGATGAGGCAGAGGATGAGAGGATGAGACTGCCTCAGCTGGAAACTCATGTGTGAGTTCAAACCCAAAGGGAGGGAACGGAGGGAACAGTAATGAAAATGAACAGAAAATGCCGACAGAGTAAAAATCCTCTGCCACAGACTTTCCTGGCAAGGTCTGTTCTTCTAGGGAAGATTTTATAACTACCGGAAGGATTTCTTCCATACCCCTCCCAAGCTAGTCAGTGAGTCCCTAAGGTATGCCTTACTGTCCTGGGAAGAAGATTCTTTTAGGTATGGAGAAAGCCTTCACTAAACCCTGAGTGATCTGCAGACACTTTTTTCTCCAGTGAAATGTTCATTCCATCTCTGAAACATTTTATCTGTGAAACATTGTATACATTGTTCATTGTATCTATGAAACCCTCAGCTAACTAGGATTACTAAACAAAGAACACAGTTTGCAATTTTCTTTGTTAGTGTTCATGGAAATTATGCAATGCTACCTTGAAGGTTTTATACATCTAAAAGGCCTGGCTTCATAAAAATACTTGTATAACAAATTAAGCTTTTTTTCTTGGTGAGATGGTGGGTTGGATTTTTAAAGCAAGGTCCCAATACTAACTCCAGCACAAAAAGAATTATTGCTATGGGCCACAATAAACATTTTTGGTAGTAGGCATGCCGCTTTGTGTATGTGGGAAGGCAGTCATAAAACTGAGATTACAGGAATTTAATAAAGTCAAGGGTCTTCTGTTTATCTGAGCTGTTAACATCATCAATACTACGTTGGAAATATTTAGCCATTCTAAAGCAAATCAATTTTGAACTCATACCCCAGCACAAGAGATTTTTTTTCAAATTTTAACAATATGAGGAGTAGTTTCTTTCTTAATTAAGTAGGGAGATGAATTCTCTCTACTTCTTTTTTGCCCCTCCATTTGTGCCATATTTGTACTATGAACATACATACAATCATATGGAGCACATGCCTCAAACCAGACCTTTTAATTTTTGAAAGGATTACTTTTAGAAATATCATAAACCCCTTAGAAAACAAAAGTGAAGGTTATAACTAGAAACTTCTTCTTCTCAGTTTGCTCAAATATTTGCTTTTTGAGAAAATAGCATATACAGTTGCAAATGAGAGTACCAAGTAGTACTGGAGGGTTTGGATTTTTTTTTCATTTCTTGCAGTACATATATAATTTTCTTATTTTCACTTGTGGTTCTAATTTTAAAATGGGAAGATAGGCTAAATATTAAAACTAACTCGTACAAAAGCCAGTTGAAGTCACAACTGGGAAAGAAGTGAAAGCAGTGAAAGCAAATAAGTAATCATAGACACTGACAACGAGAACAACATTTTGGTTCCTCATTTTAACTGCTCACAGAAAACTCATCATCACTGCTTTCATCAAAGACCACATGGTATGAAAGATCCCAAACTGTAAGAATATTGTCCCTCTGCTTTAGTTTTAATTTAGCCACTTATAAAAAAATTATCTCAGCATTTGGGTCTTGGGATGTTTTCCAGACTGTTGCTCAAAGCTCTTTTTTGCCTAGTTAATTAGACCTTAGTCCAGAGCAGGGGAAAGGAGAGGAGGAGACCAGCATTGCCCTCCAGGACAACTAGCAGCACCAGCTGTCGCACAAGCTGCTGGCTCTTGGCTCTCCAATTGCTCATGCAGAAGGAGAGTGCTGTGTTTTCCTTCACTGCTCCTCTCAACAGTGTCATCAACTCCTTTCCTTCCCTGCCATGATGAATCTTCAGCCTGTGCTGCCACCTGCTCCAGTTCTTAACAATTATCCTGCTCACAGCACATCAGGTCCATTGTGCTTTCACCCCGAGTTGGGCTGAGGGCCTGGATTTCAGGCAATTATGTGCAGAAAACAAGGTTTTCTCTGGAAACCCCAGAAGAGTTGTTTCTGCATTCCTGAACTCCAGTGCCCTGAACTCAGCTTAATGCCCCATTTCAAGTCACTTCCAAACCACCACCTCCACCACTTCTAACCAAGGACTGCAAGCAGGCAAAGAAGCATTCTATTTGCAAAACAATAAAACAGAAGTTCCACCAACCAAGTCTAAGGAGGGAAAAAATATGTTAGAGTAGGGGAAAAAAAAACCACCAAACCATGCTGGCTAGTCATTTTTAACTATGCTGGTAATGGAATGGCAATGCAGGCTTATGTTTGCTATTTGTGACAAAAAAGAATAACTTAACAGGGAATTGCTCTTCCATTATAATTTTGAAAAAACAGCTAAGTAGAAATATATTTCCCTGCAGAGCTGTATCAAACATTTATGCTTTTACAGCTTTGCTCTTGTCAAACAATACTACAGAGCAGCATTCCCAAGTTCCACATGATGGAGAAAAGCATGCTATATAGATTGGCCTCAACACAAAAAATTAATGATATCACTGTAATTAATAAAACATTCACTAAAATCAAAATGTAAAATGGCTGCAATTTCATATAACCATGTTAATATCTCTGCATTTATTCAATTCCTTTGGTACAGGACTCTGTGAGAATTTTAATGATGTAGACCATATTAATCAAATAGACAAGTGCAGAAAAATGACACATTTCTCTAAGCAGTCAGTTTCTCAATCTAAGAAGATTTTTTTGTAGTAGAGTCAGGTCTACAGATTGAAAATCTAATGAAAACACTCTTTTTAGAGTTTCTGATTCTCAGTTGAACAAATGCTAATGTTTATCAAAACAGAAAAAATACTGATACAGTTTAACTGGGAAGATAAAATATTTCAGAGCAGTAATGCATATACATCGAAGACATCATAACTAAAAGTATGTATTTTTCTCTTTTACTCTCAGTACCATTCACAAAACCACTCGGAGATTTGGGGATTTAGCTGGCTTGTGAAAAGCTAAAATTTCCCTCTGGTGCATTTATGAAAAGAGTATTTCTTTCTAAATGGGTAATCTTCTTGAGTTTCTGCAAAAGCTACTTTTCTTCATTCCCATCAGTTATCAAGTCACTAATGCTACTTCGATGCTCATCATGCTGCAGATGGGCCCAGCAATAGCATTCAAGTCATTTGTGGTGCCTAATGCTCACCCCTGGTGGTGTCACAGCATTGGGAATGATTTCAAGCAGGATTTCCAGAAGTCAAGTCCAGGACAGGGCAAGGCAGCAGCGAGGCTCAGAGCACCACAGGTAGGCAAATGCAGTTGGCAGCCAGGACAAGGGAGGAAGCCCCAGCAATCTTCCTGGCCAGCAGGTAGATTTGTCCCACCCTGAGCTCTCCAGGAGGCCAAGTGAGTGACTGCAGCCCAGATAAGAGGCTATAAACCTTAATTGCCCCAGGCAGTTGACACAGACTACTTCAAAGGAGAAAAACTCCAGCCTCTCTCTACTATTGTGCATATTGCTTTGGCTTCCTGAGGCCTGGCTAGAGCATTCCTTTACCCTGGCCCTGCATGTGCACACAGTAGTTAATACTGTCCCTTCTGTTAGGTTTTTCCACAAACAAATATGACTTGGAAGCCTGGATTCAAATTTGCTCTTTTGTACACTTGTAGCCAAGAAGAGAACATAACCTAGAAGCTGCATATGGGAAGGATAACACTGTCATGGCCGGAAGAAATGGGCAAATTCACCTTCATAGAAACAAATCACAGATCCAGATCCAGAGCCTCTTTCTGGGCTCCTTCTCTATTTCTGAGACACGGCCAAGAATCTGAGCCAAAGTTTAAGATACAGTGAATTGCAGTTATGTTTAGCTAAAGAAGATTTGTTCCTTTTTTATAACTGTTACGCAGGAGGATGTGCCAATGATATAGCTCATGAAGGAATAAGAGATGCTGTCAGTTCCCTAGAAGTGCTGCATACAGAAGATCACTGTATCTAAAGACCTCAATTGGCTACAATCGTACTTAAATCATCACAAAAAGAAAGTATGAGATCAGAAGGCTTAGTCCATAAATTCTGCTGAAGAAAATCAAGTTGCCAGTATGACCACTAGCAATTACTTGGCTTTAGTTCAATAGATAACCTTGGTGCTTATCTGATCATCAGCAGTGTTTAGTGAAGCAAACGAAATTCAGGCACAAACATCCAAAATACAGGGAATTGACCCTACTCATACTACACTAGTGAAGCTTGCTACCAAATTCAGTAGAAGCAGAAAGCAATTTGCCAGATGCAACAGTTAGAATATTTGCCTTTTGTCTATCTGCAATCAAAAGTGACTTAAAAATATATTATCCTGCCTTGGATTTTAATTTTTTCGTGTAGTTTTTCAATAATTCATTATAGGCACTAATACTATTTTTTCCTAAAAAATCCTATTTGATTTCAGTTATATCCATTATAGAATAATCCTGTGAACACTGAGAGCAGTTGTTTGGTGGGTTTATCTACCACAGTTCATTTAATATGCTCTAATCTTTCTCCAACCCAATTATATCATTGAGAGGTTGTGATTTCACTGGGACAGAGACTCTATGAAGTCCCTTCAGACAAGACCTCCAAAGTGTGTTATCACAACAAAGACAAATCACTACCAATAAGATATTGGCTTAAATTACACTTTAGCATGATGGCTAAAAACCATGAAAATATTGGTATAATAATGACAATTTTCTGAAGAGTTCTGCATTTGATTGAATTAAAAAAAAATAAGTTGTAAAATAAGGTTGTATCATGGAGTGAGCTAAGGATGAAAAACTTCAAACCTCAGGCTTCCTACTGAAAATCCCCAAACATTTGCAGGCAAAATGATTCATCATGTCTGCACAAGTGCAGGAATTACTTTAATGTCTCTAACAGAAGGGAAATTTAAAGGGAATTGGGTTTGGGTACTCCTCCTCCATCAAAGCCCAGCATGAAGTTTAACTTTTATCTAATACCTGATTCGTTTTAATGCTGGATGATTCATGATGCATCATAATTTTGTGTCATGAAAGCAGGATCCTTTTTTTATTGCTACGACTTGATAACTTAGCCAAAAGATAATTTGAGTAGGTTTGTTGTTTGTTGTTTCGTTTTTTTCCCCTGGTGTTCTAAATGAAAATCTGATATTGATAATTTGAATTTAGGAAGTCTTTAATTTTAAATACTGAGCACTAATACATAGTTTTTAGACTAGTTATCCTTGTGCACTACAAGGTGCCCATGCAGTATTGTCTTTCTTTGGGATCATTGATATTTAAAACTGTCTTTGAAAGCTGGAACAGAAAACAGACTGTATTCTGCATTTTTACATATCAAAAATAATCTATCTATTATGCTGGTATCACAGATTTGCACAGTTTAGTAATGCAGAGCAAGAATCATCTTTACAGGAAACCAAGATATTTCTCAATTGGTAGCTGTCATATCCTAGATCTATGGCTTTACAGTGATGTCAACCAGATCCTATATACTAGTTTCCAATAAAACGTTTTCCATAGGCTTTTCTTCATAGCAGTACTTACTCCAATAGCAAAAGTGATTGAGCTGACTTAGTTGACTGCTTTCCAGTTGCAGCATTCATATTCTCAGAATAAATCGTAGCAAATTGTTTTAAACTCACTTCATTCTTTCAAGGACCTCATCCTCCTGCACATGCACAAATATCTTTTTTGAAAACCTCTAGGTCAAGAGGTTAATTATGCAAGACAGTAATTTGTAAAATTATTAGAGTATAATGCTACTCAATAGTTGGAAAAAATGCTTGCCAATCTTTCCAGTCCAAGGGGCTAGATATGGCAGGGTGAGATTCTTCTTGTGTACACTAGCTGTATCAAAGTAACAATGCCGCATAGACTTCTTAAAATGGAGAGGGATAAATACCCTCAGAAGGTGATTCCTTCTATTTGCATTTTTAGCAGAAACATAGACTTTAGGGAGCTAAAACTGGATCAGAGTCAGCTCATTAACAAGTAGATGACAGGACTGGAATTATGTAGTCACAACTTCAATTCACCTAAAAATTCACTGTCTCACTCTCCTCTGTCTACAAAAATACCTGTTTGTAATGGAATATCCCTGGAAAATTGATTATATTCTTTTCTTATTAGGATCTAGACCATTACAGACAGTTCTTTCCTTCCATAAACAGGACAAGAAAGTCTACAACATTTTATTACCTGCAGGCAAGCTTGTATTGTGGATCATGTGAACTGTGAGGCAGAACCATTTTTGCTCGAAGTAACTTTGTTGTCACAGAGAAGTCCTTTTTGAAATTACAGAAAAGACCTGACATCCACTACATTCACACAAAGATGAAGGCATGGCCAGAAGAACAAATTTTCTGATAGTCCATTTTTCAGACAGTAGAGGCCACTGGAAGCTGCCAGTGGTGAGGCAGGTTTTCCTAGAGCCACCGAGTGCAACATGCTCACCAAAATGACCCCAAAGTCTTCCTTTCCCACTGACAGAGCTGCTACCTTCCCACCCTCCACATTCTTCTGCTGTTGTGGACAACCTCTGAGGATGAATATGGTATCAGCACCTCTCCAAGGAAAACCCTTCCAATGTCTGTAGATTCGATGCCATTACCAACAGTGATGCATTTACAGAGTGTCCCTGAGACTTCTTAAACAGCTCCCAAGATCAGCCAGCACACTAAAAATCCACATGAAGAGGTTAAATTACAGGCAGCATTCTTTCATTTCTCCTTGCTGACTGAGGAATAGTTAATATGTAACCATTGCTGGAAGAGATAGAGGAAAACTCAGGCAATATTTTCTCTCAGCACCTTGCATAAACAAGTCAATCTCCAAGACAGTCTGAATTTATTTGTAGAGCAAAGTAGCATCATTGCTTGCTTACTCACACCAAGATGGACATTTTAATCTAGCATTCTGCAATCCTTGCAGGATGCACTTATTCTATCTTCTGATTCAAAGCCATCACCAGATAGTTGTTTTGCATATACACAGGGGGCCTTTTGCTGGAAATGGAAACTCTTTGCTCACCTGCAAAGGGATGAAGAAAAATAACATAGGTTAATTTCCTTTTGCAAAACATTGACAAATATTTTTAATCAATTTTTTTCTCAGTTAATAAACTTTTCTAGCTTTTTCTAGTATAAATTCTAGTATAAAACCCTCTATGGATATTTGCTCCTTGTGCCTAGGGTGCTTCTGTGCATGCAGGACTTAACCTAAAGATGAATTAACCCCACACAAAGCCTTATAAATTGCAAGTGTAATTCTGTATTATACTGGTTCTGTTTCTATACAGAAATGATGTCTAGAGTATTGTATGGCAAAAGAAAAGACCTACATGGTCTTCTCTATGGTTAGGTCAATTTTTACATGTTGGAAGTTTTCTCAGGGGACATTGCTGGGGACAGAGACCATTGTTTCACACTTGTCTTGGAGTCACCTGTTGTCTTGCTGGGATCGCTGTTCGCCAGATAGTGATTTCTCTGGCAGGAGTAATTTGGGAATTGAACTGCCAGTAAGAGATGTTAAGGGACTATTGCTAAAGGCTGTTTTACACTAATAAGGAACACACATTAAAGCCTATCCATCCTCTGGCCTTTAAAATAAGCAGTGTGGGATAGCCTTTGCTGACATATTCCTCTAAGTGCAATGCATTCACATTTTGCTATTGGAAATGATCTGCAGACTCCATGCACTTAATGCACTTGAACTGAGGTTCAGGGTCCAATGGCTGGATGGTTACTGATCAGTCTGGATCAAACCTGGGGTGACAAGTCTGCCAATAATTAACTGTATAAGCAATTAAGGCTTTCATTTGTCCTTTGGCTTGCTGGTTCACCACTACCAATTCAGCCCAGGGAAACTGAGTCTGAGAAGCCTGGCAGGCTTGTGTTACACATGCAACATATGGAGTTTCATATCTGGTAGGACATGCAAGAAAAATTAATGTTCTTTGTGAAGAGTTAAAGTCGTTGTTTAGTTCCAGTGTAGTATTTGTCATTCTCATAGTGTGGACTGCTTTTATCTCCTTGGAAACAGAGATATTCTTCCTCACCTTTGATCTAAAGGCCACACAGTTGCCAGATATGTTACTTACTTGGAGAAGAATTGAAACACACGTTTGAACAAGTCATCTGAAGTGACACAATTATCATTCCATTTCTTCAGCACCCATTTCAAAACAACAGTGCAGGTGCACAGAAGTGGACACAAGTCAGCCATGTATTAGACAAAAACCCCATCTATTTGACACAGTTAGAACCCTCTTTGAGGATTCTCCAGTTCCTGCAGCTGGTTATCCACTGCTGATGACTTCAGACAGGACTGTGAGCTTTCTACCAGCATGTAGCAGAAGAAAATAGGAATGTCCAAGCTGTTCAAGGTCAGAAGTCTACACTGTTTTATACACTTTTTAAAGACAGACCACTCTGTCCTCACAACTTAGCCTGAAACACCTTCTGTGATTGCTGAGAAATTTCCTGAGCAAAAAATGCTCTTAGAGCAGCTTACCCTTTGCTGTGTTTGCTAACACTCATTTGAATGCAAAGTGACTATTCAGTTCAACAATGTTTACAACTCTTACGATTTTTTATTTATGAGCGTTCATACAAACGGGCTTTTTGTTCACACAAATGCTTGCTGAAGGGCTATTTTTCATGTGAATACCTGCATTCACAAAGAAACAAGGGTATTCTCTCAAAGCAAAGACAATTGCTACCTGTTGCTACTTGTTGGTTCTTACTCACATAGTCTAAAAGCTGCCATCATACATTTTACAAAACAGTATCTGGAAATTAGATGGCCAGTCACATACAAAACCAAAATGTCAGTGAATTCTGACACTTCTGCTTTGACTGAGTAATGTCTCATGACCAGCTGTGTTGGTTACACTAGAATGATTCAAAATAAGGAATTACTCCACCAGATAAAGCCACAGAATCTAGCCCAAACCAGAAAATAACTGTAGACTGCATGCAAACAGCAGCAACTGTTGCTGTTCTGCTCTGTAGAAAATACTTAAGGACAGGGGAGTTTGGGCGTTTTGGGGTCTGTTGTTTTGGTTTGGTTTTTTCCCAGAATGCTAGTCTTATTCTCTAAGCATTTTCTATGCAGCAGCAAAGCTTTATACATCCACAAAAAATTTGTCTGCCATAAATAACATCACAAGCTCTCTTATCCTTCCTTTTTATTCCCCCAAGGGACAACAAGCCTTAAACCACCAATGTCACCTTCTGCCATACTTAAAGTTTGTACGAAACTAAAAGCATGTTACTGTTAAAGAAAGGATGCAAGTGAGTAAATGACAGGATTTGAGAAGTAACCTGTTGAAAAATCTCATTCTATGGTGAAAGAAATTCAGGGTCTGATGCTATAAATGACTAGGGCATCTGCAACCCCTTACTTCAGCATTTGTTCCCTACACAACATCCCCAGTGCAAAGGCTCCAGACTGCTTTTTTTACAGATCAAATAGTTTGCATATAAGAAAGATAGGATTAAGGAAAAGTCAGTTTTGCACTTTCGGAATATTTTTCACTCTGTAACTTGGAGTCAAGTAAATCAAATTTTATTTCCAGTCTTCTTTTTCTGGTACTGGAGAAGAAGATTATAAACTTCTTTTCTTAGTGCCTGCCTTCCTGTCCCATAGCCTTCTGGTCCTCTTTGTAGCCTCACTTTCCAATCCTATTCACCTCCAGCTGGTCCTGCCTGCACCCACTGAGCAGACAGCGACTGCACATGATGAGTTCCACCTACACATCCCTACAGTTCAAGAATCTGTTCTGTCATTTCTTCCCATACAGATTTCCTGTCATTCCTTTCTACAGCCTTTCTCAATACTCAGTGGAGTGAATAACTTAACAGGACACTTCCTGCCCTTCCTCCCAACTGGGCATGCCTGTGCTCCCCATCCTGCAGCTCTCCTACACCTTGCTGTTCCTTGGGGGTGCCCAGGACTGTCCGATGAGGGTACCCTAGAATATCCTGTCGAAACATACATAAGATTATGAGATAATTTCAACAAAGTCAAAAAAACCATGGAAAAATAGAAAGAGTTTGAGTTTTGCTGGTTCCTCTAAAAATTGTAAAATATCATCAGTTTTAAAAGCTATGCTTTATCACATTCTCCACATGATCATAATTAAATGGATGGAAATGTCTGTGTTTGATACAGAAGATTAAGTTTAATTATTGTTTTGTGCTAAGAAAAACATTGGGAGGTGGGGACGCACGAGAGGTGCAAGTATGGTACTAAATTTCAGCCATCTAAAAGCATAACTTTAGCCCCCTGCAATTGCCAGATAACATTTCTGAAGTTGTGGAGATATTAAAAGGGTGGCAGTTCATTATGAAGCCATTTATATTTTGTCAGACTGTTAACAAGATTTGTGTTATCTGTACCATGCAACAGGAAGGCTGCTGCAGAATCCATAATAACTTCCTACTATGCATGCCAAATTGTTGGTGCAATTGGCAAAGAGAGGAAGGGAATCAGAAGATTATATTAATAACAGCCTACATGTGTTGAGAGCCAAGTTACCCACCCCTCTTTGTGCTGTTGCTTGATTAAAATCATACTACATCATTAACATATCAAATATTCAAATTATCGCAACCTTTCATATTATACTAAATTCTTGGAGTTAACAGAAGTCAAGACACCTGTACTTCTGATTCCAAACATGAAAGTGTAATTTTATGTATTTAGCACACTTTGATCTATATATATTTAACCAACAATTCCTTGGATGACAATAAAAATATATGAAAAATTACAGTCTACTACTATTACTACTGTCTATACCTATACATGCACTGGTTTATATAATGTCATCTCAAAAATAACTGTTTTACCCATTCTTCTCTTGCTCCTTTCTCTCCAATATAGCTTCTGAAAGACGTAATTTGTCACCAGCTTCCACTGTCTGCAGTCATTATTTGAAGTGTTAAGTGCATCACAGTGAGACCCTTCAGAAGGTGATAATATATCAACAAGGAGGGAAAATATATTGATAGTCAGAGAAATTGAAACTTAAGGCTAAATACGGCTGACAAGCCATTGCTAAAATTATTTAACTCTCTTTGAAACAGGGATCTTGTGAAGCTGAAATCCTGATACTGAGTGCTATCACCGTAAAGGCACTTACAGATGTGTTATGTTTCTTATACATCTTGTGCTTTCAAAGTGCCATCTTTTAGGATTTTAAAAGTCATGGTAAATATGGCTTAGGATACTCAGAACTTTTCAAAATTTATCTCAAAGAAGAGTAGTTAAAAACTTTACATGCTAGCTTTCCAATTTAATGGCACAAATTTAGCTAACCAAGGAAGAGCGGCAGGCACAGAACATAATGCAGGTACAAGGAAATTTCCCAGAATGAAAACTAACAGTTATCAGTCAGATTATGAATGGGGATTTCACTTACAATTCCAAAGGCAAAAAATAAGGTGATATGAGTTGAAGGATGAAAATTACTAACTTAGAGATAAGACTACACTTTTGAATGTGAAGGCCATCCATCCTTTCTAGACATCCTGTCCCAGGCAAAGCTACAGCTAGTTAGAAACTTTCACCTCCAAACCACCAACAGGTGTGATATCTCCAGAAGGACTGAAAGCAGTGCCAGATCCACAGCACTCATGCATGTGCTGAGCAGTTTTAATAGCTTGAAATTGACTCCAGATTGTATCATTAATGTAAATGTGACTTGTAGCCAAGACAGGGAGACAGAGGCTCTATGTCACAGCTGCACACAGGCTAGAAGAGCCTCTAGAGACAGCAACACAGCTACCTTTGTGGTAGGAGGGGTAACTGTCAGATTATATAACCTGAAGAAGAGCATCCTGGCCACACCAGGTCCTTCTCCTGTGCTCTTCAGACTGTCAGTCATTGCCATCTACCGCTTTGTAGTTAGACAGCTTTTCCACAGAGACTACAAGTTTAGCAAAATCAACTACTTTACTGCAACCTGATCACCAGTCTCATCAGGGCCTCAGTGTTCCTGAGGATCTGATTTTTATACATTCAGCATGCACATATTTGACCAAGAACCATCATTGCTCTTCACTATACCTGCCATGCCTGATTTCCACTAGCTTAAGTTCCCCTTCTGAATTTTCTCCAACTACTCCTAAGGAAGCATTTGAAACTTTTGGAGGTTTGCAACATACAGACCAACAACAACAAAAAAATTTGGGGTTTGTAGCAAAACACTCACTCTGGACACTTAATTATCGATGGGCTATTTGCTAATTCCCAGTTTCACGCAGAAGACTTTCAAAACAAACTTTTTAAGAAGGCTTTTTTAAATATAGTATTGACATTCACTGTGCTAAAGAGAATAAATATGTTTTAAAAAAAGGTTTCCATAGCATTTAAATGTATGTCATATATTCCAAAGCCCCGCAACCACATTCTCATATATACATAAAAAAGGATCTGTCTAAGAAAACCCCAACATGTTGCCTCAAAATCTAACTAGAAACAGTAATTTAGTAGCTGTCTGTATCACCACTCAATATGACACTGTCACTTTCATTTGAAGATTTAGAAGCAAGTACGTTCTATAATCATTGTTGACTTTCTGAATACTGTCTTGATCAAAATCTTGATTTGAATTATTTATTGAACACTGTGAACAGCCCAATGTCAATGCTGAATGAAGATTCCAGTTTTAGGCTGTGGTCGAGTCTTCTTTTTACAACCCAGATTAGAATTATAAATTCCTATAAATGCCTTTAGATGAACAAACCATATCACGCTTGACCCAAAGGTCCTTGTTCCCTTTTAAAGATGTAAGTATGTCTAAACTCTTGTTTCAGCAACCTGGATTGATGTAGTTGTATTGGAGTTTCCTAGAAAATTTCTCATGCTGCAAAATACCTGTGGGAGGTCTTTTTTATTTCCCTGGCAAAGGCTAGAGAAGGTTTCAAAGAATAACATTCTTCCTAATCATCTTTAAGCATTCACACTAAAAGTTTAGAACCTAAATCATTATTTTTTTTTCTTCTGGTAGTCTTCATTTGTATGAAGCTTAGATAGCTTTTTAAAAAAAAATCTGATCTTCTTGAGAAAAATGGTATTTAAATTTAAAGTCTCTGAGAAGTTTTTAGTAATTTCACTCTTCTGGGACAGTTGTAGAAGTACAACTTAGTTTTTCACACCTGTTAGTTATGTTAGTATAAAGTATATATTAGAATATTGTTTTCACTTGTGAAGGTGAAACCAATGGATGTCACTGGTTAGCTGTGCTGGTAGAAGCCATACATAACCCAAACCTAAGACTAGCATGATGCTGAAACTCTCAACTTTAAGTGAAGGCTAATTCTTTTCATTACTAAAAGAGAAAAATACAATAAAAAGGGGGGGAAACCTCCTAGAAGGATTGTGCTCCTCAATATTTTCTTGCACAGCAATAGCAGACTTTGAGTAACATTATTACAGTAACTTAAAAAATATTGATCTACCATTTTCTCTAGCATGTGCTAGGCTCACAGGATAACCTAACCAGGGTGAAGAGTGAAATTAGTTCCAGAAATTTCTAGCTTCTCTTAATTAGCAGAAATTAGATTGTTCCTTATCCAACATTAGTACATAGAAATACTTCCCCCCTCCAGTAGCCTGCCCATCTTTAAACACAGCTGCTCAAGAAAACTGACTAACTTCATCTCAGCAGTCTGCCAAAGAACTAGTTCCAATGTCTAACAGCTAAACATGGAAGTGTTGGCTTGTCTAGGTAGCATCCCCAGGTGTTGGCTGCTTTAAATGGCAAATGGAAATACAGTCATTGAGAATATCTGACTATTTAGACACTGAAAGGCAAACTGGAAAGCAACCACGTGAAACAAAAAAACAGCAGTACAAAACTGACAAAGCAAAGTACAAGTGAGAGCTGTGGGAAGTTACTAAAGACTATCAACACCTGTGTTCTGTTATACAGTTTCTAATCAATAACTCCTGCAAAGTAGGGGTGTTGTTGTCCTGCTTAAAGCAGGAGCAAAATTTTACTTCTGATTTTATATCTATCTATCTGTCTATCTATCTATCTATCTATCTATCTATCTATCTATCTATCTATCTATCTATCTATCTACCTCCATGAATACAAAGTTGTCCAAGCTCCAAGTTGGGTTTGGGTAAGGCCATGCCTAAGGTGGAAGCCAGGTCACTGTAGCTTTAAGTCCCAGTAAATTGCTTTTGGAAGAGGAGCTCAGGATGCAGGTCTGTCCATACAAGTCATGTAGAAATTTAATAAATCAGGAGAACTTTATTGATTTCAGTGAAGGTTTCAGATCAAGTTCATAAGATAATTCACTGTGTATTTCATAAGGCTTGATCTTCTGTTTTGTTGTGTTTGTAGGTTTTGTTCTGTGAAGGATGCCATTGTCTAAGAAAACCTCATACAAATCCTAGATATCTAAGTTTTTGACTGGGCATCCAGAACAACAGAAATTTTCCTCTTTAGTTAAAGGAGTCTTCTCCTTAGTTTGTAACTGGAAGGTAATTTTAAAAGCTCATGTTTTCAAAAAGAAAGAAAAATGTGGGTGGTAGTTATTAGTCTTGAAAGAAGTCTCCAAAATAAAAAGCACCAATTGTCCTGTGCATTTCCTTTAAATATTACTGGCAGATTTCCTGTAGATGAGTGTGTACAATTACATTTTAATTCCTCATTCGATATCCACATAAGGAGATGATACTTTCCCATCCCCTGACTTGATTAGTGAGATTGGTGCGATTTTAACGGTGTGTTTTTCAAAGGCATCTTTCAAGGTCACTATTCAAACCTACAGATTCCTCAGGACTACTGACAATGGCCTGCAAAGAAACTATTCCTCGGGATTAAGATTATATACACTACATGCCATGAAAAGAAGTAGAGGAAGAAAGCGACCACAAATCCCTGCTGGCCCATCTATTCACATGCTTTCAGCAGTCATTTATTACATGTTCCTTGCCTTATCAGGTGGCCATTTGTAAATGATATAGAATTTCGAATGCAGTACTGTGCACACCTCGTGTGCATATTTTGTTGCTTGTTCAGTAAAGGATAAGATGGATTAAAGCGAATCCATAGACTGTTCTGCTATCTATTCAGCATTCATGTTTTGACAGATGAATGAGGTGTAAAGGTTGCGAAGTGGAAGGAACACTCTTTAGTAATCCATTAACATGCATTCCCCAAGCAAGTGAAATGACAAGTGTGTACTTATTTTACTCAATGACAAGAAATAGAACTGACAAACTGACATCGGACATGTTCCCTCCTTCATGTTTTTCCTACACCAATAAAAGCTGAGTGGACTGGTATATTAACTAAATATCAGGTTCAATTGCTTTAGGTACCCAAAATGTATGTAATAATCATGTTTATCTTCATCAACAACCTGACATCTGTGATGATTCTTGATCACTGCAATGCCAGCTTGAATGACATTCACTGTGAAATGCACATTAACAAAATTATGCTTAGTTGTTTAAAAAAAATGAAGTAAAAAGTGTTGAGCATGTCAGTGTTAAATTTCCTCTATCATGAAAATCTAGCAAATAGACTGACTCTGTTTTTGCAATTTCTCTGCAAATGTGTAATTTAAAAATATATTTGGGAAATCTTTGGATACAAATTGAAATAGAAAATTATTTCATCACAGTTTTGGCACTATTACCCAGGTTATGGCTTGAGGATTTTCTAGTATGATTTTAACTGAGGGAGCAAATAGAAATATTTACATTATAATTATGCCAGAAGTTAAGGAAAACAAGGAAAAGGTGTGGTCAAGGGGCTAGGAAGGCAAATGCCTTCTGTCTCCTGAAGTATAACAGAAGATTCAAAGTCTGCTGCTCAACTCCAAATGAGCAATCTGTATTTGGAAGAGGAAGGCAGACTTTTGACAAACAAGTAGCTCTGGCAAGACAGCTTTGGGGGGAAAAAAGGTGAAGCTGGGGGTAAATCTCCTCCATTGCCCTCATAAATTTGATCAGGCAAATTTTGCCACCTGTAAAGGAACTCCACAGTTGTTTCCTAAAGGACATAATAAATAGCTAGGGCTATTTATTTATTTATTTAAACTAGACATTAATAGGCTCACCACACCCAGTAAGTCTTTGCTAGACAAGCAATTGCCATCCAGATGGGGAAGGGTTGGTCTCCTTGGAGTAGGAGGCTGACCCTTGATGTTGCTGAGTTGGCGGCTTCCTATTCTTTGTTTTCTCTCTTAGGATTTTATGCCTTTTCATGTCAACATTTTTCCTCCTGAATGTCTGAACTTCTGCCTATCCCCACCTCCACAATCTTTCTTATCTCACATGGCTGCAGGCTACGTGCTTTCTCTCAGCTGCCTCACAACCCAGCAGCCTGCTTAGGAGTGTACACCAAAGTTGTGCAGCTGTGCTGAATTGGAATCGGCCTTGGATCATAGGCAACTCAACCCAAAGAGGAGAGTTACAAGGGCCAGAGAACTCCAAGAATTTGTGCACTCTTAATTAGGAACTCTTTAAGTATGAAGCAAACAGAACATCAGAAAAAGTAAAAGAAGAAGGAAAATTATTCCCAGTGGATCTCAGCACAGGGGCTGTTCTTTCAGCGATTTTTCCCCTGCTCTCTTATGTGTGGTTTCTTTACCCAAGCTGAACTCAGTGAGCAATGAAATGAGAATGTGAAGAAATCACCAGGAGAGGAGTAGAAGACCTGTCTAGCCCTGAAACCGAACTCTGCTGTGTGACAATAACATCCATTAATGGTCCAGTTACTACACGGTTCTCAGAGCATGTTTGAACAAACTAGACCAACATATCTCCCACATAGCCATACAGTGGAGCTGTGAGGACAAAGAAAGGCCACTTTCCAGAGTTACCTTCCCTACCAGCTCCAGAATTCCCGTTGTTCCATCTCTGGTGTTTACAAGATATGGAGTGAGTAAAGGATTCCTGCTCTGAAGAGTAGTACTCACCATGTGCCCTCGGATGCAAGTCTGGGATCTGCTTCTCCATCACAGTGGGGTCACCACACCTCATGTTTTGAGTGACAGTTTTACTCTTTGGTCCCGACATAGGGACAAGGTAAGGCAAAGCAAGAATAAGCTACAACATGCCCTGTGCATCCTTGCACTGTTGAGACATGCAATCTTGGTATACTGACAGTCACAAAAAACCAAAGGGCCAAAACTTTATGCTAATTTGCCCTCATTACCAGGAGCCTTCACACAGTGATCAGTAGACATATGCAGACTCATATAGTAAACCCTTCTTATTTATCCAAAACACATACAGAACTCTGTGTGTTGACTTGTTAGTGTCACAGCAGCAGCATTAGCTCACCAAGAAATTCTCTGCCTTGAGGAAATTTGAGAGTTAACATATCCTTCTGGACAATGGACATGGCTTTTGGACCATGGATTTTCCTCCTGACACACTGGCACTTTAACATATTTGACCAAGAGGTGTTGAATTGCTTTATACTTTACTGCATAAGAAAATTATATGCTCTTTCTTAAATTACCATTTACAGCATCATTATTTTAAAAGATAACTTCTTGTTATTAATGTTTTCCATAGAAGAAACTTCCTAATAAGTAAGGTCTCATCTATTTTTCTCGTGTACTAATTGTTTTTTTTCATTTCTAAATAATCAAAGTCCTCTAACTTATCCTCATTAAGAGAGATTTTTAATTATAGCTGCATGGAAATACAGTTGCATGCACCCACCATATTATAAGTTTGACCCCAGGAACTTAAACTCTTTCATTATTTATGTAAGTAAGCTTTTATTTAGGTTCTAGAAAACTAATTACATTTTTAATTATGAATATCAATATTTTGTTTTTTCCATATGAATATACTGGAATTTCATCCAGTTATAAAATCTGCAAGCTACAATTAACACATGTATTTATTTCCAAAAATAAAGCTGGATGTGTTTCAGATTTTGCACAAGTTATAAAATCTGATGTTCTGGACTAAGAAATTAGACTGCACTGCATTAATTATTTAGTTCAATGATTTGCATTTCACAAGTAAAAATAGGTTCTTTCACTTTCTTCCCTCTTACCCGCTGTAGATGTTCTACTCAAATCTAGTGCCTCTCCTGACTAGTGAACAAAGTAAAATTAAAAACTCAGGCACTATGTTAATGGAACAGAACTTAGCTTAAGTGCCTCATCATTTTATAGAGCTGTAAACAACATTGCCATTCTTGCTCTCTTTTTTCTCAGGGTTAAACCCATATGTCAGATTTCTTTGTTCACTCAAAAACTAACATTACTCATCAGCACCCAACTATGACCCAAAGGGCATTGGTCCTGCTTCAGCTGGACAACCTGTAGATAGAAGTTTGTTTTACATTTTGCTGCTTTTCTCCTGTTCACATTTTAGAAATATCATGTGGAAGATCACAGCTCTGAAACCACAGTGAAGTAAAACATGAATAGGAATAATAACCATGGGATCATGAGATGATGCAGCATCTTTAAGGAATGCCAGAAGTGTCTCTTTTTTTTGCTCCAAAGTCCTTGTGACTGTCATTCACCCCCAGACAGAACCCGACAAAAAAAGACAGCCCTATGCCTTAGGTGAGATACTTACTTGTCTCATTGCCAAAAAAAGTACTTTTACTTAAAAAGCAGATTCTTGAAAGACTGACTCAGCTGATTCACATCCTGTTGCTTGTAGTTGTGGAATGTTAGCCATGTTTTCACTACAGTTTCCTGACCATCTCAAGTTATGACCCTCACAGGACACAAGGACTTCCGTTGAAACAGCAAAATTAAGGAAATAGGTATCAAATTAATGACTCATTAACTGGATTTTAAACACTCTGTCATGATACCAAGTTTCCCTCCATCACCCTTTCAGCCCATAGAGGTGTATCCAGGCCTTCACTGAATATCTGAGAGAGACAGGCCTAAAGACACCCTGAGAAACACTCACTTCAAGCTCTAGCCTGTGATGGGAGCCAAAATCACGTTGAACCCTATAATTGCACTGGAAAGTTGGGATCTCTAATGTCCTTCAGAAGAAATATCTTTTCCTCTGCAAAGTTGTCACTGACAAGCAAAGAAAACCAAAAGTCTTTACTGGGGGAGGAATGTGTCATCCAGACCAATCTTCCTAGTTTTTTCAAGATTCACAATAATGTAAAATTCGTAATTTTGTGTTGAGCTCCGCCTGAAGTTTAGCAGATTTTAATTAAATATCCTTTGAATTTTACTTTCTATATGTAGATTAACTCAGGTAGAAAAAACCTTAACATAAAGGCAACTTGTCAAACCTATTTGAAATATGGTGTTAGATTGTGGTTCACTCAGTCAGAGCAGAAAAGTGAGGCAAATCTAATTTACTATATGTTAACCAAGGAAAGAGCCAAGGTAATGGCTTTCTTTAGAATTTTGAGTTTAGGAAAATACAACAGTCATATATAGAAAGCCAGAGTTCAAGAATTAAAGATCTCCCAGTCAGATAATATTTGCATTAATCTCTTCACTGACTTTTAATTTTTCTTGTTCTGAAAATACATGCAGGTATAAAAATGTAAATGTGGATATTCCTGACAAACACCATACTACACAATGCCAATTAAAAAGGAAATTAAATTGTACATGAGGCAGAAGAAAATTCCTTGTGACATTATACTGGAGGGAGTGATAAAAGAGCTATAATCACATTATAGAAAGAGATGTAAGTTTTCTATTTTAAATGTGATGAGAATAAGACATTAAAACCTCAGAGATGGATGACACAAAACAAAATAAAATTAGGTATACTTATAACATTGAATGCTGTTATTGTAGTATGACACAGTATTGCATGCAAAAACTGAAGTGACCAAAATGTAAGTAAATTATGATTTACGTGACTTACTGATTCATTCTGTGTCCTTGGGCAATTTGTTTAAGGACCAGTCTTCAAAAAGTCTGAGCAGGTAAATATGAATATGTACTTCTGCTTGCACATGTAACACCTAATAGAGGGTAATTTGTCATAGGAAAATGGCCAGTTATTCCCCCAAGTTCAGTGAAAGTTCACCTGAATCAAAAGTGAGTAAAAACCCAGGACTTGTCATCCTACCTATTTTCAGAAAAATCCAATCACACAGGCAGACTGTGGTAATGAATACTTTTAGTCAGCCTTCATTTGAAATGTTTCTGTTTTATGTGGAATGTCATGGAATCTCCCTGATTAGGTATTCCACAGTTCCTTCTTCTATTAAAAATAGCTGAGTATCTGATTATTCTTTTACCAGTTCTTCATGTGATCCAAGTTAGTTTTCTGTATATAGAGAGAAAGAAACCCACAGATACCCAGAATAACACCTGTGTGCAGCAGAACTTGGTATTAAAATAGATTAAGTTGATGACATCATCCCTAAAGAAAGAAAAAAAAAGTGTTTGATGATATGTGAGGTATTTCCCTGTCTTTTGAAAGTCTAAATACCAAGTATTATATGCATTATACAACCACATTCAGTTGTGGTAGATTATACTTCTTTTAAAAGACCTTTAGACCCACCACAGGACCTTGAATGACAGAAATAACATAAATATATTATTCTCCAGGGGACAAGTAAAGCTGACTATATGCAAACTACTGTAAAATTGCTGCAGCTAATAATATAGAAACAGTGGAAGAAAGATTTCTTTTCTTCAGTTTGAAGCTAATGATGTCCATGAGTCACACCAGATGTACTGAGCCATGCCATTCCAGTAGTTATAAAGTTGTTACTGACTCAAATGATAACTGAGAAGGGTTGGTAACCCCCATGGTGTCATTACTTGAAAAGTATCTTTCCCAGTAAGAATTCAGAGTTCACCCTTAGAAACTCTGTAGTTTTGCACTACATATATGCATATTTTATTTTCCATACTGTTAATTTTATGTTTAAATGCTATAGTCTATTTTCTTTAACAAGCTCTACCTCTGGGAGTAAGTTGGCATTAACTGTTAACTCTAAACCCATGACCACCTTTCACTTGTATGTCTACTGTCATGATATGATGCAGTCCAGCAGTGCTAATTTGGGGCTGGACAGCTGACAAAATATATCAGCACTTGGTTTTTGATGTATCAGCATGCGATTTTGAGCACTGAAGCTGTTCTGGGCTCAGTGGAATTCAGGCTCAGATACTAATTCTGATATGAATCTACGTGAATTGATTTTGACCACATATTTCATGTGTCAATACATTCTTCTGTATAAGTTAATTAGATTCTTTTCTTTCTGTGACTAAAGCACTGAACTTAGAAACACCAAATACGGATGAAGGTCCAGACTGTGACAGATGGCATTTGAAAAAAAATAATTGAAAGGTGAAAGCTAAAATGTTCTTGAAGGTCCATTGTTAGACTAGACCCAGGGGCAGTCATTAGGAATTCTTCCTCTTTGCCCAAATATAAATCATATATTAGGAAGGAAGTTTAGTGGAAGCAGAAGTAGAAAACGTAAACAATGTAATGAATTCACAAGTTTACATCTGATGTGAAGGGCAATGGGATCCACTGCAGGCTTGCTGTAATATATGAGCATGCACAGTTCCTCCCAGCCTCAGCTGAGGCAAGTGTGGTGGGTGTGGATTAGTGAGTAGAAGTCATTTGTTGCAATCATTAATACAGTTGTGGTATTTTGATGGGGTTGATGGGTAGAATTTACATCAAAGCTGGGAACATCTCAACCTTTTTACATGGATGCATAAAAATTGATGGCAATTTATATGTGGCACCATCTGCTTTTTATAGGTTTTGTCTTTTCTGGATGTTTTTGTTTTAATTTATTCTCCATGGGGAATTAATTTCTTTAATGTTGAGCTTGTTAATAGGAAGAAAAAAATATAGCTGTATATATAATACAAATAAATTATACAGTCAATTTTATAATATAGTTGTATGAGTGGATTTTGTTTCTGTTGAGAAAGTAAATAAAAATCTGAAATAGCCTGATTTTCAGGAGCACCTAATACCCAAATGCCACTGTCTACTGAGGAAATTTTGGGCAGTTTCAAGGATCATTTCCTTCCTTGTTACTCTGTGGGGAGATTATTGTCTTTATTGACAAGATTACTGTCCTTATTGACATCATTCACCTTCTCTTTCAGCTCAGAGTACACTTCCAACCTCACAATCAATTTCTCTCTCATATTTCTGCCTACAGCAGCAGGCATTATTGCCTGATGGGAATGCTGTAATCAAACTACACCAATGTCCTCCAAACCTTGAACCTGTGCCCAGGCTGTGTCTGGTGCCTCCACTAATTAACTATTCTAAATTTAGCTGTCAACTTTAATTAGGAAATCCATTGTCTCCAAATATGTGACCTGATAAAAGGAGACACGAGAAAAATGTAGGATCAGGACAGCGTGAAGCATCAGCTACGGTGTTTTCATGAGTTTCAGCCTCATGTCTCTGAAAATTAAGGATGTCCAATCCCAGGTGGGATGAGGGGCAGCAGCGCCTTTCCACTTTTACAGAGCTTAAATCCTGACTTCTGTCAAATCCCTTTGTATTATCTCACCCTGTGAGCCTGCAGGAGGGAAAATGGAGAGGAAGAATGTGTACAGTCATCTCTGCATTTTCTGTTCACCATCCAAAGAAGCCGGCTGCCCAAGGTGTGTGCTCACACTGGGATCTGAGAGAGCCCCTACACTCATTAAATCTAAACTAACTTGGGCACCATAGCGTGGGCAGCATGTTCTCCACAGCAGGATGCAAACAATGCCTAAGATCCTAAGTCTCTGTATTCTCTCCCACCCCAGCTGCACCTCCACCAGCTCCAGAACAAGCCAAAAGAAGGGTAACTCCTGCTGAGCTGTTATCAGATCCTGCTCCGTTTTGCTCTAGGACAATGTACCTTTACAACATTCATTCAAAAGGGTGGTAACATTATACACTGATCTTGGAAACAGAATTTTCAATATAAATATATTTATATTATATATTTTTTGAATATAAATGTAATTTAAAATGTAATGCAGTGAAATTTACTGCTGGGGAGATACACTGAAATGATGCCACAACACAACAGGTACACCAAAAATTGTAAGAGGAATGAGGCAATTCTGCAGTGTCCTAATATGAAAAAGTGATAGATTGTGAAGATCTGACCCACAGTGAAACATTTCTCAGCTGATTAACTGGTCATTTATCTAAATGTGGGCTTTCTAGGTAGAATCATTAGATGCTTTCTATATAGTAGGAAGGAAAAAATCCTGCCAAATTCTGTTCCTCAACTGTGTAAAATCCATGGAGCTCTGCCATAATTAGGCTTATACTACTAGCTGACACATAATCTTGAATAAATTTATTTGGCAGTCAAAACAATGGAAGTCAGTGAGGAACTTAAGTCTATAAATAGTGAAAATGTAATTGAAATAATATGAAATTAATTTTAACTTATGCATAAAATAATATACGTACTGGGAAATCATTTTGATATGTCAGTGGGCATCAGGGTAAAATGTGATCTTTCCTGTTGCAGAGGAAGCTCTGTGAGCGCTCATTGTGAATGATCCCTACCACATATATTGGACAGATGCAGACAGTAACCAGCTCACAGCCTAAGCACCCATTATGCTCACAAACAAGCTTTGCTGAGGCAACCTCTCTCTGAACCCCATCCCTGCCTTTTCCTTCACTGCTGCTCCTTTCATTCATTTCTGTTGCATTTCTGTTCATCATTCTGTTGCATTATTGAGGAATTCAGTAGCAGAAGCCAGTAATGCTTGAACACATTTTTCTCTCTCATAACATGCTCCTCTTGTCCTGCTCTTGTCATAGAGTAGCTTACAAATGTTTGAGGCAAAGGAGCACGGTAGAAGATAATTCACGAATTTACTCGTTCAGTGTGTGAGCTCAGCTGTCTGGTATGATCTTCCTCAAATTATTTTGCATTTACCATGGGGTAAGAATTTGCTGGTAGTAGTTTTCATCAGCTACTTCCCATTAGCTGCCCATAAATATGTCCTTACCTGGGGTAGCTGCAAGGTCTTTTGAACTGACCCCTACACTCATATCTACTTGCATATAAAATATAGAGGGTTTAGTATATTTTGCTAGCTGTTACAGCTTAGAATCAGGCTGTGTTGGGATTCTGATAAATGCAATGGATTTTTTCATGGATATTCATTTATTTTCATCAATACATTCACATAATGGATTCCCACAGAAATCATTCTTCCCAGTGTATTTACAAAGGTTCTTCTCTATTCTCCGTCTCTTTATGAGGCCTGTAGCAATTAGATCTTCTTTTTCAAGGGGAAAAAACCCCAAAACCTAAAAGTATAACTGATTTTCTCACACTTTTGCAGGAAATTTCCTTCCTTGCTTACCACCAGTCATTTCACTCAAGTACACCAGAAATACAGTTGTCATTCCTCGAGTTCAGAGGTGAAAAGAACAATTAAACTGTAATTGTGTGCCCTCCTTGTTGCTGAGAGTGATTCTTCTTATCTGGGACAATGCTATTAAGAAAACAGCTCCTAGTGTTCAGTCATTGGGAGTTTTGACTTGGTGGCGATTAGAGTGAAAGGAAAAAATAATAAGACAGCAACTGATGCAACACCTTTGCAGCTTCCCCCTCATCTAGAATTTACACAAGTGTTCCTGTAATTTATGTTCATTACTGTAACCTACTTACAACATGCTTCATATATTTTGACTTTTAGTCCACATGACATTTTTTTATGATCTGTTTATCAAGCTTGCATTGAGGTTTAACAACTCAATGTTGACTCAAAAATCTAAACTGTGCATTGTGTACAAGGACAAGAGAAAGGATATTACTGAAAGTGTCTGTCTACTTACTGCAGAAAGAGCTGCAACAGGAGAAAAGCAACCAAGCTAATATATTTGTGGTGGATTTTTGTTCTCACACAAGGATACAAACTGAATTTTATTACTTCATTGAAGGGCACTTTAACAGCCAAAATAGTATTTAACTTCTAGAATGAGACTTAAATGTATTTTATTTTTAGTCTCTGCAGACTAAACATCAATGACTCTCTCCATGTTTGAAAGAAGATGAAAGAGCAAACAATAGAGCAGAAGGATTCTGAGGCTGAAACCTCTCAGATGTTTGTGAATATACAAGTCTGTAAATATTGATGATTCTTGGCAATAAAAACATTCCTATCAATTTAGCTCCTGGGAGCAGGGAAATTAAGCCAGATTTCACAAGCCTTTAAGCATTAATTGAATAATGACATCAATTAGCAATTACACTAAATTATTAAGTGAGTCTTACACATACCACCACATTATCTCATATATTCCTCCTTGTAGGCAACCCTTGCCAGGGTAATCAAGCCCAAAGTACTAGCAGAGACAGAAGTGACTATTCTTAACATGTAAGAAACCACAGAAATTGGATTTTCAGGGCAGGAAATTCATGAAACTCAAATGAGTTTCTTCCAGTAAAAGTTCATGATTTGCCTTACAAATCCTAGAGCTACTAGAGGGAAAGCTTTGCTGTGTTCTCTGCATGACTGGCTGTAGTAGTCCAAATAACAGTAGCTTTACTCATTCGAGGTTCATGTTGGCAAGACTGGTGCTTTTGTCTGGATATGTTTTATGGATACAGATTTAGAATTTGGATTTATGTGCTGCCCTGAGACATGTGTGTCTTTCAAAGGATGCTGGTTCCCCCCTCGGTTTCAAGAGTGCACTTCACTAAGATCAGTGGGCTGCCAGTACTGTGGGGCTCTCACTTTGGCTGGAGGCTTTCAGGTCCCTCCACAAGGAAAATGCTCCAGTTTGTCTTGCCTGCCAGTGTTTTATTTCTTCCTGTGAAGGACAATCAAGCAGAATTTTTTTTCATGCAGAAGTGCCCCTTCTCTCTCTGCCTGGAAAGGACCAAACTTTCCCCGCAGTCTTTGCTTTTCCTTAGGCAATGAGTTCTTCTGCTCTGTGCCTGGGGTTGCAGCTTTTATACTTTACTTTTCTAGGCAATAAAGAAAGGAGAAAATGAGACGAGAATATTTCGCTTGCTTGGACTCAGAAATCCAGTTGATAGCACACTGAGGGAGGGAAAAAGAGCTGAAGTCTATGTATAAAGAAGGGAAAATAGCTAAGGCGGATGGAAACAGCACTAGCAAAACCTTTGTGGTGATTTTGGATCACAACATCCTAATGCATGCTGAAATGTGGAAGGTTTTAAATAGTGAGGGAGATTTCAAAGATTACAGGACAATGAACACATATTCATTCTATAACATTATAGAGTGACAAGAGGTCCTGGAGGGAAGCTGGGGTTAAATCACAAGGAAATTTTGGGAATACACAGCAGCAGATGCTCTACTAAGGTCTTGTCTAGGAAGGAGTTTGGCCACTGCTGTAGCTTGTAACCAATATAAATTCTCCCATGCAAACAGTGTTCTGTGCAGTTTGATCTCTAGATTGCACCAGGTTACTGTGAAATCAGACCAATTTCGAGCCTAGGAAAGGATCACATTTGTGCAAATTACAAAGTATATGCTTTTGTCCAAAAATCTTGCTAGATGGGCAAGTGTGACAAAGTGCTGAGAGCAGAATTAGCCTCCAAGAAAAGAATTAATCAAAAGCCTTAGTAAATAAATTTGCTGGACTGCTACCGTTACAGACAATATAGCAAGAGCGCTTTGAATAGACATTAAAACCACACTAATTCTTTAAACTAGTCACATTTAATTGCATATTGTACTTTATCATGAAAATAACTGTATTTTCATAATATGTTCTGGGGGAAAGAGGGAGAAAATTACTTCAGAACTTTCAATAAAGCATAACAGATGAGAATCACTGACATCTTGGAAGTTATTTCAGTGCATGCAGATAAGACTGGGAACTTAATGTGCTCTGTAACCATCAACCAAAACAAGCCATTAGAGGTGCAAGCCATGTTACACGCCCCAGGAATCTGTAAGAAATCTATTGGCGGAAAAATATTCTCACTGAAGTTCTTGTTATTGATTTCCATGTTTCATTAAATGCATTAAAATTCTACTGCCAGTGAGTGCTCCACTATTGCTGTAATGGGCACTCCATAAATTGTGATAGAAAACCTCAGGTTTGCAGTAACTCCACATCTGCACTTGTGTAACACAAGTTGAACCTGGCCCTGCACCTCATTTGCACAGAATGAAGGCAGGTAGCAGTGGAATAGCACAAAGCTTGTAGTAGCAGCATACTGAATACATACATTCAGTCCACAGATGTAGCAGCCCACAGCCCTGCTTTTTAATTTTTATCTCCAACATGTGATGGACAGAAAGAGTTTTTCATTTATATCTTCACTGAAGAGGAAATATACTGGAATTATGACCTCTTTTTATTCAATTCACTAACAGTATTGATTTTCTAATGGAATCTGAAGTGAGCCTGTTGATTGACATCAAGGGGGAACAAAAGTTGTCACAGTGCTGAAGATGGAAGCAAAGAAAATTGTAGCCTTATTCAGAAAGAGGTATTGATATATTGCAGCAGAGGTAAGAGCTCTGGGGTATATTCATACTTCTGAAGAAATTGCCATACTTTTTTTTTTACTTTTTTTTTTACTTTGTGGATCATCCTTCCTTACTTGGTGCTAGTTATCTTGAAGAAGCAGCAGAGGTCTAATTGTTTAGAAGGTGCTCTGCAGAATGATTTTCCCTACATTTTCTTAGCTGGAAATATAAGTGTTTATGTTTTTACGCAATATATAGGTTATTTTATGTGATAATGATCATAATAAGTAAAATTTATGAATTTTTATAGATCACTAGAAAGGTCTTATGGAAAGAGGACATATTGTAAAATATCCTCTTACAATCAAATTTTCTATTCTTTTAATTAATTTTAGATATTAAAACTGGCTTGAATAGAAATCTTCCCTCATTTTTCATAGCAATTCACAAAGCAGGAAGTTTTATGATTCTTTCTGTTTCTATTTCCTGGAAAAAAAATCATAATTCAAAAATATCACATCTACAAACGCATTTTCATTAAAAATAAAAAGAAAGAAAGAAATACAACAACTTTTCTGCCAAATAAAGAGAATTTTAAAATCAAAACAAATTTGTTGATCCTCCAAACTTAAAGAATCTGGTAAAAAGCAATAAATTGAGAACCACCACTCAAATATCCATCAGAAAATAATTTTATGAGAAACTAAGTGGTTTAATGAGGTTTTTTCAGTGAAAATTGTTTCAATGGCAACATTGTATTATCACTGGTCAGTGCAGCATCACTGAGGGAGCTGCAGACCTGGGACTGTGCACAGAAAGAGGAATTATACACACAAAGGACCTGCACACTGAGCAGGCAGACACAGTAGGTGTTGGTGTCAGCTTCTCAAGAAAACATTCAGGACTTTCATTTTAGGCAACAGCAAACCATTTGAATCAAAGTACACATTGCAAATACTAACTATGGCCTGTTCCCTCCCTGAAGGTTTCTTCATTTTCACAGCGGCTTTCTGGACCCCTCCTCCCAGGAGAATGAGTCTGGAAGGGTTCTGAGGAGCTGTGTGTGCTGCATGTATATTTGTGCAGTGCAAAAATAGTTGTAATCACAGGCATCCATCAGTAGTGAGTTCCAGTGCTTTGATTTAAAGAATTTGTGCTGAAAAGGGACACAATGAAATTACTGTATGACAAAGGGAAAGTGTTAAGAGCAGGAATTATCTTTCCTAACTTTCATGATTTATTAGTCTGATCTCTTTGTGCAACATTTACATCTTAGTCTAAGCTATTTATTTAGGCTCCCTGTACAGTCCATGAAGAGATGGAGACATCTCCACAGGATATTCATCCTCTCTCTTTTCCTCTCAAGTGACTCATGGTGGGATGATTTATGTGCGTGTGCTCTCCATGAATGTCTGCTGCAGAACCATGGCTAGCTCCCTAAGGAAAACACAGCAGGAGTCTCATACTAAGCAAATCAAACTTTTTTTCCCAGGCTTATTGTTTAGTTACAAAACTGTGAATTTGTCCATGTTCTCTCTTCTGTGTAACCAAAAAGCCCTCAAGCAGCAATGTCTGAGTGCTACCTCCACCTACCTCAGTCTCTTTGCACACTAAAGGAATGCAATTGGGTCATCAAAATCTCTGATTCTGGCTACTGACTCATCTATTTTTTGCAATATCTTGAAAACAGCATGGCAATGGTTTTTTTTCTGATTACTTTCTGAAACAAAGCAAGCCTCTATGCACTTGATTGTCTCAGGGAATAGTTCAAATTATGTTTTATTTAGTGGCAAAATCAGTCTAAGGCATTTTCACTTTCATCTAGTCTGGCTTACCACTCCTACTCTTGTGCAGATTCTTCTGCCTCCTTTAGATGATGATGCTGTTGTTTGTGCTGCATCAGAGAGAAAATAGAGTTTTTTCTATATTTGAATGAAGATGGGTACAGTCCAACACTCAGGTGGTGGCTCTGGCATAATGGAGTGGCTTGGGAGAAGTGTTCAGAAGTCAGGGAACTAAAGGAGGAGATGTTTCCATTGGCTTTGCTGCTGGTGAAAGACTAAGGTTATCATATCTATTGATATGCACTTACAATCCTTATGACCTGTTACCCTGCACAGTAGGTCTTTCTAGGTGGGGAGGGAACGTTTAAGGCTCCTAGAGATGGTATGTCTAGTTGTAGGGTGCCTAGAGACACAGAGTACACGGGGTCACTTTCCTGAAAGTAATGAAGTCAGCTTCTCCTGCTAAAAATGAGTTAATTTTTTAAAAAAGATAGCTTTAACACAGAGATATGTGGTGGGCAAGTTTATTATATCCAAATATATCTCATTTAATGCTATGCCAGAGGTCATCCATCTTCATGCAACCAGCTGACATAAACACCATGATATGTGATGGTTACCTTGAAAGAAATACAATCAGAGGCTCTCACTTGATCTGAATCCAGTCTGTCTTGCCAAAGACCTGAGAACACTAACAAATGCAGGACTTCGGTACTGTTGTTTGACCTAAGAGTGCTTTCAGAGGAATGAAAAATGAACTCCCAATTGACTCTACCTAGAGGAAAATTATCCAGCCTGTCCCTGACCCCCTCCACCAGGCCAGCTGCAGCCAAACTCACTTTGGTAGAAACCTCTGTATTAGCTAGCAGTAAACTCATTAATTTTTCTGAATGATCAGCTGGATAACAGCCATAGCAAAAACAAAAATGAGCCTGACTGTTATATAGTGAAAAATCTCTGCAAGGTTACAAGTTGCTGTTTCTTAACAGCTATAAACTTCTATTATTTAATCTTTAAGGTTTCTGGTAATGCTTCTCCTCCTACAGCAAACCCTTAAACTAGCTCTCCCCAGCAAGCTGCAGGGACTGTTTTGGAAACTGAGGTACTTCTTTAAGGGTAGAAATATAGGTAAGGAGAGAACTTCCATCATAACACCCATCTGTGCTTCTTTAGTGCCTGGTATCAAAAATTCCCATTAGACTGGCAGTGCACAATATATTCTGGCTGCTCTCCCTTTTGTCCTTGACATGCCTCTTATACATTGTGGGCCAGAGGGACTGATAAAAAGATAGCAACATCAGTTTTATGCCAGCTGCAGATTTCTCCATCCTAGGTCAGTCCTCTGCTGCACATTAAAGGCTACTTCAAGGTCCCTTTATGTTCCTCAGGTGGGTGGACTTCAGCACAAGCTTGAATCTGACCCTCAGAGACCATTGCATTATTTGAGTTCTGTGATTTGTGTCGGCTTTAACGGCTGTTGTTTGGCCAAAATCCTGCCTGCAGTTTGAAAGTTCAGTATGAATTTTGCCTTCATCTCCCTGTTTGATCATGACTGTGTCTAAAGTCTAATTCAACAAATCTTATTTGCTCTCTTTCTTTGGCACTTGTTTAACTACAGTGGTTTAACTCTGAATCTTAGACCACACTGCTCTAGCTAAGGAGGGAAAGAAGATGATGAAAAGACTGTGGTAGATTGCATATGAGGAGATTATACAACAAATTAACTCTGAAACATTTTAAGTGTTATTGTTGCTGCAACATGTAAAGTTGACTAATACTAGCAGGCAGCACTTAGGGGATTGGTTCTTTTAATTGTAAATAGTCTGACACTTTATTAAAAAATCACTTCATAGATTTATTTTTTTGCAGCAATTAATAGTTCTCTCCTATCTCACTTATCTAATGTGCTGTCTGCAATACATACAAGGAAAATATAACTCTTTTATCTGTCAGCAAAAGGAATGTGTATCCTTGCAGCACAGTGCAGTCAAAAGAGTAAATAAAATTTCTGCGTGGTAGAGGAAATTCTAGTGTTTTCATATGTTTTCAATTATGTTATAATTTTTGGTTTTAGCAATGACTGTAGTATATTGCATCAGGAATGGATCTGCTGCTTCCTAAAGCAGCTGGACGCACTTGATAGATTACAAACTTTCCAGCTGAAGGAGCTAATCCTGAAAAATCATTTCTGCAGAGCATTTTTTCTGGTGTAAGGCACTAAACTACTTACTAGAGTGAGGTATTTCTGGAGGAAGATAGACTGGTAAAAGCAGAGGTATAAAGATTATGAAGGCCTTGAATATACTAAAAAAAAAAACCAAACCAAAACCAATTTAAGAATAGTCCTTGAACTTGATCTTGATATTGAGGGCTTGCATGTGGGAACAACTGGAAGAAGCTATCACTACAATGCTTGCAGTAAATGTAGAAGGACCCAAAAAACCCTAAAGGGGTTGAAAATACAGAAGAGGAAAACCAGATTCCCCTAAAGATAAATATAGAATATGCTGTGTTTTCACAGCCAAAATTTCAATATCTCTTCCTTTATTGTGTCTGCATACTTTCTAGGTACCATTTCTTGCTGAGGTCACTCTACCCTATAAGAACTTTGAAATGTAGGTCATTTGGATAGTGAAGTATTCCATAGTTTCTACAAATCATGTACTTTATCATCATCTGCATCTTTTTGTGGACACAGACAGATCAAGCTACAACCAGGCTGATTGGATACCTACCATTACAGGGGAAAAAAATCTTTGTTTTTAAAGGGGAAACAAAGTCTTATAAAATTGAGACTAAGATTTATGCTTCATTTAGAATGAGACCCTGAAGTGAGATACCAGAAGACAAGAAAATTAAAAGCCCCTGTCTCTGACACAACCAAGCCAGATCACTTAATTTCCTATGCCTTTCATCATTTTTAAGTGTTTCCATAAGAATGGTTAAAATTATTAAAATCAATTAAATATAGAAGCAGAAGAAGGATTGTTAGCCCCATCAGTTGTATTATTAGTATTTTATATGTTGTTCTTGAAGAACTAATAGCCAGCTATCAGCTCTTGTTTTGGTAAATTGTCCATATGGTGATTTTTTCTTATTTGGAACATACCCTCTTACAACATCCCAGAAGATGCTGTCAATGTGCTCATACTGAACAACCCTGAATGTCTGAAACACAAATAAGGATTTGTACTTCATCACTTCTACAGTCCCACAGAAGAGGTTTTGCTTACTTAAACATAGGGGCTGGAGAAATCCAACTCCAAAGAGCAAAAGAATAAAAGAACTTGTAAGATACTCTAGCCATGAGTGATGAAGGGCTGTAAGAAAACACAGCATTATCAAAGCTAAATGCTTAGGAAATGAATAATTACAAAAAGTAAAGTTTGAGGAGTTTATTTTCAGAAAATTAAGCAGGGTTGGCCATCATGTCAGAGGAGGGAGCAAGCTGTTTGTTGGCAAACACAGCTGTTTGTTTGCCAATGTCACAGAACAACTGAAAAAAAAGGAATGCATCATGAGGTAAAATTGCTTTTGGTCATTGTTTTGAGTTTGTGGGAGGACTTTTCCTATTCTGTTTTGCTGGGTTTTGTGGTGTTTTGGGGGAGGGTCTTGAGGACACAAACCTCTAGGACTCTATAACCAGTCTTAACTTCTTTGTCTTTGGTCAAGGAAATTTGGTTAACTTCTTTCTTATCCATACTTTTCTGCTCTTTGACCGAGCAGAATAACATATATAAAATATAACATGTATAATATATAATAGATATTATAAAATATAAAGTAAAAAATACATATTGTGTTGTATTGTATTATGTTGTATTCAATTATATATTTTATATGTTGGTTTTCACAAAATTAAAGTTCATGAGACAGCACGGTCTGCAGACCCTGGCAGCTGGGATAAATATGAGTGTCTTCAGGAGCAGTGTCTCCCTCCTGGCTGCAAGAGGCACTGCAAAGGTTTGCATGGCCAGTTCTGAATTACAAAGGGAAGCTTTTACTTTTTGGAACAAATCACTGCTGTTCTGGGAAGCTCATGGCCTTGAAGGACAGTTCACTGGAAGAAACTAAAGGTCCATCTGTCCTGTCTGTGACAGTGGCCAGGAGAGACTGGCATTGTAAGAGCAGAAGTGCTCTCAGGTTCCAGTGACCTGTAGGGGTCTGGAACTTCTAAATCAGATGTGCTTTCTTGTTTCTTAATAGCTGCTGAAAGTTTCTTCCATACATTTGTCAAGCCCACTCTGTGTTGCTACAGCTTGGGGCAGGAGAATACACAGTTTAAACAGTACCAGTGTGAAAAAAATGCCTCCTGATGACTATCTTGAACATACCATCTCTCAGTTTCATTTGATTCTGACATTTTTTTTTCAGATAACAAGAAACAATAAACAGCTGCTACAGCTGCTCCTTCACTGACCCTTGTAATCTGTATTGTTGTGGATTCCCATCACAGCTACCTGATTAATTTCATTGCTCAAAAAGAAATGCTCCAAACCTTTGACCTTCTTTCTCCTCTCTGAACTTTTTGTATTACCACTAAGTCCTGCTTGAGGTGAAGATGACCAGCTCTACACCACATTTCATAATGTGGATTAATGGCTTGAGAATATTTTTTCTGCTTTGTTTTCTACTTTTTCCAGTAACTGCTACAATACACAGTAGGAGTTTTTTTCCACTATTGAGAATTGTACTGATGTTTGAAAATACCTATTATTATAAGCACAAGTCCTCTTTCCTGCATGGAAATAGGTAGTTTAGGACCCATTGTTTCGGACTGCTTTTCCCCTGGTGTGTTACTTCATGTTTATTATATAGAATGAAATCTGTCAACCTATTGCCTGCTCAGTAAACATGACATTTTTCTCCAGCTCTTTGCAGTCAGCTTTCATTTTTATTACCCTGAATAATCTCTCATCACCATTAGTCTCCTTGTTCTCCATCCTTTTCCATTTCTGTATACTCTAACAGATACTGCAAAGATCCCAGTGATCTATGGCTTTCCTCTATCGTGCAGCCCAAACATTCATTCCTTCTCTTGGTTTCTTGCCTGTTAACCTGTTGTTAATCTATAATATGACCTACTTCTCTCCCACGGGCAGCTTAATTTCTTTAAGAGCTCATGATGCTGAGTGCCCCCAGATTTATCACAGAGTAAAGGAGGATGATACTTATCTACTTTATAAGTTGCCTTCACCTCTACAGATGAGAAATGCTAGATATTAATATTAGCTAGGGAATCTCTATTGCTTTGCCTTCATCAAAAGATATTATGAGAAATGAAACTGAAGGAGCAGGAATTTGAGAAATGCATGGTACCATAAGAAGAGGGCTGGCTGCTATAAAAAAATCAGAGTTGTACTCATCTTAGCCTGAGGCTTTTTGAGTTTTAGCAGAGTTATTTCTTGACTAATTTCTCCGTGTGCAAAACGGGCTTCCAACTGTGATTGTGTCAAGGTTAAATAAATGTGGGGATGGTAGCTTATCCAAAAGGTGCCAAAGAAAGATGAGTCTGCTAGGCTGTGAGTACAGGTCCTAACAGATATGTGTATTAAGTCCCCAGAATCTTCACTGGTTCAGTCATCTGACACTTCACTGAGGGATTTGATGTCTGTTGCTTTTTTGTTGTGCTAGGAAGTAACCTTCTAACAGCCTGGAGATAGAACAGAAAAAAAAAAAACCAACAAATTCTCAGGTGAATTTATTTCCACTTTATTTCAAAATAAATTTGAGCATTGCCTCCTCAAAATTTTCCCATCTTGTTCTGTTTTTAATAAATGTTTGTCCAGCTTTCCCCAAAGTGACACGTTTAGGAATGCACTGTATCACCACAACACAAATTTAAGGTGGGTTAAAATCATGATAGTGATTTAAACAAATTTTTGCCTAACCCCATAATTAAGGTTTTGCCTTGACCAAAGTTAGGCTCCACACCATCTGCTCTTCATGTCAACTGGTAGCACTCCACTGATTCTAAAAATACTTTTTTCAGGACCTTATAGAGCAGAAATATTTTTTTATGATTTGCCTCTGAAATGTTACACAAATGACAGAGTGTGAGCTGGAGGGACAATGTAAACAAAAGACAATTTGACTGCAGTAGCTTGCTGGACTGAAATGATATATAAGTAATAATCAATAATAGATGGGAGATTTGGGGAAATCAAATTTTGCAGTTATTTTAATTATCCTTTATTATATTAGCTATTCTCAAGGAAATTGGTAAAATTGTTGTGAATTTTATTTGGATAATGCCCTTGGTGAAGAAAATCAAAATATGCATTATGAATGAGCAAAAGAATTTCAATACCTTGATTTGGAATCTAAACCATTCAAATAACTTTTGCAGCTTTTGAAGTTCATGTGGCTTGGTTCCTTCTGGTGTTATGCACAACTAAGGACAGGGACACCTCATTGCTGTCACACTGGGAATCTGAAACCCCTCTCAAAAATGCCTGTCTTCTGCTTTTGTGCCATTTTTTCAGCAAACAAGGGTTATTAATACAACTGGCCTAGATCATGTATCAGGTCAAAAATGAAACCTCTGAGTGCAAAGAAATAAAAAACTCTAAACAGTGTTTGAAACAAAACTCAAAAGACCTTCAGAAGTAGAGTAGTTGACAACAAAATTGATGTTCAAAGCCATAAGGTAACAGGGACAACCCGTGTAGTTCCTGGCTGCTGTAATAAATCTCCTTCTGAAGCACATGGACAGTGGAGCCAAGCACAGAGGCAGGTGTTAACACCCCAGTCCAGCTCAGAGGTTGTTTACATTCCCTTGCAGTTTAGAAGAGATTTGTCATTAATACATAATGTCAACCTTTGTACATTTGTAGAGGTAATGTCATTTCTGCTTCTGACTGTAATTCTTGACTTTCACAGCCACCACACGGGTCTCCATAGATATTTTCTTGGCCTACATTATAGAGGAACAGAGATCATGATAGTGATTTAAACAAGTTCTGGTTTCTTATTCTAGTTATTTATTATACTTTACTTGACTTATTTATAAATACAAATGCTTATGGCTGTGTAAAATGTGTCTAGAAGCTGGGCATGTTTTGCATCTTCTAAACACTGTTTTAAAAATACATTTTTTCAGGTTGAATCCAGAAAAACAGTATCTGGGGGAAAAATATCATAAAGTAGTTACATTTATTTGAATACCACCAAACTGCCCAGATTAGTTCATCTTGTCTGGAAGGAGATGTAATTAAGCACAGTGGATTGAATGTTAAATTCAATAAAATGCCTCAGTAAGTTAATGAAAAATCCTTTTTATCAAGGACAGAAGTCTGTAGATTCAAAATACATTTATTCCTTCCCATAAACTTGATCTACAAGAATCCTCTCTTCAATTATTGAAAAAGGCTGAAAGCAGACAAGTTGGTTAATAAAAACTGGGAAACCCTGAAACATTATATGTTTTCCTAATCTATATAATAGATTCATCCATATGATCTTTTTTTATCATTGGAAATTTCTTGATATGTAACTAGTGGGCATGGAAAACTATTTCTGTGGATAAGTCCCAGAAAAGGTCTGAGACAAGACAAAATCATTCATTGGATCTTCATATTTCTTCAATGAGAAAAAAGAAACTACAATAACAACTTTGCAAGTGGTTTCAATTCTGAAACAGAAATTTGTGCATCCAGATTACCATAAAGCATGAATCATAGAGATCTCATTATGTGATTATGCAAATATGCATTAATTACACAATTACAAGTATCTATGGTGATGAAATATAATTAATTATATGACTTGGTTTCCTTTCTGAATGTAATGCCATTAGCTACTAGAGGGCCATCCATAGATGTGGGGGTTTTTTTTGACTCACTGACATTTTAATATTATGGGCAAATTATAAATTAGTGTAACAACAGATGATAAAAGCAGATGGAATAAACTTAACTGAAGCCAATATGATTTACACAGCTTTAAACTGAACAGTTCGTGTATTTATCCAGTTAAAAATGTTTTGCTCCCTGATGAAGAGTTCTGTTTGGAATGAAAGTTTTAAAAAACTGTGACATATCTGGAAAAGACAGTCTAAGCATGTGTCTTATAATGTTAAGCTGAACTGACCCAAAACTAATCAGTGGAAGGTAATTTAAGGCTGCCAAAGACACAGCTGTACTCGCCCACTTGGGAAGTAAGGGACAGACATTTCTGCCTGGAGACTTGGAGAGTACAATCTAGTTTATTTTCCTTAAATGTCCAATACAGTAGTCCATACCAGAGACCCAAATATATCCTACCTGCTGCAAACAACAATCTGGGGACAGATGAAGGGCTTTCTTGGGATGTTTATCTCTTTCTGTTGATTACAGGAGGAGCCTTGATGTCTAATTCAAAGGCAGTTTACTCTGTAAAAGTGTTTAATAAAGATGAATCTTTCCTGTATATGTGATGCAGGAGTAGGCCTCATGCTTGCAGGAGCACTGGGCAGGTATGATAGTTTAGACAAGTAAAAAGAGCTTGTTCTTTCACTATAATATCTCTTACGTGTTTAGGGTGTAGGTCCCAAGCTGTGACAAAGCAGCTTTGAAATACCCTGCTTGGTCTGTCCTGAGTGCTGGGACTGACTGCTACCTGTGTAGGACAACTGAGGTTTTCCACAGCCACTTCCCAGCTTCTTGGGGCCAGTGTATGTCTTGTGTGAAACCCTTCACCATCATCTCCATAGAAATCACAGAGTGATGGAACTTGGAAGGGACCTCTGGGCATCACCTAGTCCAATTGCTCGGCTCGAGCTGGGCCACTTAGAGCCATTTGCCCAGGACGGTATCCAGATGGCTCTTGAATATCTCCCAGGCTGGAGAGTCCACAACCTCCCTGGGTAACCTGTGCCTGTGCTCAGTCAGCCCACAGTGAAGAAGTGTTTCCTGATGTTCAGAGGGAACACTTCTGTGTTTCTGCTTGTGTCTCTGGTCCTGGCACTGGGAAATGAAAAGAGCCTCTTTCCATCCTTTTTTCTCCCTTCAGGTGTTTTCCTGAGCCTTCTTTTCTCCAGGCTAAACAGTTCCAGGTCTCAGAATTTTCTCATAGGAGAGATGTTCCAGCTCCTTCTTCCTATCTTTGTCACCTTGTTGGACTCTTTCCTGCATGTCCATGTCTCTCTTGTGCTGAGCTCAGAGCTGGACACAACAGGTGTGGCCTCACCAGTGCTGAGTGGAAAGGAATGATCAACTCACTTAACCTGCTGGCAATGCAGGTCCCTAATGCAGCCTGGGACACCTTCTGTTGCAAGGGCACATTGCTGCCTTGGCCTCAACTCAGTTTCCACCAAACCCTCCTGGTGCTTTCATGCCAACATGCTTTCCAGCTTTGTGGCCCCTAGTACAAGTTGTTGCCTAGGTTTTTTCCTCCCAAGGTGCAGGACCTTGCTTGTAGACGTCCCTCTGCACAGAAGCACAACCTTCTGGTGAATTAGCCACTCCTCCCACACAGTCTGTATTTTACTTTACACCAATGCACATATTTTCTGTCTGACACTGAAAATTCTTCTGACTGATAAGGAGAATGAAGTATGACACTACCTTAACCATATCATTGCTCCTGCAGTCAGGCTTGCTCTATGCAAACCAGGAAATTTTAATGAATTCTGCTAATTGACCCCTGGCCTTTGCATTTGTAATGAAAGAGATACTGCGAAATGCAGAGGCAACCTCCTCCTCCCCACTTTAAACAATCATATTGTAAGGTTAAAGTGTAACTTTTCCTTCTAACCATAACTGAATGTTTCAGCAGAGAATCAGCATTTTTTAAGACAGCAACTATTTATAAAATGCAGGGAAGTTCACTTGTAGATCTAGCAAACTTTGGAAGAAAACGGATGGAGAAAAGGTTGCCACAACCTAATCTGTCTGTTCTCTATTTCTTCACTTCAAATTTAATATCTGACTATCTTTTCAGAGATATAAAAATAAGTTCTTTTCTAAGTACTCAGTATTTGAAGTGCTCCAAGTACTCCAATCACAGCACTAAACTTCAGGTGTACTTTTATATCAAAAATGTGAACAACTCAGTCCAAAAATTAATTTGATTTGCTTGTTCAGAATACAGATAATTGAAGACATTTAAGAAAATACAGTTATTAAAAAGCAGATGGCTCCTTATGATTGATTATTTTTAAAAGGGAATAGTCTTCTAAAAGAATACACCTGCTAGAACTCAGCTTGTGCAGAGGTGCTTGAAGTTATCCCTATTTCTTGTTTGAAAATAATACATTTCACAAAAATAGCTTATAATTCTATTATTTTAAGATTTGTCATTGGCTGTAGATTTTTTGTAGTGAAGTAATTATTAAAAACCAATAAGGCTCATAACAGACTAGTGCTAAAGCAATGCTAAGTGCTTTTGAATGTCAATTAACAGTGTTTATCTTTCTTGGTGATGAACTTCTGGAGCTTTCTCTGAGGCCACTACTAATTAGAAGCTGGTGTCATTGAAAATTCATGGAAGGTCTCCTCCATACTGCTGACAAGACAAAAATTACTGTACATTACCGTACATTAACACAATCTATTCTCATTAACACCATCAGGAACAGTTCTCTGTGCCATTTCTCAACAAAGATATTATCATTTTCTTTTGTGGCAGTAGATGTGTCTCCACACCAGCTTCTTTATTGCTCTAGAGAGATTGACAAATGCATGTTTTCCACTGAAACACACACTGAGTCTCTTGAAGAAGTCTACTCTTTGTGTCAAAATAATGGATGTATTTTCATGGAGAAGTTGTAGCTTATTACATGTACTTGCTATAGAGATCAAAGGCTTTCACTTACTGAAAGATGGCTGTAAAACAACTTGCAGAGGCCCTGGAATAATACTAGGGACTGCCCAGTTTCACGTCTCAGCTTCTAAACACTTCCCTAAACATCACACAGCAGACCAGAAAGCCAAGAAGTCTTTCTTCTGTGCTATCTTAGGGACTGGGATCCAGGAAAACAACAGGGGGGGCTGTTTTTCACATAGCTGTAACCTGTAGTTAAATCTTTTATAGCCATTGATTTGTACAGCCAAACACAAGAGTAGAGCAACTCCAATTAACAAAAGCCAGAGGAGAGGTAACCTAAACATACTTCAAGTCATTATTGTACAATAGACATCACAAATAGCTTCCCTGAGTACATTATTAATATATTTCTAGAACACAGTGACAGTTAAATAGTAACAGGAAAATCACAGTAGTGTTTGATAAACTTTAACAGTGTGTCCGTGCTGTATCACATAAAAATATTTTCTGCCTCAAATGAATTTCAGGATAAAAGGAGGATAAGGAGCCTGGTTTTCTGCCAAAGCCAGTCATCAAAGTCTTGCTGGGTGCCAGCTAGTCTCCAGCTGAAGCTGGGGCCAATGAGCATGGTAAGGACCTGGCTATATATCTCTATCACAGCTGTGCAGGTGCTCCTGGCTCACCTCTTCGAAGTCCCCATAGAGCAGTCAGACACATGAAACCACGGACTTGTAGGGCTCTTCTGCCCAGTGCCATCCAAGCACTGCAGTCCCAGGGTGGGCTCCAGCAGGTGGGGGCATTACATGGGGCCAAGAGGCACCAGGAGAGACCCCACAGTGCTGGGTTGGACCTGCACTCCTGAGCTCCCTCTGCCAGGAGCCTGGAGCCAGCTTGGGGTTTGCAGCTGGGGGTGAGCAGAGGTCTATGTCACCTGAAAAGGCATTTTTAGCAATACCTCGCTCCTTTTACTCTTGATAAACAAGCTATACGTGTCAAGTGAGGAATGGGGCTGTAGAAGGAGCAGCCAGAGGAACTGCCAGCTTTTGGTGCACAATCTAGCATGTAGATTTAAGATTTCTTTCTATAAAGCATAGAGAAGATTAGAAGCTCATATCTATCATAAGAAAACTTCTAGATCTCTTATGTCACTGAACTTAAAAACACCATGTAAGAGTAGAAAAGCAGCCCAGAACTGGTTAAAATTTCTTTTCTACCTGATTTTCTCAGAGAAGGCATGAATGCTGCAATTCTCTAGTCTGCTGTCCTCTGACCCAGAAAAATTGGTTAGCTTCACAAAGCCCAGTCATAAACCCCTAGTTTGCCAAGTGGAAGACTGAAATGTCGTGTTCTGACATTGAATTTGAAAGCCAAATAAGCCAGTTATCTTTATTCACATCATAAAGTGTTATCTTCATTAACAAAAACACAGAAAAGAAACTCTGAGTAAGAAACTAGCATTTATAATATGATCATGTAATATGATGTGTGTATATAAATATGAAAATATGTATCTATATGTGTATATAAATACATAAATAAGTATATATTTATATACAAGCTAAACAGAAGTTAACATTTCACATGCAAACTCATCTGTCAGTTCAAGAAGTATAATGAAAGTTCAGGTCTCCTCTTCGTTTGAAGTAAGTGCTGTGAGCCAGGTTTGGTTCACATTTTCAAAATTTATAACACTGAGATGCTTGCCAAAAATTCTTAATTAGATCAGAGGAGCAGCAAAACTGTCAGATGCAATAGCAGAGTACAACTAAGGAATAAAATATTCTGGGGTTAATTGGATAAGTTCATTCAGCCAGTTTTGCCAGGCTACCTTTCTACAATGATCCACAGACAGATAAGAGAATAGGGTTTTTCTCAGTAATAATAAAACCGATTCCTCAAATACATTTCATTTACAAGAACTCGGAAATAGTTTATAACTAACATAAACCAACAATCATATCCCCCTTCCCAAAGCACACATAAATTGTGAACTTCACATGAACTCAATTGCTTAGAGAGTACTTTGGGTATCTCACTTGTATGAGAATTTCAGAAGTGCTGCTGGCTGAGTGCTGCAGTGAGACTGAGACCCAGTGACATCTCTAGTTGCATGAACTATTTGAGCTTTCATGTATTCAGAAGAAGGCTGCAACACTTGGAATGACAGAGTAAGAGAAGATGGTATTAAACTCAGAAATGGTTGTATTTTTCAACTGATTCCCCTATTTATTTAGAAAGCTTATATAAAATATGACATTTGGGATGCTTTACTTGACACAGTGTATTAACGCAAGAATGTTTCTAAGAAAGTAAAACCCAATGTTTTTAATAGAGACTATATTTTTATGGTGAGAATTTTTGGTAGTAATTGTAGTGCTTTTCAGTTGGTCGTCCTGTAATGGGTTCAGTGCTCTAGGGACACATCTAGAGGGAGAACAGGACATTTGATCCCCAGGGTATGGGGGCAGGAGCCAAAGGCCAGCCTGTGCATTATTTTAGAGACCCTTCCAAACCAGTGTTGAACACCAAAAATGCAGCACAGCTATTCTGTAAATGAGTTGCCTTTTGTTAAACCCCAGCACAGCTGGTCAGGATGGTTCTGCTAATGTGATGCTTCACCAAATCATCTCCCACCCACAGGAAAATGCTATTTCTTTACAGAAGAACGAGCACTGAGATATCCCCTTTTGAAAGGAAAGAAATAGACGAGTCTTGTCATTTTATTTAAGTTTTATCTGCTGATACAATGGCTCATACTCACAACCACTACTGGGAAGTTAACAAGTAAGTAAAGTATACCCTATGTAGTTCACCTACTAATGTGAGTATTTTCTAAAAAAAAAAAAAAATTAGAGCCAAAAAGTGTTTTGAATACCTCTGTGTGATTTCATCAGTTATTTGGGAAGGCTTTATTCTGAAATAAAGAGCAGTGATCTTCCAGAAGTTCAAACAGACTTTCATCATTCAAAATACTTTCCTGTCAATTAGAGAATAGCACAAAAGAGACCTGTGTCACATCTGGTTCTGCTAAATTCTACACAGTGAAAAGCAAACTTGGAGAAGTAGGGCTGTAAGCAGCTGCCTCAGTGGGAGTTGACGTGCAGCTGGAGAGGAGAAGGAATCCTCCTTACCATGTTCCTGTGTTAAAAAGGAGCTCTGGACTTACCTGAACACTGTCGGTGGCACTGTAGCTCCAGGGTATCCTTCATTTCTTTGTGGTGTGTCAGACACCCCCAAGCCCTTCCCTCCTCCAAAGACACAACACAGGACCTTGTACAACCATGGTAGAACCCACATGGATTTTCTACCTGTAGAAGCTTTCAGCGGAGAGCTGCTTCTAGAAATATTTAATCAAGCTAAGCTAGCACTATCAGTGAAAATGGAAAATTATATAACAAAGGCATAAAAGTAATTCCTATATTACATACTAATACTCATGAGCCCCCTGTTCTTCCGAACTGCAGAGGAGAAAAACTGAAAGGGGGTGGTCCCACAGAGAAAATACAGAATAGGGCTGTTCTTTTATTTGACAGGATACACAATGCCCATTACACCCTCTGGCCAGTCTTGATACTCTTACCTGCTATTGCAAACAGTCTCAACCCAGGGATTTTTGGATAATTTATTGTAAATTAGCATAATCTTTTCCTTATTGATTCAGGTATTGACAAACAAAAAAAGACATAGACAATTAAACAAAAAATAAAATTAATCACCTTTCATTCCTCTTCCACAGGTTCAACTTCAGTCCAACACCACTCCTCCCCTTTCCAGGTCTCTGCTGGTCTTATTTTCACCACACCTATCCCAGTCCTTCCCAGTCACACTGATGGGACAATGGACAGCACAAGGAGGTCGGTGCCAGTGCATAATAGTTTCTTAAACCAGTCCTCCAGTCTTACCCTTTCCCTCTCCTCCTCACTTGTCACTGCTCTCAGTTCCAGTGTGTGTCATCCATTGATTACAGCCACTCAGGTTGCCCACAGACTTAGCCTTTTCCTCCTTCCATGAATGCTCTGCAGCCATGATCCCCACAATGTCCCTTTCCATTTGTCTATTCTGTTTTGTCTCTCCAAAAATGTCTCCTCACAGTCCTCCTCACCTGTCCCTGTTTTGTGTATCCTCCTGTGTCTCCTCTCACATCTCCTTCTTATGCCTTCTCCCATGTGCCCTCACAGGCATCATTTCACATCTTCTGCTGTGCCTCCTCACAGGTGCCCTCTGGTGTCTCCTGTCCAGGTGACAAACACCCTTTCCTAAGCATGTCCACACAGAGCTGCCACAGGCTTCCTGCCTACCTTTACTTTTGGTGAGCACTGGGTTTTTTCACCATTTTGAAGACATCTGAAAACATCTGCAACAGGCCAAAGCAGCCCACAGCCCCCTCCCACACAGGGCATCCCACGAAGTACTGAGATCAGAATAAAAATCAGGACAAGGGGAGGGGCACTCAACATTCTGGAAAAGGGTGTGGGAAACGTCTTGTGCATCAGCTGTCCTTTAAAGGAGGATTGCAAATGTTCCCTTATTTCTCACTCTCTCCCCAGACAGCAACAAGGGCTATGTGACACACAAGTTTTCACATCTTTGTGCCTCTGAGCATAAACCACAATCAGTACAGAATCGCTTGTTCTCCTTCCACAGATATTTTTTCTTCATTGTAATAAAGTCTCAGAGCCCAGAAAGCCCAACAAAGGGTGTTCAGGCTGCTCAGCAGAGCTGCTGTGGCCTGCATGTATTAGGCTGAGACTAAGCTCATGCTGTGCAAATTGCTGAAGCCAGCTTGTACCCAATTCATGGTAACTGGAGGAGGAAAAAAGGCTGTTTGCTTTGGGCACCTCCACCCAAAGCCTGTGACAGATCCACTGCAATAGATAGGAGCATTCCCTACTGCTATTTGTGCACATGGTGGGGTTTTTGAAGCAGGGCTTCAGAGGTGGCCTTTGTGAGAAGTCACCAGAAGCTGCTCCTGTATTGAACAGAGCCATTTCCTGCTGTCTCCAAGATAAACTCATTGCTGCCCAAAGTGAAGCCCATCAGTAGCACTGGTGGCACCTTGTCAATAATATACTTAACATAGGGTAAAATACACTGCACAGCATCTGTGGGAGACAGGAACAAGAAAAAAAGTAAAAGAAACATCTCTGCAGACACCAAGGTCACTGAAAAAAAGCAGGGGGAGGAGTTTAGCAGGCACTGGAGCAGATATTCCTCTGCAACCTGTGGTGCAGACCATGGTGAGGCAGGATGTCTCCCCCACAGCCCACGGAGGTCCACGAGGATGCACACTGAAGTGCCCTGAAGGGAGCTGCAGCCTGTGGAGACCCCACACTTGGAGCAGGCCACTGGCAGGAGCTGCGACCTCTGGAGAGGAGCTCACACGGGATGAGAATTTCTGGCAATACATGTAGCCCATGAGGGACTTGGAGAGCAGCTTTTGAACGGCAGTCTCCAGGGAGCCATACTGCAGAAGTTCATGAAGGATCACATACCGTGGGTGGGACCTCATGCTGGAATGGGGAAGAGAATTAGAAGGAAGGAGTGGCAGATACGGGATATGAACTGAACAATCCCTGTCCTGCAGAGCTCAGCAGGGAGGAAGGAGATTGAGGAGCTGAGAGTGAAATTGAGCCTGGAAAGAAAGAGAGTGGGGAGAGGGTGGTTTCGGTTTTATTCCTGTTTCTCACTAGCTCTATTTTTATCTGGCAATAAATTAAACTCATATTCCCCAAGGTGAGTCTATTTTGCCTATGATGATAATTGGTGAACAATCTCCCTGTCCTCATCTCAACCAGCAAGATTTTATATTCTCCCTCTGTCTTGCTGAGGAGGGAGAACAGCTTAGGGGGCACCTATCAGCCAGCCAAGGCCAACCCACCACGCCCACACAGCTGTTGCTGTTGAGCACATTCCCACAAGTAGACAAAAAACATCAAAATTACTCAGCTGTTTTGAAAGCAGTTACCAGGCTCCAGTCACCTACCATCTCATCCACAACCTTTTACCTGAAATATGAACACATCTTCAGGACTGGAATATGTGGAATGAGGTGGAATACATCAAGTGAGGTAGCATTCAACAGCTCACAGAAGAAGGTCATGCACCATGACCCAAAAGCAAGAATATCTGAAATAAAGGAGAACCTTATTCTACAGCAATAAGAGAAGATGTGAAAGACCTGCACCAGGCAGACTGAGGCTTACACTGAGCCCTCACTACAGAGGGGCCATGAAATGGAAACCGTGATCCCAAGAAAGTGAGACATTTCTACCGGGAGAGAGACTTATTACTGCCATTGGACAAGAACCAGATCAGTCTCATCAGGAATGGAGAACACAGCCCTCATTGCCTGTACTCAAGGGAAATTGGATTCGTTGCAATACACACAAAGGAGGGCTGCTAGGATGATGAGGGGAATTGGCAGACCAGTTTGCAATAAAAGCCTGAAAGGCCTCAGCAAA
>VZDJ01000782.1:30176513-30231140 GCA_008694505.1 Cyanoderma ruficeps
AAATTAAAATAATTAAGCCTTTGTTTCAAATACTTAAAATTCAAGTTAGAAACAAGAATATTCTACCCTCTTGAGAGAAATTTATAATTATTGTTTGCTTTATGAATGCAAATTTGCTTTATGCCTGGGCTAGTGGTATGCTGTGATTAGTAAATAATAACATATGATGTTATGCTCTAAAAGCACATGACCTAACACCACATAGCAATGCTTTCCCTGATGGGACTATCCAGACTTACCCAAGCACTGGGTAAGGAAGTAAAGGCAATAAAGGAAGGGAAGTAAAGGAAGGCATAAGCAGAGATGAGCTGATGGGAAGAACAAGCTAACATCCCACCTTTTAATTGTATCTTTTGATAAATCAGCATGAACCTAAACTAAGAATAAGGCAATAAAGTGAGTAACTAAAATTTTACCACAAAAATGAGGGGTTTTTCAGATCATTACTACATACAATATGGTAGATCTCAAAATGTAATTTGTAGTGCTATATATGATATAAAACAACTAGCAGAAAGCAATTTTACCTACCAAGAAAGTTAACAGAGAAAAGAACTTTTTTACAACATATATTTAAAGTACACAAAAGAAAAATAGTACAGCAATAGTCAACTTGATAAGGTGCTGACTGAGATAATACTCTCTTCAAAAATAAACTGAATAAGAATCTCTCAGCATCAGGAAGATCCAAGTAAAGGCTGTTTTGCTGACAAGGTTAATAGACAGAAAGAAAAAAAGACTGCTATATAAAAAAGAAAATACGAAAGTACAAAATCCCAAGAATGATAGTACATTGTGGACTCGCACACATCTCCTTCTCTTGGCTTTGAGGGACACTTTAACTTTTTTTCTCAGTACTGGAAAAATACAGATTCCCCAGTCAGGGAGGGGATTCTACAGTGGAATCAGCAGCAGAGACAGCTGCCATCTTTCTGAAGGCATTGCTGGAACTTTCAGCAAATAGGAGGAATAAGAGCAGGGCAGCTGCAGGAGGTTTTAACTGGGAGTCCTTCATCTAGCTTCTGTGGCAGACAGTTATGTCATTCTTGCAAACCCTCCCTTTCCTACAACAGGATGAGGGAAAATAAAAACCAGACAAAAGGAAAAGAAATGGAATGTTATAAACCTCTTTCATTGCTTCTTTTTCTAAAAAATTGACATCTGGCACATCTGTGTATTCTGCGCTATTTTTTGCTCTCTCTTACACACAACTCTTCTTCTTTTGCATCACAAGGGCCCACAACAGGGGCTGCCTACACTGGTCTAGTGTAAATTGTTGAGTTGCAGAGAGGAATAGTTATTGTGGCCCATTGTTGCACATCCAATATGCATTCAGGACTGCAGCTGGCTCATGACCTTACTGAATAGAGATGTAACCCTTAGTTAGGTTTTGTTGGGTCTCTAGCAGATTTACAAAGAGGGACTTGACAGAGGAGCAGCAAGACCTGTGGATACCACTGATAAAATGGGCAAGTGCTCGCTCTTCATCCACTTTATCAAAATAGGCACTTCGTAACACAACAGGAGTGTCAGAAGATTTTTTTCTAAGACACATAATGTTTCCCTGACCTAAGGGAAGAATATTCTATTATATGATTCAGAAGTAAGTTTAAAGTGATTTTGCCTTTCATGTCTCACAGAAAACCAAGAACATGATGACACTTTCAGCCTAATTATGAGACATTTCATTTTTTTTCTTCTCTAACTTTAGAGAATGCTTAACAAGAATTCCCTTTAATATTTTCCCAATCATGCCCTCAAATTAGGGGTCTGTCCTTTAACTTTTTTAACTTTGTTCTTTTGCAGCTTCTTAAACAAAGGAGTCTACTTGTTCTTCTAGACTTTAAATGACTAAAAGAAAGATAATCTGCAGTGTAATTTTGGTACATAATGTGGTTTTCCTTTGACCCTGCAATCAATGCACTTACAGTGCATACATTGAAGACTGACACTGCACAGTGAAAGCTTTTGGGGGTAAGGATTGCTAATGTTGTCTAGTTATAGAGGTCTTCACTGGCAACACTCAGTGGCACCAGAGTCCCCCCGCCGGAATCCATCTTGCTGTGTCAAACCCACCCAGGACAAGGATGGCTCCAAGAGAGGCTGAGCTGTCATTAGAGAAATCTTCCTCTGCATTCATCAGTTCTACTTAAAGGAATTATACCAACTGTAAATAATGTGTTCCCCTTGGGTATAGTTCCCTTTTCAAATACAGGAAAATAATAAATTCAAAGCAGTCCATAATTTTTTAAAGTGCTTGTGGACGTAAGTTCCTTTCAGTTGCTGTAAAGGCCCCATGTACCCTCACTGAGAAGTGCTCTGGGTATCAGCAACCACACAGGAAATTCAGGAAGTGAGAACTGGGAGCTGTGTTCTCAGGGTGGCCTCCAGCAGCTACAACCACATGGGGAGACAGGAGGGAATGATCATCCCCATCCAAACAGCTTCAACTGCTGCCAGCCCTGCATCCAGCATTTCACTTTATTTACAAGTACCTCTGGATCCTAGTTTATAGCAGCTGTAGTTTTTTTAGCTAGTTTGTAGCACCAAAAAAGCCTAAGCCACTGTCCAATCTGAAAACAAGGATGAACTATAAAGTCTTTATTGAGCCTAGGCTTATTTTCAGTGTGTCAGAGCTGATTTGCTACATGCTTTTCTAGGGCTATTGTATCACTTATGGAAGGGTTACTGAAGGAATCCCCAAATGCTGAGAAAATGAAATATATGACAGTGCAATTTGTCAACCTACCTGTGCACACTGCAGGTCACGTTCTGATGGGTGAGGTGAATTTGGAGCTAAATTCAATTCACTCATTTCACTGGCACAACTACCCACAGGTAATACAGATGCAGAGATAATAAGAAATTTGACTAGTTTGTTAGCAACAGCCTCTAAAAATAATAAACACACACACAAATAAACTTGTGTTTATAACAGCCTGTTCTGCATCAGAGTTACACTGGCTTCTTTGACCCAGGGACATCTCTGACTACCCAGTACTGCAGCACACAAGCCCCACACAGTTGACATCAAGCATTCAAAATTAGAGGTCACCTTGAAACTGTCATTCATAGCATGTCTCATTTAACTTGGTTTTATCCAAAGCTTTATTCTTACTCTTACACTTTCGATTCTTAAATCAAGATGTATGACCAAGGATCATCTTATGCACTTGCCAGGTAGAATCATGCACAAGCATAAGGGAAAGCCCAGGAAGCCTTTGTACTTTATATATATTATGCTCATATATATTATGCTCTCTCTCCAAAGCAGTGCCACGCAAGCTAAGGGATGGCTGCCCAAAGAGTTACAGAATTTATTGTGGTTTGTGGGGGAAGAGGATTAAGATTTTGCTCAAAACTTATTATGGAGTCATTTAAGAGGATTGTGGAAATACACAAGACTTCCTATGGGATGTTTAGAGGAAGGACCAAAGGTGGAGAAAGGGAAGGATCTGGCTTTATAGGGCAGCAACAGAAATGGACAAAGAGCACTATAGCAGTCTATCACGTGAACAGGCTTCTGGTCCATTCACTTGTCTGCCTGAGCTCTAAGCTTGATCACAGCAGTCTATCCTATTTACTTATTTAGTTCTATTTCAATTTTCTCTATGTGTGCACACCCTGATCTTTGCCTGCACATGTTGGTGAACGCCAGTGATTTTTTGAGCCAGAGTGGCCAAAGAGTACGATGAGAAGTTACCACCCATCAATAGCAGTGTAGATGTGCCATACATGCTTTTCACTGCCCAGATTTACACATATATACAAAAGAAGTGCGAGTATCAAGATAACCATTGGCTGGATACACAGATTTAAAAATCCTTCATCATTTTTCAGCCGTTTCCTACTACAAAAATATACTAAGAACCAGAAAATAACATAGAAACTTTACCAATGCTAAACCAAAAAATTCATTTAATAGCTGGATGTCACAGTGTATAATGCCAGGAAATCAATGCTGCCAGGGACAGATAGATATCCAAAAGCATATGCAGTTATCCTCCAGCTGCCTGCCATCCAGTAAGTCCCAGGTTTATTTAGTCTTATTAATTATTTGCCTAAATTTGTCATTGATGGATTCCATGCACTAGTCATTCGATAGAGCTGATAGCCATGAAAATGCATACAGTGAGAGTTTCCAGAGCAGAGGAATAACTAAACTACTCTAAAGGACATGAGTCCTAAGAGAAAAATACATAACACTTCAGGAACAGATTAAAAAGGTAAAGAAAACAAGTAAGGTACAAACAATTGCAGAATTATTGTGAGTCTTCTTTTAAATTTTCTATCAAAATTTGTTCCCACCCAGTGTCCAGAGGTATATATTTGTGAACAAGTTTAGACAGAAGACTACCAAGAACTGTAATGTATTTTCCAAAACAAGACAATTACTTCACAAGAACCATCTAGATATCTCAGCCTCAGGAGACCAGAAGTGTTAAAAAGTGGAGAGGAGGTTGCTAAATGTAAAACATACCACTGAGCTCCAGCTCTTACCTGAGATGTGTGTGGGTGCACATGCACACAAATGGGGATGTCTCACAAAAACTGCTAATAACCCTTGGGCTTCTAAGTACTCTCAAATCAAAAAAGCATGGAGAACTACACTCACTTTGTTTTATGAAAATCATAACCACAGAAAGAGAAATTAATGTGTGAAATCAAATCCCCAGCAGCTGAAGCAAAGTAATACTGTTAATACTTTTCTAGCACAGAACTTTGAAACACAAGTGCCTCTGAATCAGGAGCCTATTCTTAAAACACACCTTCATTAACTACCAGCTGAGAAAGCACAGCACAGTTCCTGTGACCTGGCTGGAGTGACAGGTTCTTTCTTTAGTTCTTTTGGGTTTTATTCTTGGTCTAACACACCTGAACTTCAAGAGAGTCACCCTCCCTGAGGAACATTCAGATTAATATTCTTTCTGCTTTGAAGTCAACGACAATTTTGCAATTGCCTTTAGTGGACCTAGGAGTACATCTAAACAGGACTTAGCTAAAGAATGGGATTTGTTAAGGGATGGGATAAACATCTGAAAACTCTTTTCTTCATATGCCTTAGAAACAATATTTTGACTTTCAGAAGTCTTGCATTGTCTTCATTGGCTGTAGTGTCTATGCTGCAAACTGCAAGGGAAAATGTCCTTATGCACAGAAATTACCAAAATTCTTCTTCTGTCTTGTCCCAGTGCGAAAAAACCCAGTATACAATACAGTGAGATGTAGCTAAAATAAAATACTGCACCTGTGGAGGTGAAATTGTATTGATAGTTACTGCATTTCTGCTATTTTATCTTCATATTTTTAGACATTAAACTAACAATTGCCTACCAAAACATACTGCAATCTTCAAGTATTTGTAGATCTTGTCATTAAAGGTTACATTAACCAAAGAATCAATTAATTTTTCACCAGAAATAAGGCAACACAATGGTATCTGAGACTTTACAGAGTAACCTAGCAACCATTTTGTTATTCATGTGTTGATCAAAGTATATACTTTGAAAAAATGGAAAATTCTGTATTACAGATTGAGCCAGCATAAAAGTTGCCACAAACTGGATACTGTGTATGCAGATATGGGACAGAAAAAGGCAGTAGCTAATGAGGGAAAGCTTTGTTAGAAGGACCTCTAGGTGACTTTTCCTGTATTTGTTTGTCTTCTGGCAACTGGTATTGTGTGAACATTTTTTAGCTTTGCAAATTCTCCTACATAAGCACACATACATACATATCTAGCAATCTCTTCTGTTAGACCTATAGGGTCAGAACCCAATGATTTATATAAACTTTTAATTATTCTATTGTTTATATAAACACATAAAGACACAAAAAATCTATATACTCAGTAAGCAGGATACCCTCTTAAGGGTCATCTCTGTGCCCTGGTGTCCCTCAATATAGAGTGAAAAGCAATTTATGCCAAACTTTGTATTACCTCAAAAATACTACCAGTTTTTAAGAACTAAATACCAAACCTATCAAATCTCAATGGGCATTTGATCTAAATTTGATGAGATCTTCAAGGAGAATGTAAACATATAGTGGTGTGCTTGTCAAAAATTCAATTGCTTCCCAGTGAAAGGAGTGCCAGCAGTGTGGGCCTGGTCTAACAGCTGGATCTCAGATTAAATATCTGCTCAAGACCTTTTCAGCTCCTTACCGGGGAGAAAAAGCAGAAAACCTTTGATGGCTAACCGGCATTGTTGGATTTTCTGCAAGATATGATCCTCCTTCACTTGTATGCATTTGTATATACAGAAATGAGCTGTACTGTTAGTATTTGGCTTGTTGCAAAAGTGTTTCCAAAGGCCTTTTACCTTTGAAATTTTTGATGTGAAGGTCGCAACACACTGGCATACCATTCACTGGGGAATAGAGGTCTGTAAAGAGAAATCTGGTACATTGACACATGACAAACTATTTAGTATAAGATCAATAAACCCTATGTGTTAGCAGGCTATTCCTTCATTAAACTGCACTTGAAAAATAGGTTATTGATTTGAAGGTGATGTCTTTTAGTGCTCAGCATTAGCCAGAATACCCTGACACAGATGTGCAATGGGAAAAATTGCTTGAATCTTGAAGGTTTCCTGTAATATTCCGGTATGATATTAAAGACTGAAACTTATGTAAAAGTATAACGAGTTGCTGAAGCAAAAACCTTTCACCTACAAGCAGTCTATTAAACACCTACACTTGTCCTGTAGAGTATTAGTGGACCCCTGCAGCTGTTGATTGAAGAGAAAAATGTGGAGCAAGTTTTTTGACAGAAAGCTTTCAACGTTTGTAATTGCAAAATGTTGCTGTCCAAATCTGTAACAATTTGGCTTTGCTCAGGCTGCCAAATGGAGCAAATAACTACCTGCCTAGAAAGCAAAGGGGCAGAAATAAAAGAGTACACCTTCAAGATCTCGATCCTCCTTATGTTGCCACTCAGCCTACCTGATACAATGCAATGGGGAACTTTGAAGTATGATAAAGGCAAATCCTGATTTAATTCAAAAACTGAGATCCCTCTCGTTGCCATTCTTGAATTGACAAATGTGTCTTTCTGTCATTCCTGAGATTGTTTCTAATGTAAAACTCCCACTGCAGTCCCCCAATGTAAGTGCTGACTGGTTCATTTTCATCTGATTCCTCAGAAGAATGAGTAGGTCAGGCAGTGGAAAAGGCAGCTAGATAAGGAGTGGACACTAAGCAAAAAACATCTATACAAATTTTTTACCTAACACACTGTTTGTGGTTGTCAATAAAATGGTAAAACTCAGGGACTTCAAGAACTATTCTGTTCTATCCCAATATTTACCTTTTTAATATAAAATTTAAATACAACTTGCATTAACCCAGTAAAGTAAAAGTAAATTGAATTAAAACACATGAAAATGAGAGCACCCAGCGTGCTAGGGAGACTCCCAACAGATGAGAAAACATGGTATTTCATACTACTGAAAAAAACCATATCACTTACAGAAAGGACCAATAATTTGTCAAGATACAAATAAGTTTTCTCTAAGGACCATGCAAAAGAATTTGTGTGAGCTGCAGAAGTAGGAAAATTTAATGCTTCACCATCAAAAACTCTGGGATCCTTCAAGGATAAATTTCCTTTCTTAGTTACTTCCTTCCTTACTTCCACAGCTCAAATTGCTGGCCAATTTTGTTTTATCCAAACCCAGAAGCACAGCCCCTGACTGGGATGGTAAGATTTTGGTTCTAAAAGATGCATTAAAAGAGACAAGTCCATGATGCCTGCTCCTAGGGCTTTGGACATTTAGGGGGAGTTGGGGTTTTTTTTGCGGGGGGCGGTTGGGTTTTTTACAGGTACACCTCTTTACAGTCATACTCAGTTCAGATAAATTGAGCTGTGTTCGCTGAAATTTAATTTGGGGGATCCCATAGAGAAATAACATAAATTTCTGAAACATCAGTGGAATCTAGACATCTGTGACAGGATTTACCAGTATATTTGAGAGTCATGTTCTTTATTCTGATCATCTCCATCCAACCAAGGTCACGGAAGCTTGCCACATGAATGGACATGCTGAACTCCACTCAGCCTTGCAAAGATATTGCAACCATTCAAATGTGATGCTATTTATCAGAAAAAAAAAATTCAAAGTAATGAAAATCTGAGCTTTGCTTGGCAGATTATTCTAGTTAAAGAAATGAGAGTTTGGCTTAAAATCTCTATGAGGTGAAATAATGATGAATATATAAATGATCATGAACAAATATATTACTAGTAGACACACGTAATTACAGCCAGTCTATATTTTATTTTGTTGCTGAAAAGAAACATATATCATGTTCATCTCTCTCGCTGAAGCAATCCAGATTTCAAATAGACATTTAAGCAGTTAGATGTTTTCATAGCAAAAATCAAATCTGGTTAACAGAACAAATATTCATGTGACAAGCTGTCATGGTGTTACTTTTTACTGATGAATTTACTTAGTTATATTTTCAAAAGAAAAAAATTAGGAACTATAATCGGTAACCATGGTCTTGATAGTCCTTCAGCAACTTCTTACAGCAACACTATACTACAAAACTATATCTGTAATGTAACATATATACTTCTAAGTACAATAATGGACATTAAAAGCATGTTCCACAATGTATCTGTTGAATCTATTATATAAACTGCCAAAATAAAGTACCACGTGGGTTCACTTTCAGCTATTTGAAAAGCATTAAAAATTCATGTTATATGAACAGGAACATCCAATACTCAGCTTTTGTAAGTGAATATTTAAGATGCACCATAAATTACAGTGTGGACTAGCAGTGCTTTAAAACACTCTGGATGTTAATAAAATCACCATACTATAATGGACACACAAAATAAGTCACATCAGCTTACTGATGCTTACTATTGTAATATATCTGTGAAACTCAGGACTTCTGTGATGCAGCAGGTTCCAGCCCCGTAACAGCAATTAGATAATATTATACTCTTTTGCATGGAAGTGTGTTATGGTTTAACCCCTGCTGGCAGCTCAGCATCACACAGGCACTCACTCACCCTCTCTACCTGCCCCACAGCATGATGGGGGAGAGTATCACAAGAACAATCCAGAGAAAACCCCTGGGTTGAGATAAAGGTAGTTTAATGAAACAGAAAAGGAAGAAAATAATAGTAATGGTAAAAGAGTTCAAATATACAATACAAGTGATGCACAAGGCAGCTGTCAGTGACTGATGCCCAGCCAGTTCCTGAGCAATGGCCAGCCTTCCCCCCTGTTCATTGCTCAGCAGATGCCATATGTTATGGACTATCCCTTTGGTCTCTTGGTTAGCTTTCCTGGCTGTGTTCCCTCACACCTTCTTGTGCCCCTCCAGCCTTCTCACTGGCAGGACACAGAAGCTGAAATGTTCTTAGCTGAACATAAACAATGAATAGCAGCCAGTAAAGCATCAGTGTGTCATCAACATTATTTTTATACAAAATCCAAACAGCACTATACCAGCTATTAGGAAGAAAATTAACTCTATCCCAGCTGCAACTAGGACAAGGACTCAATTTATAGTTTTTATATTTGATGGTACAGCCACAGATGTTCTCTCCATCAATCCTCAAAAAATCTTTGTCGTATAAGCTTTTACTTAAAAAATTATAATCACTTGATGAAAGGAGAACCCAACACTTTTGAAGCCATTTTTCTATCCTCAAAATCCCATTGTTTTATTTGTATGAATGTCTCATGGAACCTCCTTTTTTTTTCCCCCTTCAAATCTGTGCTGACAAGACTTGCTGAACTAAATTGTTCAATAATGCATCAATCCGTTATTTTGTATTTATGATGTAGCTCTTCCCTATCCCCCCACAGCGCTGTGCTGAAGTTTGGAGCCAAGCACGACTCACAAGCCTGCAAAGCACCATGTGTGCTAATTGTGCTTTATATATTATTAATATGCAATGCATCCTGATATCAAGCTTCCAGAGCCTCAAGGCCTTCTGAGAGATTCAAAGAAAGAAGAGAGAAGATCCCACTTGTCCTCAGTGTTTTCTGCCTCCTTTTGTCAACTTCTGGCTGCAGCTCATTATCAGGGCTAGTGGGAGGGAGGCAGGGCCAGGCGTGGCCGTCACTCTCTGTCCCAGTCCCACCGCCCTGGCTGTCACTGCACCGTGCTCATGAGCACTGCAGCCCTGCCTCACCTCAATCCCGGCAGTGTCAAGCTGTCCATGCTGCGCTGACACAGATGCTTTCTGCAGTGCTTTCTCCAGGAAGACCCTTTTCAGAAAAACCTTGTTAAGCACCTGACAGAACCAATCTTCTTTTAATTACCAGGCACTTGGACCTTTAGATGTAATTACATGTATAAATAGAATGACTCACCCAATTTTCCTGCTGTTTGTAAGTTACATTTCATTATTTTCATTTAGCTGACAGAGAGCTGACAATTGTAGCCGTCCCTGGAGATAGTGCAGGGAATCCAATTTACAGACATTCTTTGTAATTGTTTGGCAACAGGCTGCCTGGCCATGCATTTAAGAAGAGAGGTGAATTTATATATATTAAGATGAACCCAGATCAAAGTACCACATCTAATTTTATTTTTAATTACAACAGCAGAAATTTAACACAGTGTGGCAAACTGTAGAGGCATGAGAGCCCATCTGGACGTATTTGACAGGGCTCCTGTCATGCTGACAACTTTTTTACAGCTCGGTGGTGTCTAACAAATTCAAAAACTATTTTCTGGGCTTATTAAGAGAAAATTGAAAGGGTCCAACCATGAAGCAGTCCCTGATTGCTGCTCAGCACTGTATCTTCTCTGCTGCTGCCCTCAATGCAGGCAATCCTGTGGGCTGCTACACCTGCCACATGGGGACTGCTCCAGAAATCAGCAAGTTACCTGCTCCTGGTGTAGGAAACAGAAGAACCATAAAGGTGTTTGTCTTCCTGGTAAATACACCCTTAACATCTCCCTTTGCTTCCTCAAACATATTTCTTCCTTTAAATTCATTATACAAATACAAAAATAAAAGCTTTGAAAGGACTAACATATTCCTATCAAGTGGAAGCTTCAGGTTTGTGCTTTTCCATGGCTTCATTGAAATTTACCCAAGTGAATACTCCCAGCTCAGATGTACAGTCCCAAATCTCACATGGAGAGTCATGTGCCTACTCAGTAGGGCTCAGTCAACTGCATGGCAAAGATAGAATAGAAAATACCATCAAAAACTGCAGCCTTGGAGTTCTTAAAAGGAAAAACATAAAAGTACAAACAGCTGCTAACAGCTTCATATTATGCTCCCTCAGGAAAGTAAATATAGTCTATGGGGAATTTTCCATTAGATACAAATGGCTCAAACAAACTACAGGGGAAAGAAGTGAGAGAAAGAGGGAGAAGTTATAGGGACCTAGAAAAACTACAGAAATTACAGTCTCAAAGCCTCCAGTTAATTTTGAAGTCAATCTGTTCCACTTCTATTAAGATGACTGGTGATCAGAAGATATTTAAGACCATTGTGTTCCTTTACTTTTACTTCTAAGTACTGTGATTTATTTTAAGCAGAGGCTATAAAAGTACTGATATCAAGTTCTATAATGTAAAAGAAAATCTTACTGAAGATAAAGGGATTTTTATAAAGAAAATATTATTTCCCTGTTGCATTCAAATTTATGTAGATATTCCTGTACTAGAAATGACTGGCATTGTAAATGGAGTAAAAAGTAATAATTCAAAAGACACGACATAATATAACAGGTATTACTGTATTGAATATATATTTCCTGTTCCTTCAGTCCATTTGGTTCATTTCTTCTTAATTAGTATAGTGTGTGTCTACATTAATGTGATAGCCTGCAGCAGGAGTGCCCTTCTGAATCAAATCTCCTGCCATTTCCAATTACTCCATTTTGTTTCAGATCTCAGGACACCCTGAGAGCACACAAGCTCCATTTCACTGTATTGCCCTAAATGAAGAGCTGAACTTCACACACTCACCTGATGTGCTCCAACCACTGACAGGCAATCAGCCTGCAGGACCAGAAGAGAGTCAGTCCCAGTTCATGTGACAGAGCTGCTGGGTCCTTGGCACCAGCTCTTTCTCCCTACAAAACATGTTGCACTGAACTGCCTGCTAAGGTGGATGTAGCATGTTTTCATTCACACCCACCACCTTGCTATATTTGCATCCTGATTAAAAATGTAGCAATCTAAAATATAAAATCTTCTTAAGCCTTTTTAAAATTCTTCTTTGCCATTAAACACCTTGTTAACAATGTAACCAAGTTCTGGGACTTTTTCCGACATGCTGGCAATAAACCTCTAGAGGAACATTTCCAGAGACAGCTCAGTATAATTCTTATAATGATAAAATAATCAAATAAATTTTCAAATGTGTCACCATCAGAAACCAACAAACATTTGCTCTATTGCTTCACTGTTGTCCAGGTTTTGACAGGGATAGAGTTACTTTCATCTCAGTAGCTGGAACAGTGCTGTCATTATCTCAACCCTCTGGCCCCATATTGCAAGCCAAAAAGGACTATTGTGGTTTCAGCTGGCAACTAAGCACTAAGAAACTTCTGGTTCAACTTCCCACAGCATAGTGGAACAGGGAGGAGAATCAAAAGTAAAAATTGTACATTTTGATAAGAACAGGTTAATAATTTAAACGAAGAAGATGAAGAAGAAGAAGAAAGAAGAAGAAGAAGAAGAAACAAGGCACAAGAAGTGATAACAATACAATTGGTCACCACCCACTGATTAATGCCAGACAGTGCTCTCCTGGGCAACTCCCCCAGTTCATACCCTGAGCATGAGGTTATCTGGTGTGGAATATCACTTTGGCCAGTGTGCTCAGCTGTCCTGACTGTGCTCCCCACCAGCTTCTCATGCCCCTCCTCACTGGCAGAGCATGAGACACTAAAAAGTCTCAGTGACTCAGGATAGGCACTATATAACAGCAACAAAAATGTCTGTATGTTATCAGTATTATTCTAATACTGACCCCCAAAAACACGGGACTGTGCCAGACACTGAGAAGAAATTATCCCAGTGAAAACCAGGACAACTGTGAATATGTAGTGAACTCCCTTTTCTCTGACTGGGGAAAGAGCTGTGGAAGACACAGATCAAACCAAGCAATTCTCAGAAAACCTTATGTTAACTAAGTTGATATGAAGATGTTGTTAACAGCAGTTACTGTTTGGACAGTAAATCTCTTCACTGTGGTACTCTCATGGTTTTCACAAGTGCTCACCCACCATCATGTCAGAACTAGGCAACTACATGGGCTTCTGGGTGGCTTCTAGGTAGTGCTAGAACAGCCCTTCATGGGGTCCCTAACACAACCTGACATGTGTGTGACTCCACAGCCCCTCACAGGGTCCCTGACACCTGACATGTGTGTGACTCCACAGGCCCTGTCAGCGGGTAGCAGCTCTTGCCCTCTCAGACATGTCCAAGTTACCCAAAGTTTGGCTGATGTTGGTGGGCTGTGGCCTCTCGGGTGTTGGCTGATTTGGGAGGTTTATTACTTCTGGTGGATTTAATGGGACCATTTACAGCTTCTTGGGAGACTTTCACAGGCTGCCTCTCAGCACATACTTTCCACTCTTCAGCCATCGTTATCTGACAAACTTTTGTTCATCCACGCATATTCACACACACTCACAGAGAAGGGGTTTTCCTATTAAATCTTGTACCTTCTTTGTGTCCTATACTGAAATCTGGAAACAAAAATATTTTTCAGCTATATTCTCTACTAGAAAAGACTTTGATTCTTCTATTCTCCTAGAAATATCTCCTGGTTAATTTTCTCATTCCATTCTGGTGTCACACAGATAATATTGTCCAACAGAACAACAAATTAGAATAGTTACAATGCATATATTTAATGGCATATTTTTAAATAAAGATAATGACCATAGAGTTTTAGCATAAATTTCAGTATTTTACTTGCCTTTTTTTATTCCAAAATGTCAACCTGTCGGCATACTTCTTTTGTTTTGTTCCCAAGTTCAAGAGATGCAACAAATGTTATTTATGAGAAACTACAGTATTCTTCTTGTATGGGCTGAAATAAAGATTTTTTGGGTTTTTTTAGTTCATGATTTTCAAATACCTTTCACAAGCTTGTGTCTAAGCACCAGGAGTTAAAACAAATCTGGAAAAATATTGTATTTTCCCCATTTAATACACAAGAAATACACAGTTAGATAAATGCCATCAAACTAGAAACAACAGCCACAATTACAGGCTCATGGGCCAGTATCTCAGTAAAAGCTGCCTGGTCTCTTTGCCATGGCTGAGAATTTGAACAGCTGCTGACATCCAAAAGTGGAGGAGGCTTTCTGCTCTCTTACAGAGGAGTAATCATTTCTTCCCTTACAGCCATTCCACCACCCTGTCCTTTGCACAAATACTCAGTAGTTGCTGTCCTTCCTGCTTTGCTGTGTTAGCTCTAAATCATCATTCATGTTTCTCCTTATCAAATAATCTCAAATTATTTTTGAGAGTTCTATTTATTTAAATTTACCTAGAAGTAGGAGACACATAATTTAAACTTGCATGTAAAACCAGTTAATCAGTGCAAGCTTGGAGGAGATATGAATAATGAGAAGAAACCTGTTTTTAATTATGTCACCATCCCTTTTGTATTTTATCTCTTACAGCTTTAATACGTGTCTGGCTGTACCCAGCCAGACTGCTCTGCATCTGAATAGATAGGTGGTTCAGCAACATTTCAGCTAGAGGTCCATCAATTTATTAATATAGTTTGGGAGGTTGAAGCAGGAAGACTATGCACCATGGCTGAAAAATAATGCAAATGTCACGTGTCTTCAGAATGGGAAAGGAGGTAGATTGGGAAACTACAGGCCAATCATGTGGTCTGGGGCTTGGAGTCAGACTCAAAACTTGAAAAAAAAAAGTGGCAGAACATGCAGTAGTAAAACACTTTCTGAAATTCTGTCTTTATGAAGCTAAAATAACAACATCCAAACAAGAAGGGGGCTAAAAAGAGACTGAAGGGAAGAAATTCTGAAAAAAAAACCAACATGGCAGAATGAAGCTACAGAAAAAGTAAGCTAAGGGGAAGTCAATGTTAGAAAAACAGAAAATAAGTATATGTTAGGGAAGAAAAAGATATAGAAAATAAAGAAAACGAAAGAGGAAAAATGGTTATATAGGAAAAAAAGAGGGCATAACATCAATTCACTCTGCTTAAGCCACCCTTGGCACCTAAGGCTGCACTTGACTCATCTTTATTCTGTAAAACATGTTTGCCAAAGTCCATAAAGAAGTCTGGAACAGAGAGAATCTGTTGTGAACTCTCTGGGCCTTTGCATATTTTTAAATAATTCAAAATATCACAGAAAGAAACTGATAAAGTAACACTTTTCTGTTTCTCATTCTAATGCAGTGAGAATTTATAGTATCACTTGGAAAAATATGTTTATGTTTTCCATGTTGTCATCCCTTTTATGTAGTACTAATTTTTAAATTGTGCATTATAATCACAAGAGATCACTACCACACTGTAAGTTACCTGAAGACCAAGAAAACTTTATCTTTACTTTAATCAAAAGGTGATGAAATAAAGCATTTTATAACAGATTTCAAACCTTTAAATTCCCAGTACAGCAAAAAAAAGTTGTTATCATATCATGTAGGAAAACCAGCCTGTACCACTGCAGTGCTTCATCCGCATCATTCAAGACATCATCACCGTAATTATCATTACTAAAATAACACTACTAGCATGTCACATATTCAACTATAAGCATACCATAATGCATCATTAACGGTGCTATATTCCTAACCTGAACATGTTATTTGGAGATGGATGAGAGCTATTCCCAGTCACAGGAAGTCCAAGGCACCAGGTGAAAGGCTGATAAATCTGTATGCAAAATTCTGTACTACAGCTACACTGTGTGTGGCAGACAAAGCCCCCAGGTGTGAAAGCAGTGCACTGCTTGGGAGTGGATGCTGCTTGGTACAACCTATATCCCCATATAGCTGGGCAACTATCAACCAGGGAGAAGGGAAGAGAGAAAAAAAGAATATCAAAGGTCAGCTTGGTGGACTGCCATTCATCCTGTGTGTGAGATACTCTTGTGGCCCCACCAGAGAAGAGAGACTCAAGTAGGCCATTCAAATAATCCAGAAAGTCTCTTCAAATTCTTAGTCTCCACTTCACCTAAGACGCTATCTGTATTTATACTGCAAAAGGTAAATAAAACAAAAATATTTAATTTTTTTTAATAATAAACAACTATTTTTAGAAATTAAACCAAAAGGGTACCTGATGACATTGGTGCACGGGACTGTGCTGACACCAGCCTACCTTGTCTGTTGTCTCCTCTTCTTTGTTTTCACCCGTCCACAGCACCTCTGCCCCTTTATTCTGGGTGTTACGAAATGCCCAAGCAACTACTGAAGCGAGGTTTTTACTTTTCTCTAGTTATTAATGCAGCTCTCTGTCTTAACAAAACCTTATTTCTTGAAACTTACTAGAACCTAATCCTGAAATCTCTCCTGTTCAGTGAAAGAGCACTGCAGCACTAGTTAAAGCAATAGCTATGGGAGCTATGGGAACACAGGTGGCAACATGAATATTGAGGAACTGTTTTTCTAAATAGAAATGGCTGTTTAGAGACCAGAGGAACACACCAGCCCATCAGCCCATGGGACTCCTCGCTGCCTCCTTTCTGTTTGATAAGAGGAGAGTAACAGATTTTACCAGAGATCAGAGGAAACCGTCTGATCCCAGTGGGCTTTGGGGACCCGACAGGTCTTGCTGAGGGACCTACCAGTAGTTAAAAGCAAACAGCTCATCACACAGCAGGAAGGGATCTGAAAAGATGGAAATGAGGCACATAAATGAGAAGGAGGGATTTGGATGACAGAAAAGTGGTAAAAGAAAGAGGACAAAAAAAGGGAGGGGGAGGAAAAAGAAAAAAAAAAATACAGGCTGAGGGATGAAACTACCACAAACCCAACCTGTGCAGGAAAACGTCATAAACTTCCTGGGGCTGCAGTCCCCTTTTAAAATTCCCCTAGGATCAGCATGTAGCTTGAGCTGACAGTAAGATGCGAGCACCCCCTGACATTTATGGGAAGGGTTCTCTGCTAAGGAGCAGCACTTTTTCTCAGAGATACATCAGAATCATTAATTTGCTGGCCCTCATACTTCAGCACATTAAGCCCAGATCCTCCTCTCTCCCTCTGCTCACGAAGGTGTTTTTTCCTGCATCTTGTGTTCAGGTGAGTGGTGTTCCACTGCTGACATTTAATATTGTTCAAGGCAAAGAGGCTGTATGACCAGACCTCTTTATCAGCAAAACAGTAAACACATTTGTAGTGTTACTAAATTTTGTTTGGCTGCCTGAAAGGAAAACTAGACTGAGTGATAACAGGCTGGAATACCCTGAGACTCGAGCAAATCAAAGACTACTTTAATGGGGACCATGAAAAGTCTTTTGAAAAAATTCAAAGCACAAAAGACTACAGAGTGACAAAAAAGAAAAAGACTGTCTTGAGGGAGTGATTTAGTGGCTTTTCCTCTACAAAGAATATTAGCACAAAAAGATACGTGGGCCTTCTGATTAAAAAAAAAAAAAAAAGTAGACAAATAAATATCCCTGACCACAACTCTCCTCAGTCCTACCAGTTCTTACCAGAATTATTCTAACTCTCATCAGCTGCTGAAGCCATCTGAAAGAGCTCCAGTGAAGGTTGTATAAGCATTGTCTCCATAGCATACGCTCTTGAATGTGGCTACAGCTTTCTACCTGTGGGCTGAATGGAAGAGCACATCCAGAAGGCAAAATTTCTTCTTGGGTAATGAGTTCCACATGAGACAGCTTCTGCCACTGAATTACATACTCTCTGCAGGAGCTTTCAAGGGAGTTTCTAGAAAAGTTGGGTGAATATGTATATACTCTCTCTTAAAGACAACACTTCAGGATAAGACTAACTGGTAGAAGTTCTGAGCACAAAACTCAGCTGTATGTCGGTCTCTTTCTTTTGGTGACAGTTACATCCACAAACATCCATCTTTGCTACAAGCTCCCTCATGAGGGCCTCTTCTCTCAATACTTTTACAAAAATAACATCCATGGTTCACTCCTTGCTACACTGAATACCACCCTTATAAAACACTGCAGAGGTATGAACGTCAGCCTCGCATTGTGCCATATCCCCTTTTCCTGGGAGACCAGAAACAGATCATCCATCCTCACCACCCGTCACCACTGCTTGCTGAGCTTCTGCTCAGCTCCCTCCCAAAGCCTGTTCTGGTTCTGCTCATGACTGCAGCAGCTGTTTATGGATTGCAGGCCTTCTGCTGCTTCTGTTGCCAAGGTGAATATGTGATTTCTGATTCTGAATAGAGTCAGCTTGGATCCAGAAATGGCTACTATGTATGGTCCTCCACCACAATGAAAACTTGCCCAGGGGAGCACTGAGCAGCACCAAATGTCCTATGTGTAGTGCCCACTACCAAGACCTTCCTGCATTCCATCTGGGAGGTGACACCATCATTCTTTATTTCTAATGTGGTCACAGTGCAGAAATTAGGAAATGTAAAGATCTGAATTTCCCAGATCAGGACATGCAACTGCCATGGTTCCAGTTGCAGGATAGTGCCACCACCTCCTCGTCCCAAGGCTGCCCTCACTGCAAAGGACACATCACTGACTTCCTCACCAAGGGAGGAAGAGTTAATGAATCTGCATTAGCCAGCGATGACTGATGGATGTTGCCCATCATTAGCAAGGAAAGGCAAGTGCTGCTTAGAGTATTTTGATATGTCAGAGAGGAGTCATGGAAATTCCTTACTTAGTATTATCAAGAGTCCGTTCCAAATAGAGAAAATAACTAATATAAGAATAGCTATTTTCAGTTTTCAAGCTACCATCTGTTGAGTTCTGGTCACCACACGGAGAAGCTTGTAAGCATCTAAGAACCTTGTGTTACAAGGAGGTAAAGCTGAAAAACATGAATTTGCTTTATGTGACAAAGCTGGCACTAGGACTCAGCTCCCAGCCCACACCTGGTGGTTCATATTACACTTCTCCCCTATAAAATCTTAGAGTGGTCAAATAACAAGTTCAATCATTCAAACAGAACCTGATCCAGCCAGGCTATCAATAGGAGTACTACTGTGAACTATTCATTGTGAAGTAAATGAAACTGCTCACAGAAAGTGGGTGTCCACAGCTGCTCTTTGGGAGTAGATGGAAGGTTAAAGCAAATTATGTTTTCTTTTAAATCGGAAAGAAAAACTGTTGGATGATTCTCCAACTTCAGTATTGTTAGCTGTTGTTAAATTAATACAACATCCAGTACGTGAGCAAATTGTCAAATGGTTTAAGTACAATTATAGTGCATTTCAAATATCAGTTCTAGTTATATTTTCCTTTGACAAAGTAATTACACTTCAAGAAACCACAATCAGAACCATTTTTCACTGCCAAATCTGAGAACAGAAGGTGAAAAGGTGCATTTAAATTATTTTATAAATTACTAACTTAACTTTTATATAATAAAAAACCGTAACAGTAGAATAGCTTAAAAATAGACCAAAGAACTCACATTTTAATCCTATTTCAAGTCATTCAATGATTTGTAATTTAATGAGCCTTGATACAAAGCTTATGTCTAGCTTTCTTTCCCTCCATTAACTTGATTTCTTGATATTGAAGGTTATTTGGCTGCTATTAAGACAATATATATTTTTAATCAAAAATTCACACAAGAGCAAAATTAGGCCCAGACATTTCCTGTCCCACCCCAGCTTCACAAGATACTCTGAACATCTGTTAGAGAAGACTGCAAGATACCCTTGTGAGGACTGAGAAGTTATTTACTTTGTAAGGATATTGGGTTCAGGGCTGTTGAGCATAAAATACTGGGACAAGAGACAGGAAGAGAAGAAATACATTAAAAACCCAGCCACAATCCAAAAAGAACAAAAGAAAATTGATACTTAATACCAAAGACCAGAGCTCTCACCTTGATTATTGATTATTGATTGGACATTACTGGAACAAACCTTTGACAAGTTCCACCAAAACTCTCTAACTGATAAGGAGGGGGAAGCAAGATTACCATAGGTCTTAAAGGCATAAGCAAACCTACTATGGGATATTTGAGAAAATTGTGGGAATACAATAAACTTACTATGAAATATTTAAGGGAAGGGGAAATGCATGCATCAGTGTACATAAGGGAGAACAAATAATGGGAAAAAGGAGAGCAGAGAAGGGCAGATAAATGCCACCAAGTCCTGTGCCTGACCACTGTAATCTGTCATTGCAACACTCCATTCTTCAATATTAACCTTGGTGAGAGTGCTCTCTAGTCAACGCAAATCTGTCAGAAGTCTGAGAGCTGACTGAGTCAGCTACTGGGCAGTCCCAGGGTCTGAGAGGTGGGGGACCTGCTACAGAGAGATCTATTTGTGCATGTGTGTGTGTCTGTGACTGTCTGTCACTGTGTGTATGACAGCTGCTAGCACAGTTGGATCCCAACTAAACAACAAGAAAGGACTAACTGTATTTCTCATGTTTCTGTCAGGTGGCCACGGCAGCCCAGAAAAGGATGCTGTGCCCTGAAGCCTCCTGGACTCAGCTTTCTTCCATCAATGCTCCCTCTGTAATCCCACTGCTTCTAGTGCACACACACACACCTCTGGATGTGCTGTGTGCCATCAGAATCACTCTGTCAAGGCAGCACTAAAAGAGAAAACATCTGCTCCATCCTTGTCAAGTGGACCTGATGTTCTCCCAACATGAGGCAGCAACGGAAGCACAGAAAAACTCCCAAATTTCCTCTGGGCTGATTTTGATGAATTTCTCCTTCTGGACTGACAACAGAGGGATAGCATGACTAGAGCAAGGAATTTTGGTCTTCAGTACTGTTTTCTCCTTTCCTTTTCACAATATAAAGCATGACAGGGGTTTCTGACACCACACAGAAGATTACAGACTTACTGAGTCCTGTAGGGTCTTCTGTGAAAGAAGGCATGGATTGCCTCTCCAGGGCAGCATGGTGATCTGGATGCAGTATCATTTTAAGCCCTCAATCTCAAAATGCATTCAATAAGGTCTGAAAAAGTTTCCAGTAGCATTTCACATACTGCCTCAGCTACTTAGCTCCCCATGGAGCCCATGAGAAAACCACACATCCAAGATAGCTCACAGAAAATCTTTTTGGAAATGCGGGTTAATAGTGGGTTTATCTGCAGTCAGATTAGTAGCAGATTTAGAAAGAGAAGATAATTAACAATTTTTGGATATTAACAATTTGTATTTTCAGACAAAAATATTTGCTTTGAGAGTCTGACTTACAGTTTTGGCACCATTTCTGTTCCATTCTTCCTTTCAGATGTTAGAGACTGTCCAAGTTCTCACGGATGGATGGCTGTTTTACACCCCTTTCTTTTCCCCTCATAATTAACATGTGTTATATACTTTGGGAGTCAGATAATTTTGTTCAAAGTTTTCCTCTTTTCTCCCATATTCAGCTAATGATCACCAAAGCTATTAAATTTGTAATTTTTGGTTGTTTTCAATCCCACCCATCCTCAACTGCAAGGTTCAGGGACACTGCAAGCTCTTAGCAGCCTTTTGCATGCATCCAAACAGCTCATACCGTTTTTGTTCAGGAGGAAATTATTCTTTCTGCTGTATTCCCTGCACCATTTTGGGAGGTGACTCTCTTTCCTATTCTGTTTCATTGATACACATCTCTTCAGTAATGCCCAAGGCTGGGTCAGTGGTGTCGTGTACACAAAGTGTTTTGGAGATTTGGGACACGGGAGGCTGTGGAAGCTGCCCAGCTGAGCCCCAGGAATGCAGCGCCAAAGTGCTACTCACAAAAAGGACTTAAAAGTAACAATCTGCCCATCACATAGGAGCTTTTGGGGTCGAACTGTGTTGCTGTTGTACATCTGGAGAACAAGATCTCCCTTGTAACAGCACTATGGAGAACAGTAATGACACCTGAGAGCAGGCAGGATAATTGGACCACTAGGCCTGTTTTGACTCACTTCTCACTGGATTTAAATCCCACTTCTCATGTGAATACTAAAATGCACTGGAGTATTCCTCCCATCCAGTGCCTGGTTGTAATTCATAGTCAGGTTCTGAATGTGAACAATGTCCAAAAATAGTTTCCTAAAGCTTCTTAAAGGTCTTTTTGTAGCAGTGATTGTGAATAGAACATATAAGAAACTAAATTCAGACACATTGGTATTCAGATCCAAGCAAAAAGCATTAGTGTAGTCCTAAAAGTCATTGGCCTGATTTATGGCCTGAATTATTATATTCCTCCAGGGTTTCAGTGATGACATACTGGCCACATGCTGTCTGTTTAATACAGTTCTTTGTCTTTCTCAGAATTTTTCTGTAAAGCTCAGCATTCGTGCAAAGTAAAACTAAAGGAAGATTAGAAAGGCCAGGACCATGCTAGGCCCAGCGTACAACTCCTTCGGCCAAAATGCCTTTTGTGTTGTCACCATTGGCACGTATGTGCCTTCTGCTTTCCACCCTCACTCACAAGACCTCTTTGTTTTCCCCTGGAATATGAGGATGCTTCACAAACATGCACATGAGCATAGGCTTGAGCCTGGGGTTTGCAGCAGCAGGGCTTCGGCGTTGATTATGAGCCAATCTGATGTTTTCCACTGATTACCATGCATGTTTCTCTCCTACACAACATCTAAAATGATTCCTCATGTTTCTGTTGTCCTCTCCTAATACAAGAGAAAAGGGAATTTCCTAATATTGAAAGGCAGATGAGGAACACTCTCTCCAGGCAAAGCACAGATAGCCTGTAGCCAACTTATTTCACAATATTCCTTCATGTCAACATTTTTCCTAGATCCCCCAAATGATTATGCATTCATGCTGATGAAGAAAATACCCAGAGGTATCATAATGCCAAGAGCTTTGGTGGGATATGTCTCCTCATTCTTCCTTCAAGGTACAAAACTGCTTCTCACTCAAGGAGACAAAAAAGAAACTTTCTGTATACTCAGAATACTAAATAACTGGAAACTTTGCATTTCTGTAACACATCCGGTACCTCCTGTTACTGGAGGCAAAATACTGAGCTAGATAGATAAGTGTTTGAATAACAAGGTTATTGTTTATTAATATCATAAAAAATGACCACTGGTGAGCAAGATGGAACAGTATTTGACAGCAGATCACTCAGTTCTTTTACAAATGAATGCCAGTCAGGCAGTCAGGAATAAGATATACAACTGCAATACCAGTAATTTTTGACACTTTTTTCCCTGTTTTCTATAGTTTCTCTGTAAGTCTCATTAGTAATCAACAATTCAACAGTCTTACTGGTTCCCTGACTCAGAGCAACAACTTATTTTAAACTTGATTTACCTATTCTTCTCAAACCATCTGCCAGATGCAGAAATTTTACATCTTTAAAAATAAATTAATACAAACCTGGGGGCAAGAGTTAATGACAGTCATTTCTACCTATCTCTAAGTACTGACTGAACATGCAAGGATTCAGAGAAATTCTTGCTTCTAACAGTATGCATCCTTCATTGCAACGTGAGGAATGAGGTGAGCTTAATTTCTTTTCCAGAAAGACGGGCTTTAAAGGACTTAACATTGCAAAGGAGTCATAGGGTAAAATAACAATACTACCATGCTCTCCTTTACTATTTCACCCCAGGTTGCCAGCACAACTAATATGCAGCTGCATTATGACAAAATCAATCAAAAAGAAGTACAGAAGGTATTACGGCCCTTCAGCCATTACAGCCACACAACGGGGACTCAAGGTGTGTGCCCAGTTTCAGCCTTTCCCTTGTGAGAAGCCCCAGATGTTAACTCTTGACTGCTTCTGAAATCTTGAGCATAAATATTCCTTTTTAAAATAAATACTTAAGTTCTTAATCATGACTCATTAGGGATATTATTATTCTATTTACTTATTAACTGACATGTTAAAGTTACAGAGATAACAAAAGTTATTCTATGAATGACAACATATGACAAATGAAGATATAGGTTCCATTTTAAATGGCTTTCTCTCTTTAAGGCTTTGTAAGAAAAAAAAGGAAAAATAAATGTTTATCCTGTTTCTAACATCTGACTGGAAGTTCCAAATCTGCAGGTTTCTTTCCTGATAAAACAATGAAGTTCACTGAATAGGACAGCAACTACCCCTACACCATGTATTTGAAAAATTTAAGCATTTAAGTGAACTACCATGTAAGTTTGATCTTTGAATCCATAGAAATTGTAATCTACTCTGCACAGTGGCCATACTAAATGTTCATTACTAAATGGTGTTGAAGAAGCAAAGGAGGGTGATAAATCACCAGCACAACAAGGAAAACAGCCCCCCCATCTGGAGGCACCAGCTTTCCAAGCCTTCTATGAAAGGATTACACAGTCTGGTGTCCCCAAAGCACTTTGACATTCACATCCTCTAAAACCATTACTCACTTAAGACAGGTTTGACAATTGAAGTAGACATCACTGTGGTGGGCAGGCACTGACACTGTCAGAGAATATAGGGACATTTTAGACACTGTAAGATTGTTTCATGTCTAAATCCCACCTTTCTCATCTTGCACTGTGAAGTTCAAGGATACGCAATTAATGAGTTCTATGTCATGTTGTGCCCTCCCCAAAAGGCTAATTCCAATAAAGCTACAACCAGGATTAATAAAATTACATATGTTTCTTTTCATGTCTTGCTCTACAAGATACTTGCCATCACTAGAAGAGTCTGACCAAAATAGAATCTCTCCTACTTCTGCAGAGGCTGTACAGCTGCCCAGAGCTGCTCTATGGATACACAGGAAATATCTGACACCCAAAGCCCAGCAGAGTTGCGGTCCAGCTGCAGGCTGACCTCCTACAATGTGGGCATGTAGTCCCAGACACATCCAGCTCATCATGCAGCTGAGCTGCACTGAAGCTTGTTATTTTAAACTGCTGTACATGAGGCAGCCCCATTAACACAAGCAGCCTGGAAAAAGCTGCAGTCTGTACTAAGACAAAAGTACTTTCCATGGCTTTGCCAGCTTTGTTCCTCTCAACCTCTATTCCTCTTATTTCCTCAAGCTTGTGAGCAAGTGTGGGCACAGCTCATGGTTACAATTTGAAGGCTGAGAGAGGAATTTCCCAATAGCTCAAATCCTGGAGCTGACAAACCTGCTCTATAAATAAGAGAAGTGGCAGCTTTTCATCACGAGCTTAAATTAGGTTTGAGCACTCTGAAAAGCCTGCTGTGAACCTGCAATAATGATAGGAAGTGCACACATTTACTCCTTGTCTAACCTATCCCAAATTAACCTCCTCCTGCCCATCTAATTTTCCATCTGGAGGAAATTTTGGCAGATTTTGATTCAGACCCAGAAAAAAATCTGCGGTACTTCATCCAAAATTTTGTCTCTGGCTTGAATGTTTAGCTAATTGTGGAGGCATCCATGCCCCCTTGCTGATGCACATGCTGCCAGCATGCGCCCCACACTACCCTCATGTAGCTTCCTTTTCCACCCCTTCCACCCACTGCTCCAACGGAAATGAACCATCAGACTCTCAGAAAGCATCAACCACCTTGGGCTTCATAAAATAATAATAATAATAATAGTAGTAGTAGTAGTAGTAGTAGTAATAATAATAATAATAATAATAATAATAATAATAATAATAGTAGCAGCATTTTCCCCCATGCCAGGCAGGTTGGTGCTGTCTTGTTCACTGTTGATGTAAAAGTGCCAGATCCAAATCCCTCCTACTCCTCCTCCTCCACCTTGCAAGAAATCTCAGTATAAACACAGATTTCCAGCAAGAATATCCTGATTGTTAAATTACATTTTCATTTCTCATGTTAGAATTTCTCCACTTTTTTGTTTTTATACAATTATCCAATTTTGGAGCAGAATTTTAATGTCTGCTGTCTGCACTTCTGACATTGTCTTGTGGTACATCTTGGGTAACATACACCTAAAAAGCACTGTATGCAGAAGATGTGCCCCCATAAACAAATATTGACAGTACATTAAAATATATTTGATTGTTCTAATGGAAACTGTCAGAAGCCTCCTGGCTTTTCAACAGAGAAAAGGGAAAAAGAAAAGAAATTTTTTCTTCTATTGATAAGTCTCTGAGCACATGCAGCCTAAGTTTTTTTTATTTTCCCTCTTTTAGACTGAGGTTTACTCTCAAGTGGAGGGTTCAGCTATTGCTAATACAGCAATCAATGAAAGCATCACCACATCTTTTTTTCCTCCCTCTGGCTCTATGATTTCCAGAGAAAGCAACTTACTAAGCTTTTCCTGTCTTTACCTTAAGGTGAACGCTCTAAAAACATCAGAAATGTATAACATTTCATGTGTATTCTTCCATATTCTATTGAGAGTTTTTGTATTCAGGAAAGATATTTTTAAATTTTTCTCATCTCCTATTCAGATCCCTTTCCAGTGAACACGGTCTCAAATGAAAGGAAGGATTTTATATATTTTTAAACTAATAATGGGCCATTTATTTCCTCATAGTATTAAAAATTGCATCTGCTTGAGTTTATTTACTGGTAAATTTAGTTCATATATTTCTTTATGGAGGTTAGGTCACCTCAGTAAACACAAATTTTACCTTTTCACCCTCTACTGTTTGTGGATTTTCTTTCAAAAGTAATATCTCAGCTGCAGGCTCCATATCCTTATCCAGCTTGAAATTAATAAATAACACATTTCTTTTCATGCTGGCAGGTCTCGAAACTTTTGCTGCAATATTGACAATGGTTCTTATGATACATTTTATGAGGCAATATTATTGCTACTATCCTCTGAGCAGAGAGTGCATGAAAACCCTACCAAAGCAAATCAACACGATTTAGTTCTCACATGTCGCTGCCTGAGGTTGAGTGGTTTGATAGATGTGCTGAATATTTGTGGTCTCAACCTCAGAACTGAGTCTGCCTTCCTGTCCTGGGTCTGCTTTATGATTTTGATTCTCTGTCACACCTGTAGCACCAGAAGAGTCTTCAGCCTTCACATGGTTCAAACTGTGGTGTGTTATTCACTTTTCTGAGCAACTTCCTCTCATTTGTTTCACAATTATATTTATTCTGACATGAAGTTTGGGTGAAAATATACTAATCTTAACATTTATTAGTTGATTTATATGGAGATGTTTGCAGAAAATCATTTTTTCTCATGATCCACACAAAGACATACTCTTGCAGTTATTAATGAAAGCATAGTAAATCTCCATTTTGAAGCTATTTGAAAGTCAGTTGTACAGATCCACCAGCGGCCTGATCTAACTTTAAGCAGGAACTTGGACTAGATAGACTCCAGAGATCCCTTACAACTTAATTATTCTATGAATACATAGCATTAGTATCTTATCCTTATAATACTGATTTAATTATGGTAATTTGCTCTTGGGAAGTTTGGCTGCAGAATGAACTATTAATCTGGTGCTTATGAAATCACCAGACAACAGGGATTGCCTCACCTCCATAGCAAAATCATAGATTCTGTAAGCTTCTCAGCAGTTTTTACAATGGCAGTTTGTAAATACCTTATTCTTCTTTTCTCCTGCCTAGGGAAGAGTAGCTGTACTGTGTGGTGGATCAGTGCACTGAACATATGGTCCCTAATCCCTACATGGTGTTTGCAATCATTGCTCTTTAGGTGGCAAGTCACTTAATAAAATCCAAGTGTATAAACAAAAGTATATGTGCCATCAAGGAATATTTTCTCTCTAGGCCTGTGTGTTTCTCTAGCCAGCCCTGGTGCAGGAGCTCCAAATCCACACACTCCTGCGTCCACAGAGTCCTGCTGAGCCAAACCAACCATCACCTTTCCTTCAGCAGTCCTCTTCTCCTATCCCCTTCTCACTGAAGCTTTCTGACCCTGCTTGCCAGTGTTTTGGGATGCTCATGACTTTCCTACTAGCAGGCTTTTTCAAAAGGGAAGGAAGTATGAGGACTTCCCTGAGTGACAGAAATCAAGAGTCAGCTGGTGACAATAGACCCACATATTGTTTGCTCATGGATGGAAAAGGCTACAGGAAAGTCTAATTAGAAAACAATTGCCAAATTATTTTGGCAGCCACAGCAGCTTCTGTCAGATACCAGTACAGCACACACAATTCACCACAGCTGTTCTAGTCCTTCTGCAGCAAGATTTAATGCTCCTCCACACAGAGGAATCCAGGGTTCTGAGTGTTTCTGCTGCAGACAGACAGATGAGCTTGCTGCTGCTTAGGGCACAGAGCAGGCACTGAGTCTGAGCTGACTGAGCAGTGTAAGAGAGAGACAGACTGCAGACATTGTTCCTCCTCTCCCCTATCACCTAAACAAATAAGGTTAGTCAATATGATTTTCTGGGGTGATGAGACTGATCTTATAAATAGATTTCAGATATTGAAAATTCCATTCCTTTAACTGTCCAGCTTTGAAAAGGGTGATATTAGACAAGGAAGAATGAATGCAGCAGGAAAAAAGCAGAAGGAAGCACAGGAAGGGAAGCCACACAGCCGCAGAAAAAGCAACACTGCTTCATATACATCCCAGGGAAAAGACAATGAAAGTATGATTGGTATATTTGAGGAGAGCCTTTTGCAACCAGGAAATCACCTATGTCAAATATAAAACAAAGCTTGAAAAAGAAAAGACATCAAAGTAGAGTAAATTTTGCATAATGTGTCAGTCCTAAGTCTTGGTAGGTGGAAATCTACTAAAACTGATTTAAAATAAAGAGCCTACTTTGAACTGTGGATGAAGTCAGAAAGGTAGAACACAAAGTGCTAAAACTGCTCAGGATGGACCATTTCCTACAGCCAGCTGGCACAAAGGGATATAGAATTATTTAAATGAGGATCAAAATTTAATCCACTGGGCTCACCATTCTGTATCTTTACGGTTTTAAATCATAGCATTCATAAATTGCATTGTATTTGAAGACCTTTATTCAGCCCTTATCATCTACTGGAGCTCACTGTACAGTAAATAAACTTTCTAATTGGAGAAACAAAATCAATCTGTTTTTGCAGGTTACTTAGGAGAGCATATAGGTACTATGATTCGCAAAAAGAAAATAGCTGAAACAAGTAGTCACGTAAAGCTTATGAACTGAAATACTCTGTTCAGACTACGGGGTAAATAGATGGTCATAAATAACAGCTGTAGATGGAAAAACCAAGATTTGTTTGGGAAGAACCTGTAAACAAATACAGGGCTAAATCTGCAGTGACTCCATCAACTCCACCAATCTTGGTACATCCCACAGTTCTAGAAAGACAACTGTACAATATTTCCAGGTGACAACCTAGAAATACAACCAAACCATTTTATTTCATGTCATCTACAGTGGCGAAGTGATGCATAATAATTGGTTACTGCAGGATTTATCACAAGCTCATGATTTCAGCTTTAGAAGGAATCAAATGTTACATCAGATATCACAGGACTATGATGCTGTAAACCTTCTGCAGAGCTGGAGCACATGCTCTGTAGGTTTTGCAAGATCTGCAGTTACGTATGAAACTTTTAAAATGGCACATCAGCTTCTCCCCTTGCTATTCCCAGTGCTGCACACACAGTCAAATTTTAACTGATATATTTTAGAAAGGACTGGGCAAGTCAGTATATATGTTGAGTTGATGTGTTCATTGGCATATGCCAGCTGAAAAAGCCATTTTATGCTGCATTAACCTTTTATCTCTAATTGTTTTGGGTTTTTTTCCTAAGATCTTTCGTTTTTGCAGTTGTCTAAAGTTGCCAAATTGTTTAAATGTGTGGCTACTTATTTTGTGGCCAATTAGGAATAAGCAGCACTTCAGAGTGCATGAGAGTTGAGTTAAACCACAAAGTTACTCAATTGACCTACTGAAAATGCAAGTCAGGTGATGCTATTGCTAACTCTACTTTTTCCCCGTTTCAGGTTCCTTCACATCCTACTTTCCCCACATAGTTTGTTTTACTTTCCTTCTGAAGGGGAGGGAAGGGGAGGGAAGGGAACAAGAAGAATTGCAGAAATATATTGTGGAAAGTCCCAAGGGATTACTTCAATCACAAATAATTTCTTCAATCATTTTTAATCAAGCAATGAGAACTCACATTGTGATAATTCTCCGCATTTTTTAATAGCCATCCGTCCGGAACTGATGTTAGTCTCCAGATAGTTCTCTTTTAGGAAAGAACTTTGTAATCTCTTATTTCTCCTTGTCAAACAGTGTGAAATATGTTAATTCCTGTAGATTAATTTTCCAATAAATGTAAAAACAATGATGTCACAGTGTGTGTGTGTACTCATTGCAGAAAACTCCACCCTCTCTGAGAACAAAAGATCCAGCTTGATCCATCAATAACATGCTCTAACATGAAACTTTTACTCCAATACAAAATTCATGAGAGCCTCAGATTTCTCCTCACCAGCTTTTACTAGTTTTCCTTCCAAATGTTTTATATTTTGCAGCTATCCAAACTTCAGCACATTATTTGAAGTCCTTTATTATCCTACCATTCACTGGCTTGCTGACATAGAGAATCCTGTAATTCATGGGCAAGGAGAGAATTTTAAAAATATGAAAACTCTAAGATCTACTATCCTGTGACAAAGATGCAGTTTTGTCCCAACTAATTAACTGACACTGAGTGTGTTACACAGTAGCTAAATTGCAAGTTGGTTTGTTTGTGTTAATTGCTCTGTTAGCATTATTTATCTGTCCTGAATTAATTTAAGCAAGAAGATTTTTTGTTCTTTGGATTTCAATGAAGACTGTATTAAATATAGCTACTTTAATTTCCTATGCCACTTTTCCTTGATGTTGCAAAAAGACCAATTTGAAAAAAGGGAAGAACACAGTAAATTTTGGCTCAGTGGGTGATGCACTCACAGTTGGATCCCTTCTTTTTATATTTCTCATAAATGCACAAGTATGTTGCCTCCTGAATTTTCCTAATGACAGAAATTTAAAGTCCTAGACAACAATTAACACTACAGGGGCAAGAGTAGTGCAATTCTATTACCACAGGAAAAAAAATCAAAAGCAGGTCTTAAAGCTGTTCATTTTTCAACTTTTCTTAGTTTCAGTTTTTACCATTTTGCTTATCATTCATCAAAAAAACCCCTCAGAGTTCTCAAGCTATTACTGAGTATATCAGATCATTTTTTAAAATTAAGTATGAATAATAAATACTGAGAGTTGTGATTTTCTTTGTGAACATGGTATTGATATGGACAGCATATTGGCAGAGGATGCTGAACTCCAGGCAGGTTAAATAATTTATACAAGTGCCCATATGGAAAAAGTGGCAACAAGGGGGTGCAGGTGACATTACCACGCTGTTCTGCAGAATAGCAGTCAGTTTGGAGGAAGCCTGTGAGGACTAGAGAAATCTGCACTAACAGAATACAAACAGACTTCACAACTCCCATCGGCTGCAGTAATATTCCTGACATTTCATGGAGCTGATGTTGTGGAGTATCCAGCTAATGCCTTGACCTCCAGTGGGGCAAAATTAAAATAAGACATAAAATCCATATCCAAATTAACAAGTCTGTTCAGGCATTTCTAGCTGAAGGGGAGGAAGAGGGAGCACTAAGATTATGATTTTGGTGCAGGCTTGTTTGAAAGATCAGTGTGGGGGGTGCTGTCCAAATGGAGTGAAATAGCTGCCTTAGGGATTTAGGGAGTGAATTAGTGAAGAAAAATTTAATGTGCCCCGTTTGTTTCTCTTTTTTTTAATGAAAATCTTATGAAGAAAAGAGGTTTACATTGGCCATAATAAAATCCTTCGTAATAAATATGGATGAGGATATAAGATTTCTTTAAGGAATTAAGGAGGTAGTGGATGCAGTCAAAGCACATTCTCCACTCAAATTCCCCTTGATTTAAACATTGCTACAAGAATCCCTAATATACTGAGGAGATACCAGATGTCCCTCAACTAAAGAAAATTACAGGGAGATCATCAAAAAAAACCAGCCTCAGCACAGAGAGATATCATAATTTTCAGGCTTGAGCAATCTGCAAACTCTGCTCGAAAGAAATATAGCTGGAGTCAGACCTAATTTACACTAGTAGAAATCCATGTTGAAGCAAATAATTTATTTTAACTAATTATTGTGAATGGAGGTTGGAATCCATTCCAGGGCCTATAATTTTTTCTCATGCCTGAAAAAATGTAGTCTAGCAGTATTAGATATCACGGGACCTTATAATTCTCTAAGAGACTGGAAAATGAAGAAATTTATCTATAAAAAGGAATTCCCAACTTCAAGCCTGGAGTGTGATTGGCAGATGAACAGCCATCCCCAGCTCCACACTGTCTCTGGTGCACTAAGCTTCCCCTCTGGAAGTTGTACAAATCCATGCATTCATAAGCCAGAAGTCGTTGCAAACTCATCTTATTAAATATGAAAGTTTTCAAGTCATGTGAGACTTTAAGAAAAAACATGATTTTCAAAATATAAACCAGGGAAAAATACATACAGAAGTGTTTTTTAGGAATCAGTTTGCAGGTATTTTAGAAAGCTATACCAACATGAACATTCCCAGAAATTTAAAGGAAATCCTATAATATTCCCTTATAAATAAGGGAGAAGAAAACAACAGTCACATTCCTCCTCCACACACTTTTCTGCCCTTCCTAATCTTAGTGCTGAATCTGCTTAAAGTACCATGCAGGCCAATATATTACTATTGACAACATGCTACAGTTTGACTCCCTGAACAACAAAATCACTACTTCAATCTATGTTATTCTTAGTAGAAAACACAGTGTTGTTATTGTTCTGCTGCTTTTGTAACTTTTTACATTCCCAGCAGCAGCAGAACAGGATGCATTAGCTAAACAGCATGAATGATTTGCCATTTCTTAGGTGCTATTACAAAACCTGAATTTTTGACATCCTTAACTGAGCTTTGCCCAAGCTCAGGGACCTAAAATGCTTTCAAAGTGCAACAAACTCTATACATACACAAACCTCCATAGAGAGCACTATAGAAATCTCTACCATGACTGCAGTTAAGCCAAGCAGATTTTCACAACTCACACCAGCGCTACATGGTAGTTGTAAGCACCAAACACTGAACAATATATCCAGTGAAGCTGCACAGGGAGGTTAGGGATGCAAAATATAAGCGGAAGTGTGAGCAGTGTCTGCAGTTAAGGTCTTTTATCCGGCTCCAGATTCAGTTGCTTATAATTTTGCTATTGAGTCAGAGGTTTTTCTGACCCAGATGCCTGTTTTAGGTTAAAATTTCAGACCAAATGTTTTTCTCTGTTCCCAGAACAAGGGCATTATCAGTGAGGGGAGTGCAATTGGCTTCAAGTGGTCTGAGAAATCACGTCCTCAACAAGTTTCCATTACCACTGCAGCAACCAAAGCTTGCACCATCAACTACTACTGAGTAACAGGCATGATTAGGCATGATAAGGCCATTAAACCTTCAGGTTCACAGATCTGACCACAAGAGTATTCCCATGTGCATGAGGAAAATATATAACACTTGGGCCATACATTATTCTCATCTGTTTCATTGTTAAGATCTGAATGAAGGTTTTGAAAATTAGCAGGACAGGGACTACTGAGGTGTTGGAAATGCCACTGTTCCTATGAGAACTCAAAGGTCAACCAAAACTACAAGGTTTCAAAGCAAATCTTATTTGACATAAAATTATGAAGGTCCTGGGTAAAGAGTGGAGACAGTCTCAGGAGGCACCAAGGACTCAGCGCGTTAAGGGCTGCTCCCTGTGGTCCCTGAGACACCTTCCATGCACTTCAGAGAAAAGGTAACGAAGACCCCACAGCACAGAGAAATCTATTTGGGAATAGGGAAGAACAGGGGAAAGCATCCGGGGAATGAAAATAAAAGGCAATCCACTAGCAGAGTGGAAGAAATAGCTGGGCTTTGAGAGCAGACAAATAGCTGGGCTTTGAGAGCAGACAAAACAGAGAAGGTTTGGCAGCAGGGGACTGGAGGCCAGGTGGGAAGGCAGCAAATAGGTTGCAAGCAGAGTGGTGATGGGGATCAGGGCAGGATCCTGCAGTGATGGGAGGAGGGCGCAGAGCGAGATATGCGGCACAGAACGTTTCTCTGAAACCCCAAACCAGAGACACTTGTTCTGAATTTCTTTCTTACAATTTCTCTTCTCTACTGTTTTTCTCAGCCAGGCTGGAAAAAACAGAAAGCGTGTCATACCACACCATATGGGCCTATCCTGAGGGCCAGTCATCTGAAATCCATCACGTAAGTGTGAGCTGAGCAGGCGACTGGGAGCTGCATCGCATGATAGTGCCTTGCGAGAGTCTGCCATCACCGAGGCACTCAGAATATTAATGGGGTTTACAATGGCTAGAAGATAAATGAGGATGCATTCATGTTGGCAGACTGTAGGAATAAGTCCACACATATTGTATGTCTGAATTTCTGTGTATTCAGTTTGGTGGGGGGGGGGGTTGGTTTTGTTAGCCATTTGATTGGGCATTAAAACCCCAATTCTAGAGAGCTAAAAGACATATTCCATAGTTGTCTGTACATGGAATGAACAAAGGCTCCCGTTGGAGAAAGGAGCAGGTGGTTCAAGGCAATAACATGCTGCATAAATCCAAAGTAGCTGAATTTATTTTGCAAAGAAAACCTTCAAACTAGAATTTCAAAACTTTCCCAAATTTGACTTGCACTTTAATATTTGCTTACTGGGTAATGTAGTAAGGGAATTATGCAAACTGTGGTCCACAAGCCACAGGGATAATCTCATCACCTTTCTTACAAAGCAGACCAAGATTTTTAACTACTGCACAAGAAGGAAGTTACAGGCTCATTTTCAGAGTCAGTGCACCAGAGTTTTAAGCATTTCTGGGAATTGATTCTCTTCTTCAAAGTCATGTTATGGTGTAAGGAGCAGTGGCTCCCGGGATACAGGAACTGAGTGGTCTGCAAAACCAGGCATCTCATCTCCAGCCTGGCAGATCTGGTTTTAAAAGTGCCAATCTAAATGCTGGAGCAGATGTAGAGTGGCTTCTGCAAAACATGACAGGACCCAAAGAGGCTGTCTAGTGTCACAAGGAACTGTTGAGCAGCAAGTTATTTTTGGAACTATTCCTTCTTCTGCAGTAAAAAATTACTTTTCATTTCTTCAGCTGCTTCCATAAGCAATTTCTCACTAGCATGGGGTTTGCTCTGTCAAATAATATACTTTATCTACCTATCTCAGTCCTGTTTTTGTTGGTTTTCAGAGGAGAGAACCGCAGGGGATCTCCTGAGCTAGTGCAAATTCTTCTTATTATGGAACTCATTTCAGTGATGGTTCAAAAGTGAAGACTACTCAAGATTTGGCATTTGGAGTATTCTTTGACAGCTATAAACTGGTGAGCTCAGAGAAAGCACCATCCAGAAAAATAACTCAATATTTAAAAAAAAAACAATAAACCAACCCAAAACCAAAAACAAAACTACAAAACTCAAAACCACTTTTGTGTTTGATTTTTTTATCTTCAAAATTATCATTTGGACTTCTTTCATGCCCACAAGCAAAATTTAGGAATGCAGCCAAACACATGTGCACATCTCCCACTGAAGATTGTATAGAGTTTCATACACTTTGTGCAGGGTAAATAATTTTCTGTGAGTCTCTTAATGTTTATTTGCAGACATGCTAGAACCTACATGACCAGTATGCACAGATATTATTACATCTTATTTTTCAAACGTGATTTGAATGAAATAGTGTCAGAAGTTAGCAAAAACACCTTATTTTGCATTCTTGCAACACAAACACAACAGTTACAAAGACTGAATCATGAACTGATGCTTTCATAAATTATGAGATTATTCCCTCTTAGCACTTGAAAAATGAATTAATAAGTAATATTTGAAAATGTGTCTATGCTACATTTCCTGCTATTTTCTTTTGGCTCTTTAAATCCATATTGAGTATTAGCATCATGATGACTCCAGGCATGCCAGGAATCAGAACCATCCAAGAGGGTCCTGACAGTTGGTCTTTGGAATGTGTCTTTACCATGGAAATAGTTTAATGATTGCTTAATATATAAAAAAAATCTTGGACATTTTATAGTATCATCATGCCATCTAGAGGTGGCATATCACTGAGGCTCCCACTCACCCTCATGCCCAGAACAAAGCAAAATAGTGAGAGGAATAGTGGGAGGGAGGCCTTTAAAGATAGCCTTTCACTAGAATGTTCCAACAGATTTGGTTGCAATTAGGCCATGGGTTTCAGCACTATTAGTAAAGGACAGGAAATGCTGTTGCATGAGATTCATTAGGAAAAAAGTTAAGTATTCAAAAACCCATTGCTTATTCACAAAAGAAAAATAAGCAATGAACAATCTGTTGCTTTTCTACACAGCTCCACTAGAAACTGTGCTGCACCTGGCACTCCATATTCACCTGCCTATGAAGTCCTACATGGGAATAAACACCGTAAGGATCAATGTTGCTCAAAGCAGTGAGATGAGTCAAGTCCATTTCAAAAAGGAAATTTTAAAACAAACAGCCAGCTTTGCATTCACCACATGCTCCCCATCTGTCTTGATGCCTTGATTTCCCAACATTTCTCTGACTTCCCTGAAGTAACAGAGCTCTGAACAGCAACCAAGAACAACTCACAGATAATTCAAGGTAGAACCAGCCCCCGATACTCTCTAGTCCCAAGGAAGGATAAAGATGAGATCAGAAAAACTTTCTTAGAATACTGTCTAATAAGGTCTTGAAAACCTGCAAGGACAGAGATAGCACTCATATTGTCAAACTATTCCTCAGCTCCACTGTCCCCACGGAGATCAAGCTTCTCCAGGCTGGATCACAGCTCTTCAGTTTACACAGTCCCATTCCCTCCCACCACACACCCCCATGATGTGTTTTCATAACCTCCCTTTTTGGTCTGGGGGAGTTTGGTCCCTCCTGAAGTCGTCTTGTTTCCCAGCTGAACCAGTGCCAGTCCTTCAGCCTCTTCCCACAGGACAAGTACAGTTCATGTGGGCAAAGTCTCTCCTTAATAAAGAGAGCAAAAGTAACGCAGACATGAAAGAACTACTGATTAGGAGGTTGCAGCTGGAAACTAGCAAGAGGTTATGTTTAGCAATGATTCTCAACTTTTACCTTTAGGTGATTCTTGTCCTGTTTTTAAAGATACAAAAAGAGTAAATTAAATAAGAGTACTGCATAGCAAAACTACTGAGGAAATCAGAAATATCTTTCCCCTGTAGCAAAAATCTATTGCTTGGTTTACTTTGTGCCTCCTACTACATAGAAAATCTATGGCTGAATTTGCTTTACTGTCTGCTGTCATATTCCTACATCTAAAAGAACAGAACAAGCAAACATCAGCACTGAAAAATAATATGAAAAATAAAATCTCAGCTCAGTGCCCTTGCAAAACAGCATCAAAGGCATTCTGGAAACTGTCCTAATCACTAGAAATATATGTCAAAAGCAGTAATTAGTATTGTAATTATCCTACAGCCTTGGCATCTGTTTTATATAAGCATTTAAGCCCTAAGAAAGCAGGTCAGCACGACTTCAGTTAACACAAATACATGAGATGGGAAGAATCAACCAAAAACTCAGAAAAATATCAAGCTAACCACATCTGTTTTCACTTGGACAGTGCTACATGGGACACTGATGTTTTCACCAAGCTCCCAACAGCATCTGTGCGCATTATCCAACAATTCCTCCAATGTAAAATTCATAAGATCTTTTGAAAACAGGAGTTAGTCCATTGCCAGTCATGTGTCTAAACAAAAATCAGTCATTTCCTGCGCTTTGTGCTGCATTCAGAGTTCTTGGAGTACTAAGCACTCATCTCCCCCATCCTGGGAATCAGAGTGGTTGCAAGGCTGCCACAGGCCACACCAGAGAGGCTCTCTGCCCATGCCATGGTGGACCTCCTGACCAATATGCCGTGGCAGCTAGAAACTGAACTACTACCTGCAGGTGTGGCCCAACCTCTGAGGCATGTTTGTCTCTCCCAACAGAGAACTGTGTTAGTGGAAATCAACGACTGTGGCATCATAACTTGCAGCCCACAGGACTCTGATTTGGGTTTACCTGAAGCTGCCCTTCCTCAGCCTGCGATTCCCACAGTCTCAGAAGGTGGGGTAGACTTTGCCTTAGCATCCATATCCCAGTTTGGATTTCCTCTGTGGGCATATGCACTTGTGGCGCTGAGCCAGCTCCCAGTTAACTTTGGCTAGTGAGGATAACTTAAAATCTCCTTTTTGCTGTTTTCTTTCTCTAAAGAGAAAGAAGAAGATAAAAGATAAAAACAACACCAAATCTTATGACACGACAGATCTTCCTTTTTCCAGTCTCTGAAACTTCCAGTCTCTTATAACTGCAGAATCAGATGTCTAGAGAAATAATAGCAATAGTAATTTTATCTGAACTAATATAACTAAATATACTATTCTTATTCATAAATATTTCTAAAAACTCTGCAAATCTGCTGTAAAATATTGTAGGTTGAGGCTATCTGCTTTAAAAAGTTCAGCCTTTAATCTTTATATATTTTTCTTCAGGTTAATTAAGTTGCTTCCTTCAGAGATTATCAGATGCTTGGCTCCCAGTGTGGAGGTAGAATTTTCTGAAAACTAGGCACAAGACTGCTCAGTTTGCCTTGTTTCCTGAAAATCAGCTGCTTTTTCTGAGGAACACCGAGAAGCCACGTCCTGAGACCTCAAAATTGTCAGCAAAATTTGATAAGGTTTTGGTATAATTATATATATTTTATATTTTATATATATGTGTGTGTTTATGTTTATGTTTATGAGATTCTTCATATGCATAGAAGCATGATAAATTTATTATAACAATGATAAATTTATTAGAATGTGAATGCATACTTCTCAAGACAATTCATGGCCCTTTTGTTCCCATAACAATGGAAGTTCATTTAATTTCAGCTTTTACAGCATAGGCAGTTACAGTGTTTGGTTTCCTATTCCATGAGCTAATGCTAAGCTTCTCAGCAAGTGCCTGCCTTGTGAGTTAATCTTGCACTCATTATCTACACTAGCAAAAAATACACCCTTGTGACTGAAAGAAATGGCACCTTACCAGAAAACAGAAAAGAAAAGCAGCTGCCCACTGTGATGAGAGAAAACAACCTGAGCATGATGTTCCTTGAGGATCACTTCAAATTGATACATAATGACAACCATCATCAAAACAAAGATAATGTCATAAAAGACTAATAGTGAGAAGGTGTAGTAATATTTGAAGTAATAAAACTGTGTTTCTGACAAAACCCTGAATAAAGAACATACTGACACAATCAGGGAAAAAATTAGTGGGACTGGATTTCCTTCTAAGCAATCCCACGCTTTTTTGCTATAATGATGAGCAATCAGTTGAAGGAAAAAAATACAATTACCCTTGCCCTTATGTCGTGCAGCAAAGGATTTATAAAGAATAATTTGCATTCACAAAACAAGGAGGCTAGTGAGAAACCCAGCCTGCTTCCATATGCACCACCAAACTCTCTTTCCAGCTAATGTTCGAGTCTTTTATTCTTTGTGATTCATCTTCCTGTGCACGTCACTCACATTAACCATCACCAAAGACAGTTGTAAGCACAGAGATCCAATGGGAAGACAGCCCAGAGACTTGCAGGCCTCTACTCCCTGCTGCTTGTCCTGACCTAAGCTGACCTGCTGCCTTGCACAGGAGAGCCCTGTTGTACAGTACTGATTACAGGCAAGTTCTTCCGTGTCTCACAAAGCCAAAAAGAAGGTCATTAATGAGGCCATTGGTACCTATGAATTTTGCTGATGTGGCTGCACTGAAGCTCTGCCCTGCACCACTGGCACCCACCCACTGCAGGCAGGACAGCGGCAGCATCAAGAGCAGTCCAGCCCAGCCTGCCTGCCCTGCCTCACGTCGCTCACGAAGTCTAGCTGTGCTTAAGAGCTGAACGAAGACCTACAGGCTCACCACATCATCTGTGGAGACGTGAGCATTTTCTTTGACTCATTCCTCATCTTCTGCATACCTTTATCACAAACTCCATCCTCCAGCAAAGGGAGAGCTGATAGAACGTGTGAAGTCAACCGCTGGCAGCACTCCCGCCAGTACTCAGGCAGGAATCAATATAAATACAGTCTTTGGCTTCTGCATTTATTGCTGAATGTTAAAGTCCAACTTCTATTCATGGTGAGAACTGTTTAAGCTTATCTTTGTACTGTCTGTTGGTATACATACAAGAAATATAATTATCAGTGCAAGTAGAGTAGTCCCTGAAAATGTCTTGCACTGAACTATGGCATTTTTCCCAAAGCATACCTTTTACTCCTTTCTCCAGCCTCATCTACACTGTAATCCTTTCACCTTTGCCTGCAGAATGCTATCCGTAAGAGCTATATCCACACAAAGAACAAAACCTCTTTGCAGAGAGTGATATGAGTGAAAGAGTAATACCAAGAAACAGAAACTAGTGCAAAAGTGCTCAAAAAATGTTGCCATATTCATGCCAGGAGCAGCTAAACTCATTAGCTACCCTCCCTGTAATGTGTCAGGTCTATCACTCTGCAATACTGACCCATGTCTGAGACCCAGAAGGAGAGAGAAGCTTTGGGTTATGAGTGTCAAGTATGAGGTCTGAGTGTTTGCATACAAAGTCAAAAGACAGAAGTTTCCAGAAAGATACTTCTTATCTCTACAATTATTTTGTTTTTCCAGACACTTCCATTTTGTCTATTCTGCCTTGGAAACCAGCCCATACCTGCTCCCCTGCAAAGAGCAGAGGTTGCCTCTAGTAAACCAAGCTCTTCTACAAACAGCATACAAAGGGCACTGAGCTTCAGATGTGTCCTCTCTTCCTTGCAGTCACCAGCTAGTTACCTCCTTATAACTGTTCTCTTTTGGATTTCCCCTGCACACTGATTCGTATTGTGACTTCTTCCTCTTCTGGTCCTTGAGCATAAGTCTGAGCACTGATCAAGCATACATTAACATCTGAGGTTTTTATTTTCTCCACAATGTCTTATGGCTTTTCCCTTAAAAGTCCTGCATCTCTTCAAGAACAATTTTTACCTTTTTTTTTTCTCTTTTTTCCCCCATATAAATGCAAGTGAAGGAATTGGAGGAAGCCGTTCATATTTGTGACCTTAAGACCAGAATTTAAATCTTTCTAGGAATTTAACATATTTCAATTACAATTTTGCACCCTGGTGCCAATATTCCTCCCAGCCTTACAGTAAAAAGCACAGGAGGGCAAGCGTTTCAAACCGAGTGCCTCAATTTGTTTTCCCCACCAGAACCTGGAGAACAGAGGTGGACTACCAAGATTCAGAGCAAGGGATGGCCATCACTAAGGACTGGGCACTACTTCCTGCAAGGAAAACTAATGGAGGTCCCAGAGTGTCACCCTGATTTTTTCAGCCTTCTGATGTTTTACATTTTTATACTGGAGTTCTCACGCATTGTAACATAAACAAAAAGTGATGTTTTGAAAACTGTGCATTCCTTCCTGGGGTAAGGACAAATGGATGGACTTTTAGTTTGACCAGTGGGGTCACAGAGGTGTCAACCTCATGGCCCAGTCACTGATCAAACTCCAAAAACTTTAAACCCTAAACCCAAAATAAACTTCCTTCTTTTGCTCACAAAACCTGACAGTGTGAGTGTGGTTTTTTTTCGTGTCCAAATGACACCAGAGTGATGGCTACATATTATACTGAGAAAAAATTTGTCTCAGTGAAGGGGTTCCAAGGTGTGTATGATCAGTGATGTCTCTGTCTCATGCGGTATTAAAGGAGAGTGAAGGACTCCAGACACACAGGGTTTCACTGCCCCATGAATGGAGAAGAGGCATTTGTCTGCAGGGAGAAACCTTGCAGGACTGACACTGCACTGACCGCATTCACAGTGCTACAGCCATGGCTGCTCCTGGCTGGGCTGGATGGGTCCCAGGTCAGGCCCCACAGCGTCACAGGAACCTCTTTGCCTCCAGCAGCTTCATCCAGGTACTCCTTGGGGTTCTGGATTTTTTAAGGGCTATTTTCACAATTTTTATCCAGTACAAACCTCATGAAAAGAACTACTATACAGTCAGAAAACAGGCACTTCTTAACACAGAAGGATGGAAATCCTGTATTTTAGTGTGCTAGACTGCTGGAAGAGATATCACATGAGTAAGTGAACTGGCTGGGTTTTCCTTTGATATCACATAAATAAAATTAACAAGTAGATTCTTCGTTCATTCCAAAGACATCTTTTCTTTCAGATTTACTACCATGTCAGTATAGAGAAAAATTTTGTTATGATGTTCTCCAGCACAAGGTTGAATAATTGAATTGTCAGGCAAGCAACTAGTTGAGATCTTTAAAAAAATATTTATTACTGGCGAACAGCGAAGCATTATAGGGTTTTCAGTACTCATTTGTTCCCTCTTTAAGGCTTTCAGATCATTCAAATTGAGTCAGGCATTATTATTTTAAAGGATGTTTCTAATATGTTATTATATTATCTCTACAAAAATTGAACATTCATCAGTCCAGGCAAGGCTGTCAGCTTTTAGAACCACAGATATTTATGTATTATGCATTGATATCAATCACAGCAGAAGTATCCACATTTTTCTTCTCAAAAGAAAACAGGTACACACATCTCCTTTACTATTCTCTTCTCTTTTGATGCTTCTTCTCACATGCAGGAACTGCTACTTTTATATCTTAACAACTGATAACTGTTTAAGTATTGGAAACCACTCTGGCCTGCCTAGGCTAGAAACAGGAGCCAAATTTCCCACACATTAGAAAATAAGGTACTATAGCAGCTTCCTTAAATAGAGAATTACAAACACAAATCCAAAGCCAGGTGGAGATGGAGATTGAAAAGTTTACAAAGGGATTTGCCAAAGTGCTGCTGAATGCAACAGCGCCCAGCGGGACACAAAGACGATCTGCAAGTGTACAGTCATTCTGTATCGTTAAATATCCTGTTGCAATCTCCTTAGAGATACCTGCATCCTTGAGATCCCGCCTCCCCTGCACACGGTTCCTTTGTGAAGAAAGGATGCCGGTGCGGAGGTGCCTCTGTGCGTACAGCCGTGGGCAGGACCCAAATGGAGCCCCGGCGCTCAAGGGAGCCGCGGTGCTGCCGTGCCCTGGGCCACACCCCGCCACGGCCCGCGTCCCTGCGCCCCGGCACGGCCGGGCCAGCCCTGCCCGAGCTCCCGAGCGGCCCTGGCCCGAGCTCCCGAGCGGCCCTGGCCCGAGCTCCCGGGAACTCCCGGCCTTCAGTCCCGAGCACTCCTGGCCCTCGCTCCGGCCGGCCCTGCCCCTCGCTCCTGGGAACTCCCGGCCCTCAGTCCCGGGCACTCCTGCCCCTCGCTCTGGCCGGCCCTGCCCCTCGCTCCTGGGAACTCCCGACCTTCAGTCCCGGGCACTGCTGCCCCTCGCTCCGGCCGACCCTGCTGCCTCGCTCCCGCCTAGGCCTCCTGACTCTTTGGAGCCGCTGGATGCTCTCCACAAACAGCCTTAATTAGTGACAGCAGCGCTGATAATCAATAATGACAGCTCGAGTAATTATTGCCCGTTATAACAGTGCAATAAACAGAAATCAAATCTTTTATATTAGGTCAATTAAGCTGCAGGCAATAGAGTCTCTTAAGGCACCAGAGTGGCATTTTAAATAGATTACCAAGGCTTTAAAATTCTTTATTTGATGTGGGCTTTATCTTCTGACATGGCATATTCTCAAATCTTTGCACTGCTTGCAAAAGCACTGCCAAACCTGCTTCCTATCAACAGTGCTACCTCACTCAGTAGTAAAAGTAAACTTTCTGTTGAAAGCTCAATAGCAGCATTGAGCAGGCTGTGGGACCAGGCAAACGTGAATGAACACCAGCCTTTGAGTAAAGAGTCCCAGGAGGGACAATGGACTAGTATGAACAAATAAGAAATCATCTACAATTTAAAAATTAGTGAAAAATTGGCCCACCTCCTGAAATAAATAACAAGACTTTTTCTTCTAATTGAATTAGTCATTAGGCTTTCTATTGCATTTTTTCATGCCAAATCTCTAGTTACACCTAAACACATTATAGAATAAAATATTCTCTATATTGATCACTTTTTTTTTCCCAGAAGAGCAGGGGTTTTCGCTCATGAGTAGATAAGAGATGTGGTTTCACCCCTAGACAGTGAAACTAGAATATCAGCATAATCCCTCTTAATGCTTTTTTTCTGCTTCAGTTGTGTAATTGTTTCCATAAATATCTGTGAGACTAGGGATCCAAGTGAGCTCAATAATGGCTCCAATCGATTTCAGTTGTTCACACAGCTGTATGACTTAAGGATACATCCTTTATCCTTATTTGGATTGCTAACAGAGTCCCAGAAAAATCTGGTAGGACTTTATCTGTTGGTGTGAAACTGACTCCTGACTAATACTAACCTGCCAGTTTAAAGCTGGGATAATACAATTACCTAAAGCTAGGTCTTACAGCCCTACTTACATCCATGAACAGAAAAAAAAAAAAAATCCAGGAACCTTTGAGTTACCCACAGGGGAAAAAAAATCCAACCAGTGTGATTAGTGTATACATAAATTAGTGTTTCCAAATTATACAGCTGAAGTCAATAGGAAGTTTTATGGGAGCCTCTAGACAACCTTCATCCTTGGCCAAAATTAAAATATAAGTACTCATCCAGTACATTATTAATGTTAATATATCAGATCCATGTAATTAAACCTAAAGACAATTCGTACACTCTAGTACTTAGAATATTAAAAGGCACAGATGTGGGGGAAAAGCAATTTTGACTGAGAGGTTACTGAGTAATGTAACTTTAACAATACCAATGCATACCAAAATTTTAAGTACTAATGACACTATCGCTAAGCCATCCAAACTAACAGGTACTATTTAAACACTGGGAGCCAAAAGGTTTAGCTTTCTATTTGTCAAGGAAAGTGGCAATTATTTTTTCATTTAGACTGTTTCTTGATACTGAAGTGTACATTATGTTGGGTTGCACTTCTCACAAGGCCCCTTTCTAAGAAAATTAGATCTTGCCACCTGACATGCCGGTGAGAACCATTAGGCTCCCAGAGGAATATAAGGCCAGAGAGAAAGTATCTTGCCAAGTTATACTTAAAAAACAGTGACTAAGCACTTCTTATAATAAACTGTATAAATGATGCAAAGAAAACGTGGCTGTTAGGAACAATTTACTTCAACTATGAAATAGCTATAAAATACTTATAGATATTATATTTAGCTGTTGGTTTGATTGAGGTTGAGTGTTTGTCACACCTGGAGAGCACTGGCACAAGTGGCTCTTGGTTTAGATATTTCCATTGCTCTAAGGTTGTCTGCTTTTGTTCCTGGGAAAAGAACAAGCTCTCACAACAGTGTGCTACACTGCATAGACCATAATAGGCTTCTACATTGCCTTCTTTTGACTGTCTTTTCAGTCTATTCACATGATTTTCAAAGTACTTCAACCTGTTTTGCTAAGTGATCCAGCACTGATGACTCCCTTTCAAAGAGTTTTCCAGGAAGTGTTTGATTGCAGAGTTGTCTACAACATGAAATTACACATTAGAAGCACAAAACCTCTGTAAGTGAAGAAAATTCTGCCGTATGATGCATTTTTTCCGTTTTTACAGGAAATATCACTTCTGACAGTGCTTAGTTTTCCTACTATAAATCTACTATAGTGTTACTTACACTTCTGCAAACTCTCTCAAATGTTTTTTACTGAGTCTGGGGGACCCTGTACCAATTTCATGGACCATCCACATGGCCTCCTTTGCATTTATATTTGCATTTATGTTGCGCTTTCTTTTGAAGACACTATTATTGTTGCTTCAGTGACACTGCCATCTCACACATCTACAGTTCCACTGCTGTATTTCCATATTTGCTTTCCACCTGTTCACAACAGAACATTACTTCTGGGGAGAGTGAGAGACCCACGCAATCTGACATGCTTTCTCCCAGCTTGCAGCGTAATCTGTATGTGTAGTCCCACTCCGATTCAGTATGTCTTTATGACCAATGTGCAAGATTTTTAGGTAGATTATGAAGGTTTTTATTTGGTGATTGCTAGCTACATATAGGTAAATCATAAAATCATAAAAAAGGCTTCAAACACCATAGTTATAATAAAATGGCCAACATGCTTTTTTTTGTGCCCCAGTTGCAATTATTCAGATACATACTTCTCAGTTTATAATGGAAAATTTCAAAATTAATTATTTCATAATACGTAACAAGATGAGGTTTTTCATCTTCAGTTCAATCACTGTCACATGAAAGGAATATCTCTTCCATGTCCTATATCTGAGCATGCTTCAAATGAATATTTTTTGTGATGATCAATGTTAACAACTTTCTGTGATGAAAACACATTCAAAAACCATCTCCCTGTTGAACTTTTGCTCCTGTAACTGGATAATTTCTGCATAGGTTATTTAACTTTCCACCCATGATTTTTTCAATTACTGCTAAAATAGGCAGAAAAAAAATCTTTATAAAATAAAATATCATTCAACATTATTTCTTAGTGGCATTTGTGAAACAAGTCCACATAAAACAATTCTATATCAACATGACATAAAAGGACATCAGTTAAGTGTACACCTGATCATGGGACTAAAATGTAACAATAAATCAGATTTTTCCAAAATCTATTATAAATTTAATTTCAAACAATCACAGATTTGTCAGTATAGCATAGAAATTACACTCTACTATACTAAACCAGTAATTGTTTTGTGGCTATTAGAATGTTACGATTTAAACTACCATATGACGTAAAGTATTGGAGTACCAAGCCCTTTGTGTTTTTTTTTAAACAAGGATTTCATTTAAAACAATCATTTAATTCCTTTTTCTCTGGTAATTTTTAGCCTTGGATTTTATTAAAAAAGCTTATTTTATATGAGAAACAGAATGTAGAAATCTACATGAGAACTGCATATTCTTCTATTTAAAAAAATACATTGAATATATGCAGTTCTGACAATTCAAGATGGAATTTAAGAAACTGTTTAAATTTAACCTCTCTTCTTGATATGAGAACATTACATTAACCATCAAGGTAGAAGCAATTGAACATTTAATTATTCTCTTCTGTCTTAGAGAGGTTTTGAGAATTATTCCCAATGTCAAACAGAAATAAATTCTGTAAACTGGCTATAATAAATTAACAGGACTCTCTGCAATATTGAGCTGGGACAGGCACTTTCCTTACTGGAAGGTGCTTTACGATACATGTCATTTATTACACCAGAGGTTTACTGTGAGATGCCAATGCATGCTGCAGAAAAGGCCACAATATGTATCTGAAGAGAAGAAATCCACATGAGGATTCCCTGACAGTGCTCTTAGCTCACAGCTCTGCAGCAAAGGGCAGAGTTTTCACTTCTGTGAGGAAAGTGTGGAAGTCTGTGCCCCCATGCAACACACATCCAGTCAACCAGGAGATGCACCAATGTGCATCCATACAACACCTCTGCCACCGTCTTGCCTGCCCCTGCTCTCACCCAAACTCTGAAAAGGAAGCTGCATTTAAGACAGCACAAACCCTGGGAAGGAACATGATTTTTTGCAAACAGTTAAAAAGCTCCACTAGTAGACTTAACTCTGCTTCCTTTTGTGTTTGACTGAAGCAACACTGCTGGGCAGGAGCCAGTGAAAAATCAGTTTTGGCAGAGAAGAATTGTTTGCGATCCAACAGAACGTGTTTCATCTTCCCCATTTGGAACTTGACCCTTGCACTCCCAGGGCAGGCACTGAACCAACCTGAGGCCAAACTGTGGCACAAAACTCCAGCATGGAAGGAATGCTGTCCCATAAAGCAGGTGGTTAGAGATCTCCCTTTTGGCCTAATTTCTATGACATCCGTATTCACTTCTGTTGTGCATCAATCAGACCACCAGGCTCCTCAGTAGTGATAAGCTGCAGATATCAATAAGACTTCGACAAGAAAATTAAGCTACTTGGAAGCAAGTATTTTTTATTTTCTTTCCACATAGCAGATTTTACACTGAATGGGGCTTGATTGCCTGCAGTTTGCTGTATGGTTGAGGAGCCACAGTTCTCAGTTCGTAGACAACACAAGCTACCCAGAACACAGGAACCCATCTCCTCCAGGGTCTTCTCTTTGGGTCTCACCTCATAAGGGTTTTAAGGCCCATGGCCAAGGCTTCTTTGCCTGCTTCCCAGGGCAGAGCAGCACAGCCTGAAAAGCAGGGCATTGCCACTGTGAGTAGAAGCCCAAAAACTTTTTGTTACATCTTCAAAGCCTGGGAGTAGGACACATCAGGAGACTTTATATTTTCCTGGATTTCCTTTTCCTTCATTTTACCTAGGTATGAAAAATTATTTACCTGCCAGGTGAATATTACCTAATTTAAGTTTTAGCTTAGCTTTGTAGGTCTGTGTATTTTAATTCCTATTTTTATGAGACTTTTGCTATTTCTGTATGTAATAGACAGTAGAGAAGCAGTAGCTGCTTTTCATAGAAGCAGCTATGATCTGAAATAAAACTTCAGATTTATTATTGTAGAGGATTATACAAGTAACGGATTATAGGAGGGGTTCTCCAAGTGTGGAGATGGGATGAAACCAGACTCTCCTGGGCTATAAACAAATTACTAATGATAAATTACTGGTCATTAAGCCCTTGGGAGGCTAGTAAAACTGGCTTTAGAGATAACAAAGGGAACAAAGAACAAATATTCAACACAGGTAATTAAAACATACTATATATAGTATTTCTAGATATAAAGAAGAAATGCGGACCAATGAGGAAAGAGTAACGTGCAGTACGTGCTAAGAACCATATAAAAGTAGCCCCACACTGATCCTAGAGTAAGATGGAGGAAATCCTCAGCAGCACCATACTTCTCCCAGTGAAGAACCCAGGACATCAACAACTCACCGGAGCCCTCTCCCTTGCTTCTTGAGGACCAACAGAAGGGTGAGTATAATTCTGGAGAAAAGAGCAGAAATGAGGGAATTGGTGAGTATTAGCATCAATTGCATCATGACCGGGAGTGAGCTAAAATAATTGGAAAATTTGAAGTGCTGGTTTTCACAAAATGGGACTTATAGGAATACTGTAATTGAACTGCTAATACCTTATTACTTATATTGATATGTAAGATTTCATTTTGCAGCACATATAAAATTCATGGTCTGGGGTTTTTTCTTATGTATTTTGTGCCTATACTGCTTAGTTATAATTGTGGACACAACACAAAAATAGATTAAGAAAGTTCTCCAGAGCATAAGCTCTGCATGATGCCAAAAAATACCAAGTACATGAAACAGAAGTTGAAGTACAAGTTAGTACTAAACCAAGCATATTATCTACAGGAGACAGAGATTTCGGAGAGACAGTTCAATTGTGCCTATTGCTTGGAAGAATAAATACAGCCTCCTTGGTTTAGAGAAGGTGAACACTTTTTATTCTGACAGCTCTACTTTCCCATTAGTAGCTTCCCATGGCATTACCATCAGATTGTTGACAGGAATGTGGTTTTGTAAGTATTAATTTCTAGAGGGGGTGGCTCTGTCCCTTAGGCCATAATTTTTGTCACAATAGAAGCAGCTTTTCACATTGCTAAAATTAGTCTTTCAGTTGACTTTGCCAGCAGAAATATGAAAAATGCTTCTGAAAATTCTTATTAAGCAAATTTCATGGAGATATTTATTGTAACTTCCTGACATTCTTTAAGAAAATGCAAAACACAGACTACTTGTCTGAGGTATATGCACACATTTAAATAACTTCTTACAGAAATAAAGGGATGTAGATGAGAATGGTCAAGATGAAAATAACTTTACTGCAGTACATGCTGGTGTTTCCAGTCCCATCATTAGCATCAAATACAGTCTACCTGAACCTTCTGACTGTCAATGCTTTGATTTTTCTAAATAACAAAGTGGACTGGGGGAATGGAGGACAGAAATTTTCCTCTTGTTCATGTACAGTCTCTCATATGCAGGGCTGCCATCAGCATATTTTTCTGTCCATACTCACCTGTCTGTGAAATGCTTCTTGTGAAACCTGAAAGTCTGTGTCTTTACTTGTTCTGGGAGACCTCTCATTCCCACTCCACTGAGTTAGGTGTAAACACCACCTTTACAAAAAGTAACCTTAATGTGGGTGGGATACTGTCTGAGAAAGAAACCAGGGAGATCACTGCTAGTAATAAGCATACTTTAAAGGAAGTTGAAAGGACAGGGAATGTAGAAGAGAAGAGGAGCAGAGAGAGAATGGTCAGTGCGAGGAAACTGTGAAGGAAAGAGACTCTTGAGGATAGAATGTTTGTTCTGTCATGATCAAAAGCAAGACTTTTTGGAAGAATTATCTCATTTAATAACAGCTCACTATCATTTCTGAAGAACTCAAACTCATCCTTTCCAGTGAAACTCATCTTACTCAGTGAAACCAGCACCTTGTGTTGTTCAAATAACTTCCTCTTCTGCCTTCTGTTTGGTGGCCAAGCAGAGAAATGATGACCAGTAACATCATAAACCCTTGAAAGCCCTGAATAAAACTACTGAGGAGTCTGAGGGACCTGATAGAACTGCAGACACTCAAGTCCTCTATGTCATTGTCAGGCTGGCACCAGAAATTATTTACTCACTTAAGTAGCCTATTCATCTTTATGTCCCCTCCTTATTGCATTCTTTCATAATTCAGTACAATTTCTTTTACTCTGATTAATTATAATATCATAAATGTATCACTGAAAAAGAAGTTCTACCCTTCTAAAGGAAGCATAGCTATAAAAATATCAAAATTATTTCTCCTTTACTAAGTGTTAACTTTTATTCTGTCTGTGTCAGTTGGTTATTGCTTACAGGATAATGAAGTCCCCATTTTCAAAAGGAAACCAAAGAAAAATGAGGGAAACAAAAATAGATTCTGTATGTCTAACTAGCCTAGAAGAAAAACGGTGCTTTTCAAGCTCTTCCTGCGCTGGATGGCACAAAGGAATATATATTAAGAAGTCTGTCTGGAAAATTCATTTTTACAAAGTGTCAGGCAAGATTAAAGCAGGCCACAAATACCATGTACATGCATTCAGACTTGGTCAGATGGGGGACTTAGGCCTGCAGGACTCAGAGGAAAACATTTAAGCTAGTATGGTAGTATTTACTGGAGCAAGTCAAGAGCATGGACATGAAGAGGTATATGGTTAAACTGATACAGAGTAATTTGTTCAGCTCCTGTGACTCAGTCATACTTGAGCATTTTGGCAGTACAGGTGATTTTTTCAGCTATGGAACTTAGTAAAAAGTCTGGCTATGCCAGTGGTGTATCATGCTGCTGGAATGAGCTGCTCAAAATGGATTTGGGGCTTTTGCATTCTTTCTAAGTCCATAAAACTGACCAGTTGATCTTTCTACATTTCTATGCTGCGATTATTAGGGTTTATATTTCTTCTTGTGACTCATTTTTTAATTAGCTAGAGAATAGATGTAAAGACATTACATAAATAGGATACAGTGATCTTCTATGGTTATGGGCAGAAGTTCTACAGCCTGTTTTGTCTCGCACAAGAAGTTCTAAATTTCAGAATATTGTTGCATCGCCAGTGTGGGAAAAGGATACTTTGGTGGGGGGAGGAGTGAATTTTTTTTAATCATTTCAGTTAGAGGATCTAGAAAATTTTTCAGGTATATAAATAACCAAAAGAGATATTAATATTTCAGAATACATTGAACATCCCTTGTTAACCTCCTCTTAATATGACAGTTCAGCTTCATGAAACAATTTCAGCTAGAAGTACAAAGCTGGAAGAATCATCATCCCTGACTTATGGATATTTGTAAATTCTTTTAAGAAAAATCAGTAGATGTACAGGGATGACTTGGACACACATGGCTAGTAGACCAGAAAGATCTATTCAACGTAGCCTAGGCAGATTTCAGCTGAAAAGCATTACAGTCTGTAAATAAATATTTATTCAATTCATCTTTTCTTCCTAGCTTCATTTTGAAATAGTATTGGACATTAACACAGCCTAAAACACAGCACCCATTCCCATGAACTTCAAACTGTGATGTTTCCAGTTGTTGAGGACACTCTACAGAACAAAAGCACTCGCAATATGACACCATTACTTTTGTGCAGTGTTCCCCCCAGCCTAAGGAAAATTACGCCTTTCCAAGTCCAGAATGGATCAGTCAGAAGATCATAATCTAGGCTTTGCTTTGGGCCATTGACTGAAATATTTCAGTGTGCTTTACTTTATGCTTTTCTTTAACTGTACCCAAAAGCTCTTCCCAGGATACTTGTAACAAGTATTTTGCCTTCCATCTCACACAAAGTCACAGTATGGCTTATCTGTGAAATGCTAAGGAGTTTAAATCCTGCATATTACTCTAAATCAGACAGTAACTATCTTGGGGGATATTTTGGCCTCTTGGTAGGCACTGTCATCAGCAGAGTATATTCCCAGAAACTAAGTGAACAATAGTGTCACATTCTTTGTTGTAATTTAAGGAAGGACTGTTTAGAAATGAAGCAACAAGCTTGAATGCAACAGGAATTCCGAGCAGCCTTCACAAATGCATGCACAACAGCTGTCTCTGGTCACAGCATAACTTTATCTGCTGAAACAGCAAGGAATGCTGATACTGAATGGTTATTATCATCTCAGAAATGAAAGCGTAACTATGTGAATAGGCAATAAACACCAGCGGAAAAACATTACCTTTATTTAGCATAAAAAACCTGTGATATTTTAGCTGCATGTGTCTTCAGTGCCTTTAATCCCCACATAAAATCAAATGACAGGTAGCCAAAAAACAGAAAATAACACTAAGAATGGAAAAGCTTATACAGTTACATATTCCCATCTCCTACTGACGAGTATTATAAGAGGTCCCTCCAGGATCTTTACTGATCTTCAGATGTGTGTTGAAAACTAATGAGACACAATAAAAACCTGAGACATCTCCCACATATTTAAGTGTATTTCCTTTGAAAATATTAACTTTAGAGGAAGGATTGCAAGCTAGGATTTGGCTTCAGCCAAGATGAGAACAAATGGAAAAATGCTTCAGCCATTACTGACTTTCAGCCTCCCCTGTGTCTGTCTCACCTCTGACAAGAAAAATTATACCCCTTCTCATGTCCTTCACTTCTCAAACACTTTCTTAGAAGATGATCAAAACAAAGCATGGACAGGCTGGATGAGGTTAGTGATTTATACAGAAAGAAAGAAGTTATAAATTACCACGTCCTCCAAAAATTCAGCTGTTCCCTAACTTTGAATACCTGGTCACGCAACAGCTCATCTCTGTATGTATGTTTTTGTCTCATGTTTCCAGTTGCTGAGTACCTTAAGAAATTCTGTTTATTTTGGTCTGCAACTTCAAGTGACCTGTGTTGCTCACGTGCTTGCATGCCCAGTGCTTCCCTCACTGGCTTCACGGAAAAAGTACTGTGCAAGAAAGAAATCTTAAGCTGTCAAAAGTTTTGGAGCTTATGTTCAGAAATAGTCTGGATATTCCCACTCTGTAGAATTTGACAGCAAACACTTACAGTCAACAGCTTCAGTTTGAACACAAGGAAGCAAGTGAACCCTCACATGAAACAGTGTCAAACAAAGTTCAAGAAAAAAAGTTTTTTTACTTTATTTGAGAGGAAAATATGATCTCATTTGTCTGCTAATTTTTTTTTTTTTAATCAAGTTTCACTGAAATTACTCTGGATTTTTTCCAGTCAAAGACAATGCCATTGGATGGAAAATCCATGGATTTAAAAGTGACACCTGTATCTGTGATTTTGTGAAGGATGATTTTTTTTCCCTGTTTCTCAGAAAACTGATGTCAGTCAATTCCTCAGTTCCTAAACACTAAGAAATCAGTGCTTCACTCTCAAGAAACTATGCTTTGTGCAGAAATGCCATGATAGGGACAAAGAATACGGGACAAAGCTTATGTTTAAACCATGCTACGGTGTACCCTGTTTTCAGGGAGAAATCCATTTACTCTGGCATGTCTGAGATTTGGGTTAACTAGTGTGCTTGGTGGTGTTTCGCCATCTCTATGCAAAAATCCTCAAAGATGTGTTGACTTCCATCCTGAACACCCGTGTAATCTTGGACCTCGGAATAAACCCCAGCAAAATGATGTTCCTCTCTCTGTGAAGGTGCACATAGCAAAACAGGCTTTACAAAGGTATAGCCAGAATTTCTTTTTCAGATGCTAAAAGTTTAATGTACGTTCCCAAGACTATACTTCCCTGCCAAGGAAAATGTAAAACCAAGTAATATTTCAAACAGGGACATAACAGAGGGATACAAATGTTTATCAGAAGCCTTGAGGCTGCATTCATCAGTAAATTTCCACCAGCCTTTGAGGTGCCCTGTGGTGTCCATGTGGGCATACTGGCTCCCCTAGGCACCAGGACTGCTTCTCTCAGGGGCAGCCATCCTAGCTGAGTGTCCTAGGTCTCCCAGGTCCCAGGGTGAGTTTGCTGTCTGATGGAGATTTCACAGCACAAAGTGACAGGCTTTCTGCCTCTTTTTCCCTTCTGGGTTTTTTTAGAAGGTTGTCATCTCTTCTTCCACAGTAACTATGAGCCTGGGGAAACAACCTCCTACAAACAACATGCAGCTTTTGTAACACCATTGCTCTTTTTTT